>OX101740.1:23586315-24037586 GCA_944452665.1 Stenoptilia bipunctidactyla | reverse complement strand
TGGTGTTATTGTATCATTAAGTTGAGTGTGGTGATTATGGCATCCCCTGAAATGGAAAACACATCAAGATTTCGCTTGACTATTGTAGCAATCAACAAAATAGCGGAGCACGGTGCGCCAACGGTCAAGGGTTCTCAGGATTGACCAAGCTCCAGACGTTCTGTAGACAAAGATGTTGATATTTAACGGGATAAAAATGAACATTTTAATTGTTTTAACTTCTAAAGCTCTTAGTTTTTAAATTTGCCGAAAGGTATTTTATAAACACATTTAATGTTAATATTCCTACGGTTTAAGGAATACCACAGATAAAAGCCGTAAAAACGGTAAGCAACAACTGAGTATCACTCGCAAACTGCCTTACATACTCCATCAAAATAAAACATCCCTGCCATCCACCGCACACTTATCACAACATCTTTAGCCATTATGCAAAAACGCTGTCATATACAGGGTGATTCTTCTCGTGAATCGGGACAAACGCATTAGCGCGATCGCGGGCAATTTGCGACGACGTCCTCAAACACAACTGCAGACAATGCCACATCACGGCTGATTTATCTCGCCCGTGTGGACGGGGCGAAAGAAGACTACTTACGAACTGGTATGTCTGCTCAGGATGAACGGGGAAGTACAAACAAAATAATTTATTTGTTTTTATCTGCACATTTGACCTTAATCTCAATTAACGGTAAGAGCAGATAAACAGAGTCAAAGCTGACAACATACTTTTCAAGGAACAAACTGGCCATTTATAAAAGATTTTCGCAACACATCCCAAATCAGTTATATCTGGAAGCAGACTTGATATGCGGTCGGGTTGCTAGCACTAAACGGGGACCTCTCGGATTAGTCAAGCTATTTTACGACACGCTTTCCAACCAAAGGCGGCAGGGCTATTCTTAGCTTTCTCTTTCCATAGATAATACAACTAGCAACCCTAATGGTCATTCGGTCAACTTCTACAACATGCTTATAGTGGGAGTTATGTTATTGTTGTATTACGCAACCATGCTGCACTGGGAGCAAAGGGAAAACACAGAGTGTGCCAGCTGCTTCTCTTCTCGGGCAAACTGAAAAATTCAGTTAAGGGCAGAGGTTATATTGGAGATTTTTTTGTGGGCGATAGGCTGACCCCTGTCACTGCAATAGTCTCTCGCCATCATTATATTTCCTCTTAAGTCAAACGTGACATTAGGTGGTTTTTATAACCTCTGGTGTTCTGCCTACCCCATACGGGATACAGGCGTGAAGTTATGTATGTATGTATGCTATATTACGCTACCCCTTGTCAAATATTCGAGAAAAGTGAGCAGAATAATTGTTAATTAAAAAGAGGCATATTTGCGACCTATAATTTAAAAAATATCTTTGAATTGTTAACAAGGTAAAGTTCCTTAAGCAGCATCGTAATTTTGGGACCTCTTCACAGTCGTCAAGGTATCAGCTGGCGCCACGTCACGTCTCGTGCCGAGGTTGATGCGTTTTGCCACATTTTGTCACGCTCGTCACGCCCGTCACGCGCCGGCGAGCTGCGAATAAATCACCCTGTGAAAGTGACGTTGAAACAGTGTTATGCAGAGTGGCAAGGACTCTTTAGTAAATGGCTGCCTTTGTGGTGAACAAAAGCACGTTTGCGATTAAATACTTTGTGGACCCTTTTATTAATCTGGACAATTTGGATACACTTTTACCGGGTCAAGGCAGTGAACCGAATACATATATTTTCGGCAGCAACTATATTCATTATTTTTTTTTTAGCTTCTGTATCACCAAGACCTTTATCAAGCTAACTTAGATAAAATCTATGCTTGATTATTGATTTTTTGTACTGTTACATCTCATAAGTTTTTCTGAAGTATATTTTTTTTGCCATTTCCGTATTGGTTCCATTTCATTGTTAACATTGTGACTTTAAATCTCTAAACACTACAAAAATCGGCTATCTACGATCATCCATTAGCCCGCAAAATACCGCGACAGCATAAACTTTCCGACTTTCCTAGCGAACTCAGAACGCTTGCTTTAATTAAACTCCATATCAGACGCCTTCGAGCCGCAAATATTAATTACTGGTTATCTTTGCCGTAAATTCATCCTTTATTAATAATTAAACTTGTAGGGCTTAGCGAGAGCACGATATTGCCCTTTTGTAGATTCTCAACTCGGCTTGAGGCTTCCAAGTCTCGTAAGACATCAGCGCCTCAAATTGGCACGAACATTGTCTACTGCAGTGCTTTACTTACTTGTAGAGGTAGGCTGTATGTTGAAGTTTTGCTTTGAGTTAAAGTGATGTGTTAAGCTGGATTTTTGTTGCTGTTGTTTTAATCTCTCTACAGATTTTTATGTTGGAGTAAACTATAACGACTTATTAACGAGGTGTTTAAAGCTTGAACTTAAATGAACTTTGTCCCTCAATTTCAAGAGTAGTATTTGATAAGTAGGACCATTTCATGAACTTACCTACTTGCTTTTTTTTCGTTATGGTATTGGTTACCGAACTTTTTTTATACATCAAATTCCATAGAGTAGACACGACACATATCTTTATTTTTAGCCTAGTATAAAATTGAGATTTATTTTTATAATAAAAAGTTAAAACCTGGTACATAGCAGTGGCGCAGAAGCAACTTGAATCAAATTTATGATAGTCATAAAGACACCGTTTTATCGAGTTAAAATGTAAGATTGAATTATACCAGAGAAAATAGGTCAAAAAAGTTTACAATTTAATGCAACGAATTTCATAATTCCCACCTGAATCCTCGCGAGATTGTGTTGGCGTTGGGATTACGTGAGGATTGTCGTGGACATTGCGTTTGCAGCTTGCGGTTGCTAACACTTCACTCTATTATATTATAATTAATTAAGGGATCTATGGCTAGTTCTTTGATAATTGATTTTAAAACTTTTGCGTCGTTTCAATACAACACGTTTTTTTAAAGCACGCTTAGCTGTCGGTCCCGGGTGCTTTATACTTTGCGTGACGCTGGGGTAGAGTCTCATGGCCGTCCACTGCACTCAGCTCATTAAGAAGAGTTGCGCAAAAACATAAAAAACACATTTAAGTAACTAAAATGTGTTGATCACATAAAACAGGTCCCTACCAAACCCGAAATATAGAAAACAAGTTTTTCTTTAACTTTTATCACTAATCAAGCCTTTCTATGTGCTATAAGAAGTTTAATGCGTTTCCAACCGCGTCGCGTAGCTATAGATTTCATTAGAATGCCTTCATAAAATATACCTTCCTTATGGATGAAATGAAAAATATAGATCAAATGTAAGAATATTTAATAAATTTGGACTTGTAGTTCTTAAGATTGGAGCATTCAAACAAATAATTAGACTGCTCTAATTTTAGGGACATTCAAATTGTTTTTTTCAAAAAGAGACTAGTTATAGTAGCAATTTGTACATTATTAGTTAGCAAATAATATACAATGATTCTAACTCCAATAATCTTTCCCGAATTCTATTACAATCCCGAATTAATTTCAATGCAATATCAAGCTGTCAGACTTGTGTCAAACGTGCATTGAGCGTCATTTCACAAAGCCTACATAATTCGAATGCCTCAAACAACTTGCGTAATGCACCGGATTATCGCACAATATAGCGCTAGTTTGATTTAGATTTCAAGGGTATCTCTTCATTTGAAATTAGAACAGTTTTGCCAGTAAGAGCCAGATTTTAGATGTTTGAAAAAAGAAAATGAGAATGTGGGTTGCTTGCTTGAGATTCTTACCTCGTATTCCAGGAAATATACAGGTTTTTATTTAAGTCACCCACCAATTTTTTTTTACTTCAATAAGTACAATTTTATAGAAATTATTTTGACAAAAAAAGTATGTGTTTTTTTTACAAGGAATTTGCTAACATATTAAATTAAGCAAAGCATGATCACTCTTAATTATGAATTAATACTGTGGCGTACTCAGACGTGACCCACAGAGATTGAATATATTAATATCTATTAAACGTGCTTGAAAAATTAAGATAAAAGTATGATTAAATATTTGTGACGTTAATGAGTACACGTATATTTTACAATATAAACTATTTCTATTTGTAAATAAATGGTCACTCAAGATGTAATCGTGTCTTGCTTTAAAACCCTTTTCCTGGTCGTAATAAGTGGTGACCCCGACCACTTATTATAAATAAAGACTACGACGCATTACTACAAAACATCTTATGGTACTACGTCGTAGAATTATAAATGAAATATCACATCGTAGTAGCTGGTTCAACAACATCGACTATATGTAAAAAAGTATGAGGTGCTTTATATTTATTTTTTCCTATTAGGCGCTACTTAAATAAACGGGAACGTTTATGTCGAAGAAATAAACATTGAAATTTGGCTCGTGACTGAAAACAACCTTGTATTCTCCACAATAGATGGCAAATCATTATTGCCCAATAATGTGCTGCCTAATTTGAAGAATCGTATATTTGTTTGGCAGTTAAATATGCAGTCATGTCACAAACGTAGGCGGAAATTTCATAAAACACATTAACAATTATTGTCAACCGTTAAATTGCTAGGCATACATAGACAAAGTCTGAATTTTTCTTCACAGATCCTCATCATAAAGACAGTTAAAATATAAATTCCTCTTTAATTTTGAATCAGTATGTATGTAAAGTAGTATTATTCTCATTTCAACAGCTTTATCCAAAATATTTTGCAGAAAAATCTTTTATAGTGATAAAACCTCTGAAAAAATTATGATAGGTACTTAATTAATTTACCTAATAAATTACCCAACCTCACACACAAACTACATAGCCCCAACCTATGTGTATTGCTTGTGTTGTGAGAAAAGTTTGTGTCCTGTACAGGCCCGGCTAACTCTCATGCCGTCATGCCGTAGGCGTACATTTCGCTTATTCACCACGGAGGCCTATATAATCCAAAATTTATTCGTTATAGTAAGATGTAAACATAAATGAATCCAAATATAGTTATTTAATAGAAAAGCTAGGTAATATATTATAATTATTTAAATGCATGTTTTCGTAATAAATTTACAAAGCCCCTTTAACGTTTCTCTTACCGTACGATATTAAAAATGACCGCGCACCGTGCAGCGAGCAGCGAGCAGCCGGCACTTGCATTGTTATTTAAATTAAATAACTTGTTCTCATACTGAGCAGCGTTCTTTAGGTGTAGTACACTAACTGTGTTGTGTACTCACTTTCAACTGTCTTTTGTGAGGAGGTAATAAAATGTTGTTACTGTAACTTTATATGCGAGGTACCGTATCTTTATGTGTTGAGATTTCATCATTGTGCTTATAAAAAGATTTAAGCATATTTTTATAAAGGTATTATGAATACAATTTACAGGATGCCTGGTGGGCCACTTTTGAAATTCGAGGACGTGATAGTTTGAGATCACACACGAAGAGAAAAAATTAAATATTAACCTGAGTAAACTTAACCGAATGTTAAAGAATTCATTACCACGCAATGCATGGTTACACTGGTATCGCTATCAACCAACACAGAAAGGTAGGTAGGTATAGACTTCAGAGTAACAGCACAGAAATATCGGACGCGCGATATTAAAATTAGATGTCGTGGTAAGTATCCCGTGAATTCATAAAAAGTGAAAATAGCAGCGATATTTGAAAACAGTTATTAAATTAACTAAATATACCTATGATTAAAGTTTACAAGATTTCGTCTCTAATTATATTATATTCTAAAATTTTATTTTTACATACATACATACATAACTTCACGCCTGTATCCCTTATGGGGTAGGCAGAACAAAAGAGACTATCAAACCATCTGATGTCACGTTTGACGAATTTTTAGGTATTGATGGATAGAGACAATTACAGTAACAGAAGGTGAACCTATCGCCCATAAGAATGCTAACAAAACCTCTGTCCCTTAACTGACTTTTACAGTATGCCCGGGAAGAGAAGCAGCTGGTACATTCTATGTTTTTCTTTCGCTCCCAGTCCAGCGTGGAAGTAATATTTTGTTTTTATTGAAACAGACAGCCCGCGTTCTCACCTATTTGTAAGTGGAAATGAGGCCGAAGGTGACAGCACACGGGCCTAGGAAAGAAATGGCTGTACTGGCTCCTCATAAATTAGTGTCGGAACACATCACCGCCGCAGCGGTAATTTTTTTTTTTTTTTTTGTTTTTCCGCCACAGAAAATTTTGGGCACCCCCTAAAACAAGCTTTCACCAGTAAAGCAAGCTTTAGCGGGAGGAGGATGAATCCTATTACGGACGAATGGGCATTCTATAAGCTGTTAACCCCAGTGGCTAACGGCAAATAGAATGCCCAGACAGTGTGGAGACTCACTCAGTGAAGCCGAGCATACCCACTAAACATCCCCCTTTACTGACTCACCTTGATTGAGGCCATTAGTCTTCATCGGAGCGACAGCCAATTGGAGAGAGAGGCTGCGCAGTGAGCGGCATCCAGACGGCTGCCACCAAAAGGAACTGAAAGTGAGAAAAAAAACAAAGCTAAGATTAGCAGAAATGACAAAGCTGAAACTAAGATATTATCTAGAGTGATCAGACTCACTCTGAGATAGGAATGCTGGAAAGAAGGACTACGTTTAGAAACGTTGAGCTTGCTGGAGTTTCCTGATAAGGGGAGCGAACTTGGTTAGGACCGGAAGAGCACCGTTGAAACCCTCTGGGCTGGCGTCGAGAGCGGCGCCGAAAGCCAGGATCTCGTCGATGGGAGCGAGCTGGATCCAGAACGCCATGCGGTCTTGAAAACCATTTGCATTCTGGCACTGGGAAGCCGATTTGGCGGCCGGTTGCGATTGAGTCGCGACCCGGCTGCGCTGACCTGGAACGATAGAAGTAAAGGCCTTAGGGGCCTTTGAACTGACTGGAGGGGCGTCCGAGCTAGGCTGCGGTCGCTCTCTCCAGTTCTCGATGGGCTTCACGGTAGCCCTGGCAGCACGCGGTGCCTTGGGGCAGCCGCGAAAGTTTGCTGTGTGGCCTGACTGGCCGCACAAGACGCAGGACGGAGCGGTGGGCGATTCGGGAGTGCGAGAGCACTCCTTAGTCCCATGCGGTTCTAGGCACTTGACGCACCTAGGGGAAGCATGACAATTTGCCGCCGCATGACCATACAATTGGCAGCGGTGGCACTGACCTGGAAAACCACGCTTGTGTGGTACCTCGACGCGGATGTTGGAGAGACCGCACACGGTGAGCTTGCCTCTGAAAATGGACTGCCCTTGCGGGCTCCTCGCTAGGATTACTAGCGCTAGTGGGAACTGCTTGCCTCGGCGGCTGTGCATTTTGTGCACAGATTCGACGAGGAAGCCTTGAGAAGACAAGTCCTCTTGGATTTGCTCGTTCGAGAGCTCGAACGGCACGTTCCTGAGGACGGCACGAATCTTACGCTCCTCAGGGAGGGCGTAAGTGTGGTACTCGAGCTTTTGATCAGCAAGAAGCCGAGTGAGATTCCTGAAATCGGGAATGGAATTGACAACGACCTTAATAGAGTCACCCACGTTGGATGCCTTACTATACTGGATCTTGGGATTGTGTCTACCGCAGAGAGCTGAGACCTCGGTCCAGCGGCTCTTGTCCCGTAGGAAGACGGGGGGCGGAGACTTGACTTTCGGCGGAGCCGAATCTGATTGCGACGCAGGCTGTGACGCCGGGATCGCTGAAACAAAAGGCGCAGGAGTAGATGCCGGTGCGACATTTTGCGCAGCAGGAACAGCGGCTGGAGCAGCTGAAACGGATGGAGATAGAGTCGAAGAAGAATCTTGCTTCTTTTTCTTCTTAGATTTGGACTTTTTGCGAACCTCGGTGAATGGAGCAGGAGATTCTGGAACTAAAAGAGCGCAGTCAGAATCGCTACCCGGTGGGGTAGTTTTCCGTTTGCACGCGGAAGAATCAATCGACATAAAGTCTGGCGCAGTGTCAACACACTCGACATCTGGGGACGCCGGAGAATCTGTTGGGAAAGAAAGAGAAGGCGGAGTGGCCGGGAGGGACGCGGGAGGGACCTCGGTGGTCTGGGCCGGGGAGAGCGATTCCTGAGGGGCTGACGCGGTGGAGGCATGAGTGGCCATGAAGCTCGTGATTTGAGCCTGAAGGTTTGATGCGAAAAACGCGAACATATGTTGCATACTATCCCGAATTTCGGTTTGGAGTTGATTAAATTGGGATTGCAATTTCTGATTTGCCAGATCCCGGAGTTCTTGTTTTCCTCCGGGCCTAACCGGGGATTCGATGGGGGCTTCCATCGAACCCTGGGAACCTGAACTGTTCTGAAAGGAACCCTATTCCTAACAAGGAACCTACTTGCCGGTGAACGGCGAAAGGACTACACAAACTGCGCTGAAAGAAAGATCAACCTAACACGGACCTATTGCCGGTGAACGGCGGACGATCAGGCTTCGTTGGCACGGTTACGTATCCACCTGAACAGCGATGTTTCGGCCGGCAGCAGTCGGGTCCGCCCTGAAAAGGGCAGATGAATTAGCCCCGACACCACACAGCCTCCACAAGAGAAAACTTTCCGAAAGAGCTTAACTTGGCACCTGACCCGCACGAGTGCGGGGGAGGGAACAAGGGCAGCGCAATACGAACACTCGGGAGCGGCCGCAGACACGACCGTTCGGGAGCGAACGCAAACGGGAAGTGTGCCGCAGCGGTAATATATGGCGGCAGATTTTATATGAAGGGTGGTCGCTAGCCAGTCGCACCCTGACGGGATTCTACCACCAAGCAGGGGTCACTCGGATTTTACGACCCGCTTATACTGAGGCAAATATTTTGTTATATTGCTTAAAAATTAAATTCAAATCCAAAGTTAAATTTCATGCCCAACAACCACTTTAGTATTAAAAATGTTCGTAATCTCCGCTACAGCAGCGGGCCGTCCATGCCGCATCCTGTGAGCTACACTTTGCCTCAAACAATCCCTTTGTTCCTGGAAACTATAATACAGAAGCGGCCGAAGCGCTGCTGAAAAATTGTTTGAATCATACTGTCTGTTACAACATGAAATATTGGAAAGGGAATATTTTTTGTTGTTCTTTATCTCTCAACATTGCTTAGTGTGTAAATTATTGAAGTGATATTCTAAAGTTTATCCGAAAGGTTTACATACATAAATTAATACGTAATATATATTAATTTGTTAATTTCTTCCTAGGTTCTTAATTATTATCAACTCAAGATATTTTCATACAAAATATAAATCTACATTTGTGTTATCGTGGCAACACTCAAACATTGTACTATTTTAAATCAAGGAGGTAGATTGAGATTTAATATTAAAATCGACTGTTGGAAACTTCTTCAATTATGCTCAATTTTTTATGATAAACGCAGTAAAATCCAATTAAAACGTTAGATTGTATATTCAAAGACCTAACATAAAAAATGGTTTTAAATTCCGTAATATATTTCGAAATAAATTGCCCAAAAGAAAATAACAAACATTTATCTCAAGAACGAGCTCAGCAAACTCCAGCCTAGGTTCCAAATACAAGAATTTCGTCTAAAGCCGAGGCCTCCACTACAGCCTTGCCTCGCATGCCATTAATCAGAACCCAGGTGCGTAGGGTACCTAACGTCAACCAAACAGCTCCTACTCTTACTAGGCTCTAGAAAGTTACATCACACTAGCCTTATCCCTATAGAAATAAGGTATAAAGTTACCATGTCAGTATGGAGGTTGATGTGCGGTCAACTGTATATCCATGTTAGGGTTGACACCTGTATTAGGATCGGACGTTTTGCGAAGGGGTGAATAGTTTATTTATTTGATGGTGCAGGGAAATGGGTATGGATGTTTTGTGAAATTGTAATGTTTTGGCTAAGGTTTCTGGGATTATTTTACTTGATTTGAAGTTTATTATCGCCACTGATAAAGTATTTTTTGTGAATAAAGTTATGTTTCTGAATAGTAGATATAAAATGGAGTCAAAAGGACATTTACAAAGATTATCTCAAGTTTTTATAATTCATCATTTGGTAAATTACCTTTAACGGATTTATGTCGTATTATTATATACTCTACGTTAAAATAGAAACAGTGGTCACAAGAACTTATTTTAAAGTCTTAAATAGAATAAAATGAATCGTATAATATTAAGACAATTTTATCCGAAAGTCTTGTAAAAATATAAAATATAATTAAAGGTACCCGATAGAACTGTTCGAAAATATGTCAGTGTTCAATGATTAAGCAATTTAACTACTTACCTATAGCATTTCCAACAATTGAAAAATAAATATAAAACTGACAGTTAATTGACGGCCATTTCAACTAATTTGAATATCAGTATTACATTAAAAATTCACATTGAAACCTACCTGTAATTTTATCAGTTCGTTGTTTGATGAACTAACAATTCATTCGTAAATTTTGCCGTTCATTTCGTTCAACTAACTTATTTGACACTAAAACCCGAGAGAGGTTTACAGATATTCTATAACCAAAACTGACAAGTAATAACGAAAATGAGTAACACTTACATTAGACGACTGATGTGGCGATGATGGGTTGACATCCACGAAACTCCGGTGGTTGTGAGTTCGATCTCCGCCCAATAAATTAATATTTATCTGCAAAAAAATATTTCCAAATATTTATATTTGTTGTGTAACACCAGGACATGAGCTTACTTGAGGGCTTGATGGTGCAGTGGGAATAAATTTCCAACTCTATATCTATGTTTATTTTGTTTACAAAGTTATAATGTCATAACACAGGCAGGACGTAGGGTATAACATCTGTAAACATCTGTTCCCTTAGATACAATAAAGCTAACAGTCGTTTTCTTAATCCCCAAAAATAAAAACTTTATCTGTTCGTTTAGCAACCTCCACTCGGCTATCTCTCGAGTTGGCAGCCCTGGTTAACCCGCTTCGCGCTGCTGCCGCTCATTAACATGCGAACATAACCACGACTTGTAATCTTGTTGCCGGCGCGGCACTTCGAGTCTTCATTCTGTCCGTAATCGCGCTGTGTAGCAATTTGTCGGTAATCCCGGACGAATTGCTGCGTGGCTGAGCGGCGCTCGTAGGTACTGGCAGGTGACCGGCTGGTTTGTGTGCTACAAATATTAGGAAAGGGGAATTTTCGGGTTTGTGACAAATATGAAAAGAGATTTCTTATTATGATTGTTATCATTATTGTGCCCAAAATTACATAAAAAATTATTGAGCTGTTGAACTTTTTTAAATTTCAATCAACAATTTTTCATAACCCATGTAAAATACATAAATACGTGAGGACTATACAGGGTGTCCCGCTAACCCTATATAATACCTTCTCGGAGGTATTCTAGAACTCATAAGGATAACAGAAAAGATATAAAAAAAGAAAAAATCGAAATTTATTTTTCAATATTTGTATGAAAGAAAATGTCGAAATTTACTGCTGACATACAAAAATTGAAAAATAAATTTCGAACTTTTCTTGTTTTCGTATTTTTTCTGTAATCCTTATGTGTAAAAGAATACCTCCGGTTATAGGGTAAGCGGGAAACCCTGTATTGAAAGTTTTATTAAGTTTATATTATGCTCGCTGTATGCAAAGACGGATCATATTAAATTGACCCCTGACTCCGAAATTATAAAAAAATTAAGTCAATACTTCTTTCGTCACATGTAAGAAAGTATTAAAATTTACGTGAGATTTACGTATTTGATTGGGTGGATATACAGGGGTGCTGGTTAAGTCGAACTACATCCGTTGAAGGCGTGTAGTACCCGTCATTTCTAACTTATTTCACTATGAAACACTCTACCCCAAACCTAAACGTTTTCGAGATAAACGACTTTTATTTTTTGATTCTTTACCGTTAAATGTCATATTTTGAAATTGGTGCGCTTTTTTACCATAAATATTTATTCCTCACATGCAGATTAAGATGCTCCATGATCTTATTAACCGAAATTTTACGTAAGATTACTAAATACAGTTCTGAGCGATTGAAAGTTGAAATAATCAAACATTTTTTTACAGTTTCCTACAGTTTAAAACAAAGAATAATAATATTAAAGTGCACCCATTTCAAAATATGACATTTAATGGCAGAAAATCGGCAATTTTTATAAAAAAAATTAAAGTAGTTTATCTCGAAAGCGGTTATTTTTTTTTTATAAGTGACTAAACCCGCATTTGACCTCAATCTCACCTGATGGTAAGTGACGATGAGGTCGAAGATGAAAGCACGCGGGTTTAGGAAGGAACTGGCTCTTTATACAATATTGCCGGAACACATTACCGCCGGAGCGGTAACATTTGGCGGCAGACTTTATATAAAGGGTGGTCGCTAGCCAGGCGGACCCAGAAGGGATCCTACCACCAAGCAAAACCCCAAAGGGTAGGGTGTTTCATAGTGAAATAAGTTAGAAAGGGTACTATACGCTTTTAACGGATCTAGGTCGACTTAACCAGTAACCCTGAATAGAAGACTAATTGCTTTCCTCGGATTCTCTTTAAGTTTCTCCAAACAACCAAGTTAATACAACCATCTTCATAAACTGCCAAAAATCTATCTTGTTAAAATACCAAAGAACTTATAAAGGAAAAGCAGAAAACTTGACTAAATGCATTACATCATCACTCTTTCAGTTACCATAAAGCTTAGAATTTCATATTAAAAAATTACAATTCTGAATTTGAATAATCAAATTCTCGAGAAACGAATCCAAGTCATCGCTTACTCAAACATTTTAATTAATTCAGAGAAAAGACAAGCAAAGTTGAACCTTCATTTAATTAACTTAAATGAAATGATACAATATACAAGACCAAGTAATGATGGAAGCTCTAGTTTCCTTTTACTCAACATTTTCAAGTATTTTCATAAAATTCTACGTCTTTAAAGTTTCTTATACAAGATTCAACAGTTTTTACCGATAACTAAGAATGAAAGTTTGTTCATAAGAAAGAAATAGTGAAAGCCACGAGAAGGTAGTCACCAAGAAAAGCCAAACTTAAATACCTATTATTAATTGTTTACGACTTCAAGTCATCTGATTTAAGTTCGAATATCTACCATACAAAGATTTGCATCTGTTAGTGCAGATTAGGCTTAAATTAAAATAAAATTAATCGATAAAACACGAAAATTTTAAATGGTACATTTAAGCTGATTATATTAGAGTAAAAGTTATTAAAAACCATACCGGTTACTTGCCAACTTGCCACTGCATGGAAACTACCGGTCTTCAGATTTCAAGTCTCGGTAATTGTAATTACACTGCCTATGCTTTTATCCGTTTCACAGAAAATCTGCTTGGCGCTGAAAATAAACAAGACGGTCCTGCCTACGCAGACGGGATTACTTCATAAAGTGGTTCCTTAGGGAAGCTGGATTAACTTCCAAAAACCGAAAAACGTATACTCTTATAAAGTTCCATCTAACGGTATAGCAAGTTCATTTTTTGTAAAGAATTGCATGTTGCCTAATACGGAAAGGGTGCAAAGTCCTAATGGGGTTGTTGAACTCGACCTCGTAAAATATTTCAGGTACCGATATAAAAAGAAATAAGGAAAACGTAGGAATAAAAGTGCCTAAAACTTTCAAGGAAACAATTTGCTTATTTCTGGGGGATTTGAAATTTGAACGATGAAAACGCGAGGTAATGTATTTTTATCATTGCGTAATAAATAATGCAGGACGCAAATTCTTTCACCCAAACCCGCCTGTCGTAAGCGTCATGTAGCAGTGCTTTATGAATGAATCGATCGGTTTTTATTAAATACAAATCATCAATATATATAAAATTGTTCCGTTACTGACTGAGTGACTGAGGTACTGAGTGACTGAGTGACTGAGTGACTGACAGACAACGTACAGCCGTAACTACTAGGCGTAGAGAGCTGAAATTTGGAACATACATTTTTTAGAGGATGTAGGGGTGCACTAAGGAAGGAATTCCCGAAATTCCCACGGGAACGGGAAATATAGGACTTTTTAGTTTGTATGAAAAATCTTATTCCTTGAGTGCACCGATGTGAAACTTGGTATAAAGGTTTTTCAATGTGTGTCTGGTTGTGTTATGAAAGAAATTCCCGAAATTCCCACGGGAACGGGAAATATATGATTTTTAGTTTGTATGAAGTGCACGGATGTGATACTTGATATAAAGGTTACTCAATAAGTGTCTGTTTGTATTATGGAAGGAATTCCCGAAATTCCCACGGGAAGGGTTTGGAATTTTTAGTTTGTATGAAAAATCTTATTCCTTGAGTGTACGGATGTGATACTTGGCATGAAGGTTCTTCAAAGAGTGACTGGTTGTGTTTATGTGTTATTGTTAACCCTTAGCACTACTCGTGGGGGACCTAGGTCCCCCAGCGCTTTGTTTTTTTCAAATCATATTAATATTTAGAGCCCGACGCGGTTGCGATTCCGTGTATTCCCAGTGACACCCGAGAGCTACAGAAGTGCATAATTGCTGAGACTGCTAATATGTTTACAGAATTAAAAAAAAAAATTAAGTCAACTAAGCCCAACATTCCTTTTGTGATTTCGAATATTTTTAAATTTATGAAAGAGTTTATGTCTGTTTTTAATAAAAGGTAATAAATAAAAATAAATAAATAAAAATGTTTATTAATTTCAGAAAAGCATGAATTACAAATATTGGCTTAAATATACAAGGAAGGATAGAACATTGGTGCCTGAACTAGGATAATCCTGTTTTTCAGGCTGGAGCGTGCTAAAATAACATTTAAAAATCATTCAAATTAAACATAACTTCAATAAAATAAAATAAAATATGGATCTTATACTTATACAAACATAGTAGAATCTATTTAACTATTCTTAAGTTTAAGGTAAATAGTTTATTTGAAAAAAATCTTTCTTTTTTGTTTTGAAGTAATTTTTTTAAATTATATTGGGCCTGAAAAGTAACGTCTATAAATATACCTATTTTGTATTATGTTTCTTTGAGCTTAGAAATGTTTTTAATTATTATAAAAAAAAATGAGTAAAACTGTTCATTTTCATTGTTCATGTTTTTTATTTATATTATGAAAAGATATCCCATGATATTCTACATTTCATAACCTAAATTTTGAACACAAAATGTGGGGACTTAGGTCCCCCACGAGTGTCAATGTGTAGACTGAAAATACCGAGTGGTGCTAAGGGTTAAAATGGGCACACTGGTACTGTCATTTTATTGCATCAGTTTATAATTTATAGGATTTCAAGGAATAAGATTTTTCATACAAACTAAAACATCGTATATTTCCCGTTCCCGTTTTCTTTAGGGGATGTGCACCCCTACATCCCCTAAAGAATGTATGTTTCAACAGCTCTCTACGCCCAGTAGTTACGGCTGTACGTTGTCTGTCAGTCACTCAGTCAGTAACGGAACAGTTATTACGGAACATATATATTGATGATTTCCTTTTTATTTTACTTTTCATTTAAAGTTGAGCTCATTATTTAGTTGTGATACTATAAGAAAAGCTTTTGCAGACTGCCGTACTAGGAACAATAAGCTAGAAATGGTAGTTATAATATTGAGCTGATGTGTAGTATGTATTGTTTATAGTAAGTATGTATATTACAGACTTTTGAGCTTATTCCCATTTTTTATTTGTCTGCATTTGAACCTGAATCTCACCTGATGGTAACTGAAGATGAGGTCGAAGATGCACACATCACCAGAATAACGGTCATATTTATTTGATGTTAGAGTGATTTGATAAGATTATGGACTAAAATGCTTGCATCTATCAGAGTTATAGAGCTCTTTCTTTGATTACCCTACAGCTCCGCATAATGTAGAATTCATCGATTCATACCAGAAAGATTTCATACCAGTGAAATGAATCGCCGAATAGCATTTTTGAATGGATCGATCCATATCATGGTGTGAATCGCCCATATCTTTGTTGTTATTCGGTGTAGTCTTATGATACTGTTACACATGCTCTAAAAAGCATGCTTAAAAGCTTTCTATTTAGTATGCTCAATACGAGCATTCTTAGGAGCAGTCTACATTTGCTAGCAATAAGCATGCTAGTTTTAAGTATGCTTATATAATTAAGTACAAACAACTGATCGATTCTATCATGCTCAATAAGCAAGCCTGTTTAGACGCGCTTAAAGCACACCTCCGTCCACTTGCCCCTCTGGCAGCATGCTAGAAAATCGCAAGCCTGTCAATTCACGAGCGTGCTAGAAATGAGCATGCTTATTTTGAGCAACATTCCAACACACATGCTCAATTGAAGCAAATGAAAAATGAAAATGAAACCTCTCCACCTCTTGATACATGGTAGATAGGTACCTATTCCATATCACAAGCTATGCTTAGTTTTATACCATGGTACTCTTTGTTGGTGTGATTGTCTGGGGATAAATTATTAAACAAACGTAAAAGCTATAGTTTACCGAGCAAAACTGAAGAGATAAAAAGTGACGCGGGTAAAACCGCGCGCAGTCGCGACTATTGTATACTCTTTTAAAGTTCGACGATATAAGCCGTCGCATTAAACCGTCTCATTGATTAAGTGTCAAAACTGTCAAATCTCGCGAATTCCCGCTAGGTGGCGCTTAACATTCTAAACCTTTTCATATCAAAATATTTTAATTACACCAATATTTGTTTAATTAAATATACACTCACTTCTGAGTGTTTCGCTGAATTTTCTGAGCAATTATCCATATGATTACAGAGCTTTAAGGTTTGCTTCTTCGTAAACAAATATCACCTTTACAGCCTGGGTTATAAAATAAGATTTTGCATGTAATGTTGCTTATTGTGGCATAAGCGAAATTAAGACGTTTATTGCAAGGCGAATAACTGCTTTATTGCGTTGCAAGATTTAACATGCCGCACTCAAAGTGCCTGCGAAATGAAAACGTACTGACATACTCTTCTGAAATGTATAAAATATTTTCATTTCAATGAAATTAAAGCCAGCATGCATATTTATAATGTACTTTTATTAAATCTGGGTGAATTCCCGTAATCTCCAAAAGTCTGTTAATGTACACTTTTTGTTTTTAAGTATTTATCGGACTATGTATTCAGAATATTGTTGAAAAATAACTTTCAGTAACAACTCAGTAAACGGACGTTTCGAATTCTAGCAAAAAAGCTATCTTTGGTGAAGCCAAAGTGGGAGTATATTGTGAAAAACCTTTATATTTTAAGTAAAAGTTCATTTAAAATTCTTATGCACATTTGAAAATTAAAATTTGTGATTAATCGCTTCATTGGAGTTTGTTCAGGTTTGATTTGTTCAAAGAATTGTTTAATCATTTTGCAGTTTATAACTGTGTTAACGGATAAACAATATCGCACAAATAAAAAAAAACTTCTCAAAACTAACTCACATTCCATCATCAAAATATTGAAAACTTCCCATACAACGGCTCATCCCCTATTTGAACGCGGGGGTCTAGCAGACCGTGTGGGGGTGCAAAGCGCCCGCGGCCGTCAGCTTGATTGCTCATCATCTGAGACGGATCGAAATGCCGGATTAACCAGTCTGCCAGGGAATAGCGGACTGCGGCCTGTGCATCATTATGCATGTAACAAAGTCGTTACGCCGCGGTGGGAACTCTCATTGATAATTTGGGGAATAATGCTGCATTTGTGTTTATGTAGAATTTGCGCATTCTGAAATTATTAGAACATGGAACTGATATGCTATTGAACAGTGTATAGTTATAATAAAGTTATTCAAAGTGAAAAATCACTTTTTATAGCCTAAAATATCATAATTTTATTGATGAACTAGAAAAAAATATTAATTGATCACAAATAGTTGGTACTTTTTAAGAATAATTACAGTAATTAAACTTCTTATCTTGCTCACTTTTTCTTGAATATTTTATTTAGGACTTTTTTTTTGATAATTTAATTTATGTTGCTTATTTTAACAGGGCTTGGTGGCTCAGAGTGAAGATGTCATCAAGACCTAAAATCACTACGTACATTCGCCTTACCTAAGGACACTAAAAAGGAATCTTGCCTCAATTTTATGTGATTGTATTTCAAACTAACATTATTTCAGAAAGGGCTTTCATTCAGGAAGAACCTCAAACAGGCATCAGTTAGCGTCTGCGTCTAAGGGTTTTGCCACACCAATCGATCGACGTTGATTTTTTCGAGTTTTTATTGCAAGTTTTAAAATATATTTTATATTACACAATCTTTTTGAAAGAGGCGATATATCTATCTGACATGATGACATCTCCATGTTATTTAATGCCTTTTTATAAATAAAAAAGTACTGTAAAGTCTATAACATAAACGCTTCCACGCTGACTCTCAGCCAAAGTTGTGATTCTGTAGTCCACGTTAACATCACTTGTACCAATTTCTTGCAAACAAATTTGATTTGAATTTGAATTTGACTATATTAATGTTTTTTGCTTGATTTCCAATTTGTGAAAGCTGTGCAATACACTTTTTTAAATTATTTTCCTATGCCTAAACGATTTATTTAAAAAGAAAAAACCGAGGTTAAATTTACGTTTTAATATTTTCACTAATCCCTTCTAAATACAAGCAAAATAAAGGTCAAACGGCGAGCTTATTTAAAACTTAATTCATCCGACATATTTAACTTTCATTAACATTATAAATTAAAACTTAGCTCGTTACAACTCGGTAATGTAAAACGCATTCAGTTCAAACTCTGTTTGCATGCAGTGTGCTCAGCACTCTTTTTGAATAGTGAATTGTGCTGTTAATAGTGTTTTAGGTTTGTAGAGAAAAACCTTAATAATTTTTATTTTAAACTTTATACAAAAGTAAGTACTTATATTTAATTCTAAAAAAGATTTTAATAACATTTAACTTGTGAATTAAATGGTATTAAACTTTTATTTGAGTACTCTTTTCCGCATTATTAACTTTTTTATATAGAATTTAAATATTTATATAGTATTTGAGTATGAATATGAACCGTTATGTTTTATGTATATAAATATTGTTGGACTTAATAAAATATTTGTGCTAATTACGAAGGCTTTAGCCGGAGGATGCAAAAAAAAAACAAAGTTACTTTTAATTAAATGATTCTTCAAATCAGGTCCACTGCTGGTACGATTTAACACCTGTTGACCACTCAATTGGTTGCGACGCCATTTCCACCATATACGTAGAATTAGCTTATCACCTGTGGCCACCCAAGTCGTTGCATCATTGCTTGCTGCTTAATTATTCTGGTAGGCCCGACGATTAATTATATAATTATTTTGTATAGGACATATCAGGGGTTGGAATATAACATACTTGTACACATTCAAGTAAAAAAATAAGTTTTCCCTCTAAAATGGGAATACAAAGTTGCAGCAATATCTTGTAGAGATTCGCTGTTTCAGGAGATGACACGTTGTAGGCATCCCACAAGTCGGACCGAGAAGCGAGTGAAGGTTTCAGGAAATCAATGACTCCTGTAAGTGAGGCTTTCAATGCTTACACGTGTTATATGATTGGAAATATTTCTCTTGAGAGTGGAAAATCAATAAACAGTATTCATAAGAGTGATCTAAATAGTTACATACATGGGTTTTCACTTGAAACATCTGATTTTCTTTAACATTGTACATGTTTTCAAAATTATGGCTAAGCAGTTTTTAAGCTATTGCTTAGCTTCTATCGCGGGCCTTGAGCGTGGGGACCGAATCCAGAAATTCCGTAACGAAAAAAACCTTACACCCCCCACTCCGACCGGCACAGTGGTGATACTTTGATTTCATAACTTTACATGCGGGCTTTAATAAACAATCAGCGCTTTCTACTAGGAACTTGTGGAACTTCATATTAGATCAAACATTACTGCATTAATAAAATAAATAAATAATTATAATTGCATAAGTTGATAAAAAGTGCTATGCAATAGCTTTACCGCGGCAGTCTCCGAGTGCCACACGTCTTTTTTTTTATTTATGGATAGGTATCAATATACTTTTTCTAAATAAACTTTCAACCTAGGTCGCCTAGGGTAGGCTTAGATTAGCTCAACCCTCCCTGGATAGGCGTGTCGTAAGAGACTACTAATCCGAGTGAGCCTCGCATGTTTGTAAGAGCCCTTCAGGGCTGGACTAGCAAAACATCCTTCATATAAGATCTGCAGCCACATATTACCTCCTCTACTGTGTTATGTTCCCATAATGTTACGTGGAGTGCCGATTTCTTCCTAAGCCCTTGTGTCGTCATCTCGATAATAACATCGAAGATAACATTTGAGTAAACCATCAAATAAAAAATTACCGCAGATTTATCAACTCTAAAAAAACATGAAACGATTCCACCGCTTCATTACCACCGATCCTCAATTTTGTGAACCTTTTTCAGTAAGCCGCGTGACCACCGTTCTGCGGTGTTGAGCGCAAATATAATTGATAACATTTCTAACAGATTTCATTTTACATTTTGAATTCCTGTGTCCATCAGAATTCAATTTTAATTGTATTTAACAATTTTCCTCATTTAAATCATAACTGTATTATTTATAAGCATATTCAAGCTATTTCCCATGAAATAAAAATATTTTTCTTTGATGTTTATATATTAAACGTTATCATTACAAATTTCGACTCCTGACCATTGATTATAATTAGTTTCATAGTTGTTAAATCCTAGATTTTCATTCAGCTTTTGCCTTCTTGCTGAAAATTATCCTTCATTACATAACACGTATATGTTCAGCTAATGTAAAATTCAACAATTTTCTATTAAAGCAAGCCAGACCAAAACAGCATATAATCACCGTTGACTTTGTGCTACCTTTCCATGTAGACACAGCGTAACCGCACGCGTGGTATTTCGGCCAGAGGGCCTAAAAATGAATTTTAATGGTCACTTAGGCCGGGATAATGAAGACAACGGGCGCCGGCTGCGCTGCCCGCGGCCATCGCTCCCCTCGCAGTTCTGTTACAAGTTAGCTCTTTGTCGACCCAGCATTTTTGCGATACGTTCACTAACACACCAAGCGCTTCCTGTACTAAACATGCAAAACTTATTACACTGAAATAAAGACGAAAGTATCTTAACGAGTTTTGCCGTTATTTGTAAAAGCTGTGCGTTTACTTTTAAGATTTATATAAACAAGACCACGATAACGTCTTTTTTGAGAAAGGACCAAATTACGTGTCGCTTATGATGGATGTTATGTTTTAATTTAGGTTGTGTAATGCGTGTTTCATTGGGTAATTTTTTAAGAGTTAATGAATAATAATGACAGAATAATGAACGTTGTGCATTACGAAATCAATGTTTGATAATTCAGTCTCTCCATATCTTACATTACATTTAAAGAAACCACCTCATTACGCATTATAAGGTGGAATATCAAAAATACCATATTTTTATGAATACACTGTAAGCTCAAGATGTTTCATATTTTTGACACTTTCAAATAATATCTGACTCAAATTGAATTCAATCCATCAATGGCATGCTCGCTTCATCACTTATAGAATCAGTCAACACGTTCCCGCTCGCTGTCAGAACCGTCATGACTTACGACTTGCTGTCAATAGCAAGTCAGAACATAATACATTCAGTGTCGGCGTGACACGACCCACGTCACTGCTGTCATATTGTTGGGTCCCACAGACCACGCCGCGTTTGAAGGGTTATTCCATTATTTTTGGTTGGCGTTATTGGAAATTCGGGAAGTAATGGTTACATAGTAGGGGATTTTCTGAAGAGACTTTTCAGACATTTTTCATATATTTTTTTTTGCATTAAGAATTAGAGGCATAACCTGCGCCTTGAATTTCATTCAATTACGTTCCTATAACTAATTTATTTCATGAATCTTAATCAAAATTCGAATTCGAACCTCAAAATCGATTAGTATGTACGCATCTGCCTAATCCGCGCCGAGGTCGGAGCACTTCGACGACTGAATTTTTAAACATCAGAACCACCAACCAATAAAAGTATTCACTAGAAACGACTCGTCACTCTTTGATATTTTTTTTATGAATAAAATTAATTTAATATATGAAACAAACCGTTTCGTGGAATAGAATTGAATATTTATGAAAGTTTTTTGTTAGCCTCCACAGCGTAGCAAATGGTTGCCTGCTGTGCTATTTATATTTTCAGATAAAATAATAAAACTGTTCCCAGCTGCTTCCGCCAAGTCACAAAAAAGTAGTAGCCTAGGAAGGTACGAGAGTTGCTATAATTATTCCTCATGGCAAAACATGCATATTTTCCTGACGACTTTACTGGCTTTTTGAATCAAAATTCGAATGTAGGTACTTAACAAACGGATTATTCGGCGGCATTGAGAGTGAACTACGAATTTTAAAATGAACGTTGCTTTACTATGTTAATTCAATATGAACTTTTATATAGCCTGTTTCTAAGGCTTTACATGTTTTGTGTTCTCCCACGTTAAAACTTTTGGGAATGAAACGTTATAATAAATCAGAAACAAGTTAAAGCATAAATTATTTTTACCACGATGATTTAACGTAGGGTTCTTATTCAATTCCTTTTTGATATAGTCCTGACTTATCAAAATGTAATCGCAAACATTTAAAAAAAATAAAGCCACAAAATCTAAAATATTATAAATTCATGGAATTAAAAAGTAACAATTGAAAATTGTGGTCAAAAAGTATAGTAAATAGCTTACAAAAATAAGAAAGTATATACTTATTTTATGTCTCAAATCAAAAATCCATGTCAGCCCTATCTAGATATTTCATCTGAAAAGAAAAAAAAAATCCTTCAATAGTGCAAATAATGGCATCAAAACTTACAGACTTAACTCGCGGTATCGCTGTATGAATTTTATAAAGTGCTCTGAATCATTTCTCTCCATCATGTAAATAAAATTTATATTCTGAAATTCATCTCAATTAAAAAACAAAAAACCGCTACGAACGACTTGCTCTTCTAGTAGATATTTATAATTTATTCGCACGCCGCTACCACGTTTTTGCCATTAAGTGCGACCGTAAACCCGGAGCTAAATACTTTCAACTCTAATTGAATAAACGTGTCGTCGATTCAAATAATCGACCGCATCGATTCGAATGACCCTAATCCGATTTTTAAAACTTTTTAAAAAGTTTGATTCGAGCGGAAGCGACCTAGCGAGCTGTGGAAGGATTTTCTCCGTCGTACTGAGATGTTTTTTTTTTTATATCAAGCTTTAAAAATTTAATGTCTTTTAGAGAAAGGGGGCATTCAAAAATTCCACCCTGTATATTTCTAGAGTTAAAAACTTGAATGAACTGAAACAATATGTTAAATTTAATTTTCAGTTATTTAAGAACACTTGAGCATTAAATACAAAATATTAAAAATATTATTCAACTTTAATGACGTTTTTAATTTTATTTTGGATCAATATTGTGGAGTCATTTAAAAAGGCGCATCCACTTCTGTGGCAAGTATCAAACTGCTCAAATTGAATTGCGTATTCATGGTTTTTGTTCCGATCCCCGAATTAGCTTTATTGTTTTAGTTTGGTTTTGTTTAATGAAGAACATTGTCGGAACCCCTTTTATATCCGCCGCCTACGTTTGTAATCAAAACTCTGAAACTGAATTTATGGTGCAATATTTCTATTGAGGATTGTTTGAAGTTGACCACAATTTAATAATTGGAAGGTAGTCAAATATTCAACAAACTTTAGTTGAAAGAGGAACGGCAGAATCACATTGAAACTTTACAAGAACAAAATTACAAAGTTCGTAATAATTCAGCTATTTGTGAATTGAACCATTTGTGCATTTGACAAAAATCAAGTTTTGGTTGCCGATTATGTCTTCCAAGATGCTTCTTTCATATAAAATATAAACTGAAAATAAATAACAGACTGATTCAGCCTACAGGGTTGTTTTTTAATCACCGGCCAAATTTTTTTTACAGTATTAGCATCATTCATAGAAAGATTTTTGCAAAATAAAAGGTGTGAATTTTTTACAATGAAACTTATATATAAAGCAAACATGGTAACTCAAAATTATGGATGAATACCATTAAAATAAAGACTACTGCACGCTACTACAAAACATCTTGCAGTACAAAGTCGGAGTTTTAATAAATGAAATCCCGCGTCGTGGTAGCTGTGTCCATCCACAGCGTTTGTAGTTGATAGGGGTTTATTCCTTTATTGCCAATAGGTTTATTTGCCATTTATTTTTTAAATTTAATGACTTTGCCGATTATCCTAACAGTGAAGCATTTTTTCTTTGATATAATAATGAAAACGTCAAACCTTAAAAATAATGGTTAGACTTGTCAATGGAATAAATAATTGTTACCACTAAAAAATGTAAACGATATTTCGTTTAGGTTTAAACCGGTTGAACGAGAGAACAAGAATACTTAAATTGGAGTCGGCATAAAGATAAGATTTTTGAATAGATCAGTTTAGTAAGGAATTAAACTCAGAACATTAGGATTCTAGGACTTTAGTCAAAACTATTAAATCAATGATTTGTTTAGTCAGATTCAAAATGCTTACATCGAAAAACTGTAGTGCCCTTAATTATTTAAAATAGCTTTTTGAAAAAACCACGTAGCAGTTCACAGGAGTAACTTTTCCATCAAGAATTATACCCTATTAATTCCGCAAATCACAAGAAACTGAAAACGCGCCTACTTGTTACAAAATAAGTAAAGAAAAAGCTGTACAAAACCCTTGTTAGTAATCCGCAGCAGAATCGCTTCAGAGAAGCGGCCATTACGGTAATCCCTAAAGACGAGGCGAATTCGCAGAGTTCGCTTTTTTCACTAGTTTTTGCAAACCACGCCGGCGGTTTATTTCCTGATGAGTGGAGAGGATACTTACTGAATTTATTGAGACAGTTTTATTTGTATCTAAAAATAACAACAGTAGTTAAAAATAAAACACTATTACATTACATTTAAAATAGTAATTATTTTTGATAGTTATTTTGGAAGATTCCAAAACTAAGTTATTTCACATATTTTCAACCGTCTTCCAAAAAAGGAGGAGGTTCTCAATTTGTCTGTCAATGTTTTTTTTTGTGTCTGTGTTACACGATATTTCGGACAATTATGATCCTGAGCATTTTGCCGTATGTAAGGTACATAGCCTGGTAAATGTAAATATTCATTTAGGAAAAACATTATTGTTCTTAATTTTTATCCCTTTTAGAGGAGTATGTTATTATTTTATATCAATTGAATGTTTCAGATTTTTTTCCGCGCTTTAGTCGCCGAATTACTGTTTTTATAAAACTCGCCCACCTACAACGCACGGTGCGCTCCCGAAAATCGCTCCATAGCCACTAAATTCCCTAGAGCCAGGCTACCGATTGACACACCACACGCCCCTTGAAATAGTTGCCTTCACGCAATAACCAAAACAAATACGGAGATTGAATTATATAATTTTTTTTGTAATTATTTTGTACAATAATTTTACCATATCACCGTCATAAATTTCCGATCACCTTTAATTCAATTCATCTACTTTGAGTTTAAATGCCAAATAATAGTATATTATGTAACAAGTGAGCGAAGTTGCTAATTACAGTCGAGGCTGTGATTTGAGCCCGAGCCGCAGGCGAGGGCTTAATAATGAGCCGAGACTGTAATTAGCAACGCTCACGAGTTACATACGACGTTTTTCAACACACTTGTGAGTAAAAGACAGACATACGTGGTCATAAAATAACAAAGACACTTGATAACAAAGCTATGAATTGTGATTGAAAAATGGCGCCGAACCTCGCGCATGCGCGTAGGTTTTTTTTTCTGCCAAATGTGTCAATGTCTGTATAGCATATACAGCCTATTTTACGTGAAAATGTTTAATTTGGAGTGGTAAATGCAAATATTTTAATATTTTATAACAAATTATTGTAAATTGTGAACAATTTGTTTGATATACATATTTGTTTTACTAATATAAGGCGCAAACATTTAAAAATGTATATGGATTTGAAGTGGTATAAAACCTCTTTGTTGTTTCTGAAAAAAATTAATGTATAACCCGGATCAATAAAATATGCTCTGTTTACTCGCATGTAATTTGCACAAACGTACAATTCAACTTTGTAGGATTCATTATATTATGCACTAGGGTATAATATATTATGCACGCGTGACTTATAGCCCAGTTTATAGTTCTAAATTCAATAGAATAAGGCTCACTTTACGAGCAAGTGTGTTGAAAAACTATTTTACTGACTACAACTGCTTGATAAAAATGATGCTATTATGGAATACAGTCATATAAAATATGTCGCGTAAAAATATTACTAGATCTTCGTCTATTAACACAGGTTTTTGTAAAAAATAATTTCAAAATTTCCCAATATTAACCTTCGCAGTCCATCTTTCAGCGTGTAGAATACGTATCAACAACAGAGCCTTCTAACGACATGTCGCGTCGCGGGACAGCGATCTCCGAGTCAGCTTGTTAGCGGGATACGAAGAGCGCTGATCTACCAAATAGCAGTAAAAGAAACATTTATATATTCCACGTATAGAAAGCAAAGCGTCGTTTATTTGTGACTTACCATCTACTTTAGATATTAACAATTATGCAAAACTACGATCATTACAAAAATAAGCTGTGTGGAATATTACTGTGAATATTCTTTTTACTTTATATACGTACATATATAACTTCGCGCCTGTATCCTTTATGGGGTAGGCAGAACACCAGAGGTTAAAAGACCATCTGTTGTCACGTTTGACTTTGGAGGTATTATAATGATGTATATAGACTATTGCAGTGACAATGGGTTAGCCTATCGCCTGCAAAAACGCCAATAAAACATCTTCTTTGTCCACGCTGGACTGGGAGCGAAAGAAGAACAAAGAATGTGCCAGCTGCTCCTCTTCTCGGGCAGTATGAGTAAAAGTAAGTTAAGTGACAGAGATTTCACTGGCGTTTTCTTACATGAAACTTTGAGTTTTTTAACGTTGACTGTGCCCGCGTTTGTCCTCAATCTACCCTGATAGTAAATGAAGATGACAGTACACAGGTTTCGGAAAGAACTGCTTTTAGGAAGGAACTGCCTCTTCATAAAAATGGCCAGCACACATCAGCGGAGCTGTGATATTTTCATTGAGATTTTATACGAAGTGTGGTCGTGAGCCAGGCGGAATCTGAAGGGAGAATAAATTGCCTTTACGACTCGCTTATCAAGGAGCGGTATAGCTATTCTAAGAGCCTATCCCACTAAACCCTACTGTCTATAATTGTTCTCGAAATTTTACAGTCTATACATTCATTCAGGGTTCGATCCCGCACGGAACAAGAAAAAAATGTTCCGTATCGGGGTGTTTATCTATTTATATTCTAGGTTCCCCCTAGTTCGCTACGTGGTATGCCATAACACAAGCTATGCATAGTTTGGGGCCATATAGTTGGTGTGATTGTCTGGGGATTTTATTTTATTTATTTATTCAACTATCGTGGAAACTTAAGACACTTGTACAAAATTTATTTACAATTTACATTAATTACAGAGAAAAAAATGCTTATTTGAAAAATTATACTATTTCTACATAACAAAAATTTGAATGCAGAGTGTTTTCGCGTACTTTCAACCGGCCATGTTCCTGCCTTTGTTCAGTATTCGTTTTTCTTTTGAAATTTTGTTTACTCTTCTTACTTCACAAGTTACGAGACAAGTTAAGCAGTTTATTACAGAACTAGTTTGACTTTGCTGTTGCACAAATATTGCGTCGAGCCTGATTAATGATTATGAAGCTTAAAGAGGCTGGTCAAACTTTTAATTTCGTGAATTCAAAACATAACTAGTTCTCTTCAGAAAACAAGGGCAAAACATTTTGGAGATAGCTTAAATATCGGATTTTCCTCACTTTATTGTTGGAGGTGTCCGACTAGTTCGCGACTGTCAGACACCTCCGACTGCGCCTCGCCTCGCACTCACCTCTGACGAAAGACTCCATAACAGTTCGAAACTAGTAGGACACCTCCAATAATTAATCTGAGTAAAAGCCGCGTTATAAACATTAGTTTAATGTGAAGTACAAATATTTTTTAAATTCAGCTTAAACATCGCTTACACTAATTTAACAGAATATCTTTAACCAACGGAGTTTCAGGTAACAAAGGTTGAGATACCACCTTTGTAAAATGGATTCTTTAAGCTGTTACGTTTGAATGTTGTCGTTTAGTGAACGATACAGAAATAATTTACAGCATTGTAACATTAAACTAATAAAGTTTTGTTATTCTTGTAAATGATTATAGTATATTTTATAGACAAGTATATCATCTTTGCCTGACCACATGACTCATCGCTACGTTAACCATATTTGATTTCTCTATGCATCTGATCTCCACTGACGGCATTAAATACAGCAAATATAGAGATACGCCCTTTTGTCATAGACGCACTATACAAAAACAAGTATAGGAGCGCGTACAGACCACATGCGTCCACCCAGTGTACGCCACGCGCCTCGTGTCAGCTGCTTTTCTTCCCGGACATACTGTAAAAGTCAGTTTAGGGACAGAGGTTTTATTGACATTTTTGAGGGCGAAAGGCTGATCACCTGTCACTGCAGTAGTCTCTCTCCATCATTATAATACCTCCAAGAGTCAACGTGACATCATATAATTTTATGGCCTCTGGTGTTCTTCCTACCCCATATGGGATACAGGCGTGAAGCTATGTACGTATGTATGTATATAATTTGAGTGTACTTTTCACACTATTACATTTTAAATTTAATTATTGAAATTTGTCCACACCCCGCGCCCAAACCGCGCCCGCACCGCACCCACCCGGCTCACAAAATTTGAGATCTACGAGTATTTATGTGCTAAAAAGACTCAAATGGCACATAGGGACATAAATAGTCTTTGCTATCTTAGTAACTATTTCTATTTGCAACTATAACTATTAAACTAAGTGAACTTTGAACTTCGATTCATAAACAACTCTCAAACTAAACTTTATCCACGAATAAAAACAATAGCTTAACAAATGAAACGGAGATGCCATTATCCCACAACGTAATCAAATGACTTCATCATAAATCTGCAGGAGTCGCCATCCGCCCCTGAAGCATTAAGCGCTGAGCGCCCGGACTAAGTGCAGCGGCACCGAACTTACTTAGCGCTGATTTATTGCGAGGTACAAGACACGGATTTCTATTTGCCAGCTCCTCTTACAATGCTATGAATTTGTATGAGACATATATTGCTACGTAACAAACCTTTGGGAAGCTGAGACGGTGTGTTTTAGTTGTAAGCGTGTTTAGTTGTGAGAATGATCGCTTAGGTAACGATAAACATAGGCTTGTACTCGCGTCACTTTATAATGGGCTGACTGTTTCATTTATACAAATATTATTTCGTTTGTCATACTTCTTTTCCTTCAAATTGGTATATTTAACATTTTTCACACTATTCTGTCTGATATAAACATACCGAATAGATAAGGTAGATACAATTGAGACCGAGAGTAAAAATAATTTAACTATGACATATATGGAATTTAATGGGTAATAAACGATGGATGTGAAAATCTTCTATTACGGACTCCATTACTTTACTTTCCATTACTTAATAGTTTTAAGAAAAAATAATACGTTTTATATCCTATTATTTTTTCATAAAACTATTAAGTCGTAAATCGGATTTAATGTGTTATATTTTAATTTCGATCTTCGGAGTCTTCATTAACACCAGTATCGCTCATTAGGTGACAGGTGTCTGTTTGACAATTGCAAAATTTATATCCTCCATCTACTTTTCTATCTAAGACACATAATTTTCATCATCATCATCACGACTCTTTGTAAAGAGCCCACTGCAGGGCTATGAGTCTCTCCCCTGGTTGACGAGGAGGTATAGGCCATAATCCACCAAGCTGACGCAGTGCTGGGTGGTGGATGTCAGAATTTTCAGGGCGCCGAAAATGCCTTCTGACAAACCCTTACGACTACTGTAAGGATACAAGTATACAGCACCCGGGACACGCTTAACGTGCCCTCCAAAGCACGGAAGTCGCCGTGAGAAATGAATGTTCGGCGGTCACCCATCCAAGTACCGCCCACGCCGAATATTGCTTAACCTGTGATATCGTTTGATACAGTAACCACGGCGCCACGACGATTTCAAAAATAATTTTATGAACAGTGAAAATTTTGGAAGTTATGCGTAAGGGTGTTACCACCATTCAAATGGTGTGGAAAATTACCATCGATTGACTAAAAATCATAAGGGTGTTATGACGACCGGCTGGTTTAGCGGTAACATGCATTGCCTCCTATGCCAGAGGTCCTGGGTTCGAATCCCGGCGGCGGCGGATATTTGTGTGAATACAAATATTAGTCGTCAAGTCATGGATGTTTATATGTTTATTTAAGTTTATTCTAATAAAAAAATATGTATTTATTCAATATGTATGTGTATATATTTCTTAAGTATATCAGTTATCTAGTATCCATAACACAAGTTCTTTAAGAAATTTAATTTGGGCTAGATAATGTTGTGTGAGTGTCAGAATAAAATAAAAAAAAAAACATCAATATATGAGACGCTCAAGGACTTAGAAATAGATAGGTTTCGTCCTTGGAGAGGGATCATAGATACTAATCATTAGTTCTTATGTCTCGACATATTATCCACGTTAGATTAGTGGAAATTGAATTCCACTAATCTACTCTGAAATTGTAAAATGTTAATTTAATAATTAAAGGTATTTCAGCCTGTTATTTATTACTTTACATAAATAAAACTCGTTTTGAACTGATTTCTAATGGTTGGTTATATTTATGACTGACATGTATGTTTAATGTTTAAAAAATGCTACTTATACAATTTAGATACGATCTGCACAGTTCTTTCTTAAATAGTGATTCGAGTGACTGAAAAAACTGATTCGAGTGTTTATATCAGGAGGCAATATTGACGAATTAAACTTCATAGCTGTTCACGAATTTATTTTGTGTAATAATCAATTAACAATAAATCCTGTAATTGCGGTTGAATTCCGTTTAAACTCGCATGCAACAATATACTCAATTTGAGTCGTAAAAGATGTGTGAAAGTCATAACATAATTCCAATACTGAGCATAGCTTTATTAAATTTATAAAAGTTTAGTAAGTGGTCACCGTTTATTATCTTTTTTTCACGTTTGTTTAAACAAAAATAAAGTACCTAATAAAAAGGTAACACGAGAAACCTTGAAGAGGCTTTTGTCCAGCAGTAGCCACACCTGTCTGGTGATCATTATAACCTTTACAACGTAGAAACTTTGGAGTTTTGGAACAATTTGGTAATAATAAATTGTAAGTGAAATAAAAAATACAATTCAAATAATTTAACTTACATGTCCTCTTAGATCAAGAGCTATGAGTTCATAACAATGTGAAGCTACACCTAGTAATAAATAATCAGCCTGGTAATAAAGTCTAGTAAAAACCAAAAGTCACTCTTGACCACAGCACAAAATATAAAAGCCCCCAAATCCTGTCAATAACATTTTCATTTAACCCTTGCGCGTTCTTATTTCAAACAGAGAAAACATCGCTTTCAGTGCGCCCTGTCATCTCGCCCACGTAACACAATAACTCTGAGACACAGACATAAATTTTATTTCCACAATTCAAGGCCACAAAGGGCACTTCTTTTTATCTTAAAGCGAAACAAACAAAGAACGGAAAACCAGCAAATCCTCGCCAAGTGGGGAGTAAAAAAATCGTTTTCGTCGAGCGGCCATCCCTTTTGTTTGGATCTAAGCTTGTTATTTCACCCTTGCCTCATATTTTCGTCTGCGTGTGGTATAAATAAGAAAAGATAATTTAATTCTGTGCACCCTGCTAGGGTCGAGTGATACTTATCGAAAATGCTGATTGAAAGCGTTGCTGGTAATCGAAAGCAGATTTGGGAGGTCTTTGCAGGAAATATGACTTAGTTTTGAGGAGATCAAAGGGACGCAGATTTGATTATGAAATGAATATGGGGAGCTCGGGCTGCTGAGTACTAGTGCGGTTTTTTATTTAAGGTTGTTTACGTTCTGAATTTTTTTTTGAAAATGCAGTCATATACACCGGGATGAGGTAGTGTTATTTTTGTTAAATAATGCATAAAAAATTTATTTTACATAGATCTAACTGGAATTGAACCCGCAGTTTTGAATTTTTTGTCGGCTTTTCGTTTATTGCTGCCCAGAGAACTTAAATTATTTTAAAGTTTAATTTACCAATTTAAATAGAGTCTAAAAACTCCTTAATTTCTGAGTATGGTAAGCCTAGAATACTTCTACGGCCCTTAGATTCTTTTAGCGAGTCAAGACAAATTCAAATTGTGTACGTCCAGAATTTTTAGCTTCGAAAGCATTATTGATACTTTCCATCATTTTTCACTCACATTTATCATCTAAGCTCGCAGAAAGCCCTATTTAACCGTGATGTTCAAGTCCCAATCCTTTAGGAATCAAGAAATGCTTTCGGGTATAAGGAAGCATGCAGGGTGTACCTGGCTATAGGCCACCCTTCTAATAATTTCTATAGTCAAATATCACCACTTCATTTGCGGTGAGCTCCAGCAATGTATCACGAAGAGCTAATTTATTTCACTATCCGTCTGTTTTCACCTTAACCTTTACCTTAACATCAAGTGAGATTGAGGCAACACGGATTTAGTCACTGTTAAGAACTACAAAGTATTTATATATTTATGAAAATGGAGGAGACGGGGACTCGCCTTAACTAGTTATTCTAGAAGTAGACCGAATTTCAACAACTATTATTCCACGTAATTCCACTTAATTTGAATACTGCAAGTCTTAGCGATCAAAGTCAATGTTGAAACTTACGACAACTTAAAAACTTAAACGTTCCTCTAAAGATAGTCGTTTATACTAAGTTTAGAAGCTCCACCATCGCTAGATAAGTTTTTGAATAACTTTTGAGAATGCTACTGGGTGGCAGAATCTCTCAAAGATTCACCTAGATAGCAAATAAAAAGGCCTCTAGTGCTAAACCAATTCCCTGTCTGGACCTTCTGTTCGGGCATGGGGAGAACTATGACCAATACAGAATACTGTGACCAAAGAGTGCGTGAAAAATATTTTTCAACCGCTGTTTTACCACCGGATTCGAACTTTCATCCTTATACAGCGAATGTTCCAAAAATTCAAACAAAGCACTTTTATAAAACGAGTCGCCAATGTGTAAAAGTTGTGGTATTTTTTTTATCGATGAGTGAATTTATCGTGAATAGACGTGTATTACCATAGTCTTCATATTCACTTTCAATGTGAAATGAAAATAAATTAATTCTCCATTAAGTACATCAAACTTAATGGAGAATTAATTTATTTGCACAAATGCGGCTACAACTCGGGAACTGTTCACGTATGTGAGGTCTCTCTTCGATGCACAGTCCATCCTTTCAGGACAAGAAAAAAATTCACCAAGTTGATAATTTTCAGCGATGTTTTTAAATTGAATATCATTCGGATTCATTTCGATTTTATAAAATTGCTTTTTAAACGTAAATCAAATGGTGAGTGTGGTTTTAAGTCTAACCTACGTAATTAAGATATTCAATAACTCAGAACGTCAAATTTAATTTTAGAAACGACCTAAACAGACGATGCCATATACCAGCTTTGACTAAAGCGATATAATGAGCAGAAAATATTGGAAATATTTTTTTCCTTGTGTAGAAGCTTATTTTCTTTGAGTTGTTCGTACATATTGCCCCGGGCGTCAATGACTCGCCCGCGTTCCTGTTTGTGCGCCAAGCGATATTATCTGAAAGTTAATTTCATACGCAGATGCCGACATTTGGTCGTAATCCGATTTGAGCACTCCTGCCTTCTAACTTTTTCGTTTTTTCTTTGAACTTCTTTTGTGTTTCAAAATCTAATTCGAGGAAAGGATTGAGAAAACGGAGTCGGTGAATTTGAATAAATTTTATTTCATTTTCTTGATTGAACTTTTTTCTGTTGGTTGGAATTTTATTTAATGTTAATCATATTCAAGCATTTCAATGAAACAAAGACAATTTATCAAAATTAATATAATAAAAATTTGATCTATTCTGATCTCGAATAAATATATTGATAAATATTTTGATTTTAAATCAAATGACTTATACATATAAAAGCTTTATTATGAAGCTGTAACGTAAACGGAAACTAAAATCTATAATTAATTTAATAAAAATAAACATACGTCAAATAACCACTTTTGATTAAGTCTTGTCCAACGTGTGACTAAACTAATTTCATGGAAATTTATTTTGAATCCCAATTGAAACCTATTTCATTTTATCAAAAATCCTCGAAGAATTAAAGCGTGTAAAATGTGTATATCTTAATTATTTTGCATTGAATATTATGTGTTTAAATTACAGTTAACCTCAATGGCAAATAAACTCAATATTAACTATTGAAGACTACTGTTATTCAAAACCTCCTCTCGAGGCTCCGTTACATGCTAACATAGCTCAATATAGCTTTATTGATATTATTTTACTGTATTACACAGGTTTTGACTTTTACCATGCAACTATTTGCTGAATTGTGTTGGATTTGGACTGGATTAGGGATGGGTGAAAACGTTGTATGCCATGTTTTTAGGGGAGTGAGTGCTTTATTTTCTAACCTTGTGGTCTTCTATGAGTTCACACAGTTATCTTTTATAAATTAATTATACATTTGAACTTATTTCCTGCGTTGTAATATATTACAAGTAGTGTTCCACTCAAGTCAAGAGAAAAGCCTCAAATTTACACGAAAACTTTCAGTAAGGTTTTATAATATTTTTCTACTTAAATTTAAATTATTCGAAAATTTTCAGAGTATAATTCACCTTCTAAAATTTAACATTTAACTTATGAAAGTTAACCAAACCACCCAAACATTCACTAACTAAACATTCAATCTCTACCGTTCCTACGAAAATTTTCCTTTGAATTTTTAACTAGGGTACTTTATATAATTTCTGTGAAAGTTTGTCGTAAGGCGGTTCAAGTCGTCGGGACTTATCTTTCTGAGTCGGCTCCTTTGATGTTCGGTAACTTCAAGACGTAGGGGTGGGCAAAGCTAACTGGCTCGAAATTCTCAGCAACGATTAAAGTAACATATGTAGCCTATCTACCTGCGAATTTCAATTTGGCATCTGTAAATATTGCTTTTCGTGGATTCGAATTGGAAAATTTAATTAACTTGCAAGTCTAGTAATACTAAGAACACTTCTCTCATATTTTATTTAGTCTTTATTATTATTTTATTGCTTCCATAAAAATTACATAATTATTTTTTAAGTATAGTATATGTAACACTCTTCTATACAATGTAACTTTATGGGCCTAGTGTAGGCACTGCAATGGAAGGAGAGAGAGGGATTTACTGTTTTTTAAATTTTTCTTTTAAATATTCGTCAATCGAATAATAACATTTTGTTATTAATAATTTTTTAAGCATTTTTGTAAATATATTATCTTTAGTTTCATTTTTAATGTAATTTGGTAAATGGTTGTATATTTTAATTGACATGGCTAGTGGGCCAGAGGCATGTATATGTAGTTTTGAAGTAGGTAAATAAGTTGATTTTTCCGGGAGGGCCTGATAGTATATTTTGATGGAACATCTTCCCGTATTGTATAGTATTCTGGGTATTTTCTGATAAATTTGCAAATTTCTAATATGTAAATGCACGGTAGTGAGAGAATATTATTTTTAATAAAATGCGGTTTGCAACTATCTGTGTTGTTGATATTTACTAGTATTCTTAAAAGTTTTTTTTGGATTATAAAAAGAGTGGACGCATCTACGCTAGTCTCGTAAGATCCGCTTAGAATAGCCTAACCACGCGTAAAAGCGACTGATCAGAGTGAGGGCGTTATAGTAGGGTCCAGTTAGATTTCGCTTCAATAGTGACTACTTGGCACACAGAATGTCACCGAATATAGACGCTTGAGTGGTATATTTTTACCAGCAATGTTGAATAAAGTGCCAGTTTCTTACTAAACGCGTGTTCTGTATAGAGTTAAAATAGAAAAAAAGTAGATTGATATATAATTTTATTGCACCTCTTTAATTATGGATATCGACCAAAAGAAAAGCATACAATGTACCAGCTACTTCTCTTGTCGGCGATAGGCTGACCCCCTGTCCATGCAATGGCCTTTCTCCATCCACCATTATAATGCCTTTAAATTTGTCAAACTTGACATCATAAGGTTTTATAACCTCTAGTGTTCTGCCTTCCCCATAAGGGAGACTGGCGTTAAGTTATGTAGATTGATATTTCGCAGATTCCTTATTATTGAAATAACTAGCTTAGTAGGTATAAAACTACAAGTCTTGTACTTCATGAGAAGTCTATGTTTAAACTGTAGTGTAACTCATAAGTTTTTTGTTTTTGTGAAGCAAGGTAGATAAATACTATGTTTATTTAAGATATTTCATGACGACGTCATTCTATGTAAGCAATATGTCAGATTGTAGAGGTCGGAAAAAAAAGGTTGTTTTATAATACCATCAAGTAAAATATGATCAATTTTTGCCGTAGCGTATTCTTTTCTGAGTTAGATTTAAATTTTTCTAATGTCAACCATCTTGGTCAAAGATATATTCTTACACACTTATTTCCCTTATTGGGTAGGCAGAACACCAGAAGTTATAAAACAATATGATGTCACGATTGACAAATTTGAAGGCATTGTGATGGTGGATGGCGAAAGGCCATTGCAGGGACAGGGGGTCAGCCTGTCGCCCACAAATAAAACCTCCAATAAAACCTCTTTCCCTTATCTGACTTTTACAGTATTCTCGGGAATAGAAGCAGTTGTCACATTCTATGTTTTTCCTTTTCTCCCAATCCTGCATGAAAGATATATTCTTGTCTTTTTTTAGCATCATTTTAGCATCATCATTATTAAAGTGTTATGTATGACGCAATGGTTCTGTCCTCTTGTCGGTGACAGTGGGATTTAATGTTTTAAATGTTCAAGCTCACCCAAGCCTGTTAGATAGATTTAAAAGTTTTTAGAATGCGTTTCTGACAAGCCCTAATGAACACTTTAAACGAGTAGGGACCTATATGACATCGGCTTGCTTATCATACCACCAAAAAATGTTACTGCGGCGAAATTTAAATTTCAATACGAGGCTTTAAATAAATTAATTTAAAACTGCCGAGTAATTCGCCATATAAAAACTTTATTAAAAGGCAGATATTTTTGGAACTTACAAAGTAAGCTTTTTATTATATATCGGCACGTTACAAAGGGCCACACAGCGGGGGCGGGCGGGGCGGGGCGCGGGGCGCGGGGGGACGCTCGTTAGTTTCACTCACACTGGATTATAACAACTATCGAACATTTCAATTGTGCTTGTGTTTTTACTAGAAGTTTTGTGTTTGATAACTGTATATTGTGATACATCTTTTTAGAGTTTATTGTGAGACATTTAAACAGGAGGTGTTTAAACTTTGAATGAACTTCGGAAGTTTTATTCTTATATTTGAAAATGTATTTAGTCTAAGGAATCTATAATTATTTCATGTTTTACAGTTAATTAGTGCATTCTTCGATGTTAGCTTGCAGCGTGAAATATCCTGGGTTTGAGCCCCAGAAAGACTAATTTAGAAACCGACTTCTAGGCCAAATAGTTTGGGTGACAGCTTAGTTAATTTAAAATAATAATAAAATGATCTGTTTTACGTGGCATTTTCTACGTTTTTTTTCTTTATAAATGACTAAACCCGCGTTTGACCTCAATCTCACCTGATGGTAAGTGACGATGAGGTCGAAGATGAAAGCACACGTGTTTAGGAAGGAACTGGCTCTTTATACAATATTGCCGGAACACATTACCGCCGGAGCGGTAACATTTGGCGGCAGACTTTATATAAAGGGTGGTCGCTAGCCAGGCGGACCCAGAAGGGATCCTACCACCAAGCTACTCGTTAATCCAAATTCTATGGGAATGTTATAATATTTATGTAGGTACATGGCCTCGGTATTTTATCAAGTCGTATATTTTAACAAAGTTTCATCGAGATTTTGTCAAGCTTTAAAACTTAAAGAGTGATTAATATTCATTCACATTTAACTTAATAAACTGTACTTAACTTTTCGTTTATTTCTGAAAAACTAATACACTAAAATCTTTTTACTCAATAAGGATCATTAAAGAAACGATTTTTGCAAGAAAGGTATGTATTTTTTTACACGGAAATTTATACAATTGCTAAAATATTAAGCAAAGCATAGTCACTCTAAATTTTGAATAAATACCATTAAAATAAAGTCGACTACGCGCTACTACTAAACATCTTGTAGTACTACGTCGTAGTATTATCAGTGAAATGCCTCGTCGTAGAAGCTGTTTTCATCAACAGCGACCACAAGCTTGTAGTACTATATCTTTATTTTTTCTACTGAGCGATACTAAATTATACATATGCAGGTACAGAAGGCCGCAGATCAAGCGTTCCAATCCTGTCAAATTTCCCCAACCAATATTTAACTTAATGTCGAGGGCATAGAGTTCACATTCAATTAAAAAAAATTGACAGAAACTGTACGTTATAGCGTAAATTAACATTTTAAGGAGATCATTTTGGCTCCATACATTTCTGGGCCTTTTTCAAAAGTGCCGGCCAACAAAATTAAATGGTACGTATCGTTTTATACAGGGTGAACATACGTAAATGGTTGGTAGTTGGGGTGGTCTGTTAACTAACAGCAAAATAATCTACCTCCATTTCCGTATGTGCAACGTTGGGCCGAACACCCTATATGTTAAACCTATTATAAAATATCGCCTACTTTATTTTTTCTGTCCACCAAACTCGACTTTAAAAACAGTTAAAACTTATTTTTAAGCAACATGTGACCTACAAACCAACAATGTACATAAATTAGAAACAGCTTAAGAAAGCAAAATATTGTCGACGCTAAAGTCTCAAAAAAAACATTGTTACTTATTGTTACTTATTCAGGGATTTTTTTTTGGAAAAAAATCTTAAAGTAAAATAATTTTAAAGTGCACCTTCCAGCGCGGCGCGGTGCCATGATCGCTAAAGGGATTATTTAAAAATATTTCAGTAAACGAGTTACAATAAATTCAGTATTTTTTATCACAAAATTTATGCTAGATGAAGTTACAATATGTCAATATTCTTCTTTACAGGCGCTTGCTAGCAGAAATTAATAAATTAATAAAAAAAAGGTTATTTTTTTAAATTTTATGTCATTTCTAAAGAAATTTAATCTAGGTTGTTTAAGCTGCAAAGTATTAATACCACAAGGATGTATGGATGATGCCATCTGGGAGATATAGGTTCAAGCGGGGATTTATTTTATTTGGTTTATCTACCAAAATTGATATGAATTAATTAATAATAATCAAACAACGCCACAAATATCCAAAATATCTGTGATATTAGGCACTATTGTTTACGCTGACGACAGCACTGTTTTACAGAGATACGTATCCATTGCACGGACGAGCCTCCGTCGAATTCAGGTCTTGGTACAGTCTATGATTGAGCGCATTGATTTGACATTGTGAAAAGTTTCTGAATGTAGTGAGTCCAACTTGGTCAAATTTAACCCGTCCAAGAGCACCCACTTCCCAAGATGTAGTTGAATATGTTTTTGAATTTATTTGAATTAATAAATTTAATGTATTTGAATTTCAAAGAGCTCCAACAACCATTTGGAGCTCTTTGAAATTACTATAAATACCAAAGTAACTTTCGGTCGACAAATTTTATCCATCTCAAGTGGATAAGATCCTAACTTAAGTAGCTTCAGAAAAGTTGAAATTGTTAAGTATAAAAAATGTCAATGTACAATGTAATGTATATATGATTGTTTAACGTTAAGTGACAGGTGTAGAACGGTAGCGTTTGCTCCCGGCTCCCCTTTCTGTCCCTGTAGGTTTACCATGTGGAGTCTTGCACTCAACAATAAAGGACTAATCCGGATCCGCGCTTGTTCGCAGGATCCCACCAGAGTCCGCTAGGCTAGCGACCACCCTTCACATTATTTCTGCCACCAAATATCATCGCTCCGGCGGTGATGTTTTCCGGTAAATTTTCATGAAGAGCCAGTTTCTTCCTAAACTCGCGTGCTGCCATTTCATTTGCATGCACACACTGCGACAGAATTATGTACTTATACCACCCAGTCTCACTAACACACCCCGCATGCATACACGCGCTCGTCCAAGATGGTCATACATAATTATGTTGCTGTCTGTATATACATTTGCACCTCCCATCTGGTAAGATTGAAGTCAAACGAGGACATAGTCAATTATAAAAAAAAGACTTTCAGTTTTTACTATATATGGTATATGGTAGAGTCTAGCTAGAAAATTGTCGGAAGGTTGCTCGTTTACCTTTTTACTACAGAGTACATTTTGGTCAGTGGGACAAAAAATGGGACCCACACCTTTTAACTATCGCTCAACTAGACGCAGAATTATCCTTTTTGATACAGGTCGCCAAGGCTTAGAATGAACTGCCTGCTACTATTCCGAGTCCTGCCCCCCAATTCTGCTATTTTATTTTAAGCCGAAACGGATCTGAAACGCAATGGTTACTACTTTTGGTATTCAACTAACAATTTGTCTAAACCAAGCTGTAACGCATTGGTTACGGAGCCGAAACGGTTTGGTTGTCGTATTCTGATGAAGTACACGTATCGTTACGTTAGCGGTTCAGCTTTGATTTCGTATTCTGGTAAGTTTTTGACAGTTAGTAGGGTCGAAACGCTACGGTTCAGCGTTGGTTGAAATGTCAAAAGTTGCGGTTTTGCATCGGCAGCGAATGAGTAGCTTTTTCGAATATTGTTATTAAGTTGTGATAGAAGGTACTTCATTGGTTTGATTTAAATTCCTTTTCGGGTGTTGATTGTGAACTTATACTTTTTGGTGAGTTAAAAATCATTGTATTTTCATTGTTTCACAATTGTTTTTTTTTATTTTACCTACATTTCAGTTTTTTTAGAAATTTTATTTTTAGTTCTTACGTATTTTAGTATTGCCGAAATAATGAGCTCATATTTAGCTTGGGACATGATGTTGAGGGTGCAGCTTCGAAACATTGCCCGAACCAGAGACCGTCGTAGTCATACCCATAATTCGGTACCATCAAGAGAGAAGGCCCTTGATATGACCAATAGGGAATTTATAAAAACCATTATCAAAACGGTTATCAAAAGCCCTCGCACGTAACCTCATCAACGAATTAGAGCCCTTTTTAGGCCGGACTCGCCGCAGCGATGCCATAAGCCCAGAAGATAAGGTGGGAAACAATATTAGTAGGAATTATTTTATTTATCAGGAGATTCGAGCTATGCTTTAAGACCGAGCATGATGACGCCAATATTACGGCACACTCATTCCAAAGGCGTGTCGCAAGTGCCCTTGCTTCTTTGCTGTGGGCACGACCAAGTGCCAAATCTTTATGGCGCTTCATAAACTTCACCAGCAGCTCCAACTGTCGCACAGAAGTAATCCTTCTGCCACTTCTATTTGCCGGTTGTAACATTTTTATCTACGATAGAAATTTGATATAAAAGAAAAAAACCAAATTTGATTTATTTTAATGTATACTTTTTGGTGGTGGCGTATAGCCCGAACCTCTTCGAATCAACACAGATTAGTCTCAGCAATAGGACGTAGAATTTATTAAAGTACTTTGAACAATAAGTTTTAAAAATAAAACTTCAATTCAATTATTTGGACGAAAAGGAAAATAATACTTACTGCACTGTGAAATTTTTCCGCTTGGCGCTTAAACTTATCATATGTCAAACTATTTTTTTATACATTGAGCAAAGGTACTCATATCATACAGCCAAAAATATTTTAAATGTATCAATACAAAAGCAGCAATGTACTCGCAACAGATTTTTTTTTGAGTTGCAACACCATAAGCCTTCCGCAACGGCTCTAAAGCCAACCGTTTCCGTTTCGTTTGCGTTTCAGCTGCCAACGTAAAGTTACTAGAATACCATTTGCCTTTACAAACGCAACCGTAACGAAGCCGAAACGCAGCCGATCCGTTTTGGTTAACAAATAGCAGAATTGAGGGGCTGAACAGTATAGTCCTGGTACTTTTAAGCGTCGTCGAGTGAATAGATTTCTCGTGGATAGGTTTTTCGATGGAGGAATATGTCTCCTGGTCTCTTTCGTCTTCATGATAGCTAACCATAGGTGTCGTGGAAGACAAAGGTCTCAGTCTTATTTTATATTATAAGAGCCTACACCCTCGCGTGCACCTGCCGGCTGTTTGACATTACTCTTTTACTGTTTAAAAATCTATTCAATGGTTACAAAGGCCTCAAACATATACGTATAAAAATAAATATATTTAACTTTGAAAGATGTAGAGACAACTATGTACAATACAGGTGACTTTATTGCGAAAAGCGATTGCACTTTGGCGATGGGGTAAATTTTTGAGGGATTTTTATTTTTTTATAACGTCACATTTTAGTAAAATCAAGGCAGATTTATAAACTAATAATACTCGTAGTAAGTACGTTTGTGACCACGGGGTCTGCATTACATAATGAATTAAATATATTTTTTTCTACTTTTTTTAAAATATACGTTCTTTTTATGTACATTTTAGAGTATCAAATTAAAAACCCTCTTTACTGCATTGCTAAAGAAATAAGATGAGTGATACTGAGCTAAGCTAAGAATGATTAAGATTATGAGAACGTCTGCATCATTATTTTAAGACGTGAAATGAGTATGAGAACTGTAGAGATAAATCTAATTTAGCTGCACTTTAACTTGTACTTTATATTTTCTCGTACATTTTTTATTCGTAGCTGTGAATTTTTTATATATCAGCACCAAAGTGCAATAAAACGTCATTTATGGTCATGATTTTTGCTGTTCTGTATAGTTTTACTACCATTAATGATATGCTTATTCAATTTAAACTGAGTTCCTTTCTACATTAGAATTTTTCTGGAGGGAAATATGCACCGCATTTCAATAACCTAATTTTGTAGCTGTTATTATATTGTTCTGAAATTTATTTGGAACAAGAGACTATTAAAACTCTCTTTCGCAAACTATTAAAATATTATAAATATCCAGGAAGCAACATCATATAAACAACAGGCTTTAGAAAAGCATGCCAAAAACTCTTCGAAACAACACATAAAATAGTATAAATGAAACTAAGTTTATTAACCGTGTAAATAATCTGTTAGATAACTTAGCAATAATGTAACATCCACGAGCTATGGTTTCTTCGACATTTGATCGGCGATACCCTCGCTGCCTCGCTATGCAAATATTCAATATGTGGGGTAATTTGAAAACGCGGGCCGAGGTGGTGATCGCCTAATTAGTACAGATATCGTGAAAAGTGATGTTCGCTTATAAGTTAAAATATGTATTTAAGTAGTATCGACTATCTTAGCACTGTTCCAGCTAGCTACCGTTGCATAAAATATATAAAATATTCCGTCAAATTATCATCGTCCTGGCGATAAGATTATGTGGACCAGTCGTATTTAATAAAATCTCAGTTCCATCTTGAGCTTGTGTGCTCCATCATCAACTACAGTACCATTGGTCAGTGGGTGAGATTAAAACGTAAGTTAAGATACCAAAACAAAATCGCTTAAACATAAAAATCGTATTTAGCAAGCTGATTGCAAAACCTTATACAAGTATCTGTACACTATTTATCTTAATCGCCGATAGATTAAGCAACTACTTATCAATTGTACCTTTTCTTAAGCAATGAGAAGCCCAACAATGGAAATTAAAAAAAATCTGAACCTATCCACCGATTAGCTTATGATAAATTCACTACAAAAACTATCAAATACAATCTGCAAATACAAGGTTCAACATCTCTACATTTCTGTTCGTAAATCTAAATAATATAGGAATATCGAGGTTACAGCACATCCGGACTTCCCTGTACCGGCAGGGCCGCGCGGGCTAATTGGGAGCATCGAGAGCACAAAGGGATCGTCTTAGGGCGGCGTATTAAATTGTAATTTGCCGGCATTATCTCTGGAACATTCTATATGGAGCAGTAAATGTTTTGTTTTTAAGGCCTAACACTCCAGGGACTGGATTATGTTCTTGTTGCTTCATAATTTAGGATACAGTATTCTCGGGGGTCTGAGAAGCTTAGAAATTAATAATCGTATTTTTGGAGTATCGTTTGTTGATGAAAATTGTGATGGTATCCATTAATGTTGTATCATATTTAATATAACTTACAAAATGTTTGTTGAGAAACTGTTGTGATTAACAAAGGTGTTAATAAGCTAAGCTTTTGAATGTAAACTGACACTATAATTCAAACGGAATTAAAGTAAATCCGCAGTAAGTAATTATAAATCCAGTTAAATTGTCTACATATTAATATTCGTTGTTCATGTTTTTGTGTTAACTAAAGAAACATGATTTTACATTAAAATCAAGAATGGAATAATGTAATGAAAAAAAGGTCTGGAAAAAGAAATTCTTGACCAAGCCGGATATCTTCGTTTAATAAATTAAAGCATAAAAAGTAGATAACTTCTGCTAATAAGTAAAAATTTGATTTACAGTTGAAATCTTGGACAAAAATATTATATTGACGTTTGATCTCAAAGTAATTTCAAAGATAGAGCAATGAAACACCAAGGGAACGCAAGCATTCGATACGTTTTGTCGTCTTCTTAAACATGAAACATTCTGCTCAAGTAAATATATGACACCTCAATCACGGAAGAAAAAAAAAAAGTCTATTAGAAAATCCAGCCTCTCTACACCGAATAGTTGTATTCCTAAACTATCTTTACAACATGACAGTCCCCCAACTAAAATGAATTCACAAAACAAGGCAGTGGGACCTGAACTCACATCAAACATCAAAACCACTCTTGAAGTAACAAATTTAAATAATAGTCCTGTTAAAGCCAAAACTATACCACAAGTACAGAAAAAAAGGATCATTATAATAGCAGACCAACAAGGAAGACTCTTACAACCCATACTGCAGGATCTATTGGGCTCCAAATACTTTGTATCATGCTTCTGGAAACCCGGTGCAAACATGAAAAATGTATTGGATACAGAAAAGGATATCATCAAAACATTAAATAAAAATGACTGTGTATTAGTGCTAGGAGGAACAAATGATGTAAATCCATATGATTTTCAGTTGCGAGTAAATATTTGGCTAAACAATGTAACACATACTAATGTACTATTCTCGGAAATACCTTATAATAAGTTCTTAAATGAAAAGAAACTTAACGGAGATTTAAGGTTCATATGTAATCAAAACAAAAATGCAACGTTTGTAAATATGAACTATCGCGAACAAAGACCATACAAAAGAAACTTTCCGTTGTACGTCTGTAGGACTTTTTTAAAAGAGATTTTGCATATCGAATATAAAACAAACTATCATAACTATGAACTGCAACGTAAAAATAATTCAATAACAGCCGGTAAAATAATAACATTTGATAAGTGCACACAAACAGAGACTAATCATATAGATGAAAGTGAAAAAATATCTAAAATCAATCACGCAAAAAAAAGTAATTTTCGTCACTAAAAATATAAATATCTTACACCAAAATATAAACGGATTAATAGATAAGTCGGATTTGCTCACAGTGCAGTTGCAGGAATTGGAAAATAAAAATAACCCAATAGACGTCTTATGTATTACAGAACACAATATGTTAAAAACTGATAGAAACCTCGTGCGAATACCAAATTTTACTTTAGTTGCAAATTTTTCAAGAAAAAATAGGCATGGCGGGTCTTGTATTTTAGTAAACAAAAAACACACATATAAAACCATACATGAAATACAAGATATAAGTGTAGATAACATTATTGAATGCTCAGCAATTGAGTTGACTAGCCATAATATCATAATAATATGTGTATACAGACCTCCAAAACCTAAACGAGAATACTACGACATTTTCTTAAATAATTTAAATGACATCTTAAGTAAATATAGTTTTAAAAAAAGAAAAATTGTTATGTGCGGTGATTTCAATATTGACATGTTAATAAAGAATAAACAATCGAATGAATTTGAACAATTATTGACTAGTTATAACTTAAAATTATCTATTAAGCAACCTACAAGGTTATCCAGTGGCACATGCCTTGATAACTTTGCTCACAACCTACGCGGGTGTGAGGGTACTGTTCTGGAATTAGCACTCTCTGATCACACGGCACAGCTATTAAAGTGCCCAGTTAAAGCAGCTTTTTGTATACCGTATTACTATAAAATAAAGCGTGACTATAGTAAGTATAACATAAATAAATTTAAAGAATGCATGAAAGCCTTAAAATTTACTGACTCATTATGTAATGAAAATCCTAATGAAGCTTACAATAACTTTCTTGATTCATTCAAACTATTTTATGAATTGTGTTTTCCTTTAATAAAATTAAAAATTCAAACATCTCGACGGCCAAAGTGGATTTCAAAAGGCATCTTAAACTGCACAAAACGTAAACGAGAGCTACTTTGGAATTATAGGAAAAATCCCAACTATGCGAATAAAAACTGCCTTAAAACTTACTCTAAACGACTTAAAAACATAATTAGGTTAACGCAACAAGCCCAAAATAACTATTTTATTAATACATCGAAGAATAAAATGAAGGCTACATGGAAATTGATTAATCAAGGTAAAGATAATAAACCCAAAGAATACATAACACAAATAAAAAATGATGAAGGTGAAATAACCGATCCAATTGAAATAGCTGAATCTTTTAACAATTACTACATAGATGAGGTAAAAAACGATGACATAGAAAACTTGAAAACTTCTATTAAGTTCAATAATTCTAATTCATTATTTATAGGGCCTACTAACACGGATGAAATATTGTCTATCATAAAATGCCTTAAAGACACCAATAGTACTGGATACGACGAAATAACTACAAATATTATTAAAGAAGTAGCTAAGTATATTGCACCGGTATTGGCTCACATAATAAATTTATGCATTGAAAATGGTATTTATCCGGATAAATTGAAGGTAACAATTATCAAACCAATGTTTAAAAAATCTGAAAGAGAATTCATATCATCATACAGACCATTAGCGTTCATTACAATTTTTTCCAAAATATTCGAAAAGGTTATTTATAAAACTCTTTACAGTTTCTTTGAAAACCAAAATTTATTGGCAGAAGAGCAAGTTGGCTTTAGGAAAAACAAAGGCATAAATATAGCATTCTTTAACTTTTTAAAAATTGTAATAAAAAATTTAGATGACAAAACACCTGTCTGTGCCTTACTTATGGATCTATCAAAAGCTTTTGATTATGTTGACCACTCCATATTAATAAATAAACTCTGGGCGTATGGGGTAAGAGGAGTGGCGCTTAACCTCCTTAAATCATACCTTAACGAAAGGATTCAAGCAACACAAATCACGAAAATTTGTCCTGAAACCAAAACCGAGATGAACTATCTCTCGCGCTATAGATCAGTAAAACATGGTGTTCCACAGGGAAGTATATTAGGACCTTTACTTTTTTTGATATATATAAATGACTTCCCAGAAATAACTTCCCACTCTATGATATTATTTGCAGACGATAGCACACTAATATGTAGCGACAAAGATGTAAATAAACTTAAAATAGACGTTAAAAATACAATGGACACTATTCTTAACTGGTTAAAAATGAATAACCTTAAAATAAATTTAAATAAGACTTATATTATGAATTTTGCTAATAGATCTAATAACCTGACATCTTTTAATATTGACCATGGTGGAAACCGAATTAGTGAAGTTAAAGCAACGAAGTTCTTAGGCCTAACGATAGACTGTAATGTTAACTGGAAAAACCATATAGAAGATACATGCAGCAGACTTAACAAATGCTCTTACGCATTACGCATGTTGTCCAAAACTGTCAACGAATCAGCAGTTTTATCAGCATACTATGCATATGCTGAATCAATATTAAGATATGGCGTAATCTTTTGGGGAAACTCCACTGATAAGGAAAACATTTTTAAGGCTCAAAAGAGATGTATCAGAGCAATGTGCAATTTAAAAAGCAGGGATTCGTGCAAACCTTTCTTTAAAAAAATGAAAATTCTTACTTTTCCCTGTTTATACATTCTAGAAACGGTAATTTTCGTAAAAAAGAACTTGAATTTATTTGAGAAAATGAAAAGCAGAAGACATATTAATTATCTTCGCGCTCAGTCTCGCAGTACGACATTATATTCTGAAAGTTTCTTTGGTATGGCTCCCAGAATCTACAACAAATTGCCCAAAACTATAAAAGATATAAGTGATTTTTATCCATTTAAAAATAAATTAAAGGAATATTTAATTGAAAAGTGTTTTTATACAATACATGAATATTTTAATAACTGCTAACTGATGAATTGATTGATGACATGTTAATTTCTGAATTAGCGATATATATTGTACATGCCTTTAGGTAGAATATGGAGTGAACTATATTATACAACTTGTCATCTTTTTTATGTACCTATATTCATGCAATAAATGATTTGAATTTGAATTTGAATTTGAATTTGAATTTGAATCTATTGAAAAATGATGAAATAACATTTACATCCACAAGTACATAGTATTAAACGAAATCAAATCCGTCAGTCCAAATGCCGTTAACATAAAAACAATTTTCCGGTTTTTCAAGAAAGTTTAACCAAGGGCCGGGGTGATTAACGAGGAAGGTACAATGTATGATTTATAAAGGTTTTGTGTTAATACTCTACAATAATAGAAGATATTAGAAAAAACACGCCATTTTAGATGTGCACCCTGCTAGTCGAGCAAAACCGTAGCGGTGTTAAATAATTTTAAATGATAAATTGTAACTAAAAGCAATCGTCTATTTCAATTCGAAGATAAAAATGTAAAACATATAAAATATATAAATACGCAATTTATGCGAAAAAAAGGATTTTTACTAAGTAAAATTTGAATCGTTTTAAACGTTTTTGTCTTCTAATTCTAGAACTTAACTGAATTAAAAATACTGCACCGTTTGTGGTTGTTATTTGGTTTTCCCGCGATTCCGGCGTACACAACAATGCATCAATCAACGAATTCAAAAACAACTTCACCAAATATGCAAAAGTATCGTTTCGTAGTTTTATGACGGGCATTTTTAGAATTAAAGTCTCTGTTTGAATGCTTTTGATATATTCGCGCACTTCTACCATCATAACTTTTCATGCCGTCAGAATTTATTAATATAAAAATTCTTCCATAAATAAGTCAAGAAATAGTTACAAAAAGCAAAAATAATTTTACACGTTCAACAAAATTCATTAATCAGCAAGTTAAAAAAAACATCTTTTTAATACGCAAATATTATGTTATCTGAAGAATGTCCAAAGTTGCATGATATCTGAAGAATTTAATCCACATAAGAACCAATTTATTAATTAAAAAAAAAAACTTTATTTATTTACTTAGTTATGTTTGAGATTTTTTGTTTTTCCTTATTTTATTATTAATGTATTCCTCAATTTAAAAATGGGTCTGTATATATTATTACGAAGCGTATCTATTCAACGCATAGGATTTGGCAGAATAAACAGCGTTGTTGCTGAACTTGTTCCAGCATCAACATCAAGCTGAGCCAAATCCTTTTTGCAAACACTATCATTAAAATTATTTTTTATCTTGTATTAGTTTTAAGTCCTTTTTTGTGAGCAAATAAATTGATTTATTATTATAATAGCTTTTTTTCTGATATCGAGAAAATGAAAATCATGTTGTCACGATCGTAAACCTCTTTACAAACCAAAACACACATATACGAACCAAATAAATAGCAGCCCAAAAGCAGTCCGCTAACATAACATCTTTTCAAGGCAATAATACAAGTGCGTCATCAAAAATAAACAGACTACCTTCTAGCGAGATTGACGCTAAACACCCAATTTTCGGACCTTGCTCAAGTAACTGCTCATCTTATAGATTATTCAAGAGAATGGTCTTATAAACAGTGGACATATTAGCGTCATTCGAAAGGGACAGTCAGGCCCGAGGGACTTGGCAGTCTTTTTCACTTGTCATAGAACCCTTGTCTAGTTGGTGGAGATGACTGTCCTATTAGTTGAAGTTTAAGGGAATTTGTTCTGTTTATTTATTATTTTCATTTCAGCAGCTATATTAATATTTTCAAATCAAATTTATTTTTTTCATTTGAACTCGAAGTTTTGTGCCTTATGAAAATATTACTGAAAATAACATTCACGTTAATATACAGGGTTAATTGCTTTCACCTCTTGCAGGCAGCCTCTCCACATCAATCCCAACAACATTTGTTCTCACACTTTTCCCATACAAAAACATTATAGCCTCGGTTTAGTGGCGTAACTTTATTCACTCTGAGCGTAGGTATGTCACGCACCTTGAGTGATAAAATATCGCTTCAAAATAATAATAGGTACTGCTTGCAAAATGTAGAGTTAGGTGAAAACGCTCTCCTTTTTTTTAATTTTTGTGTTCTTTATCAAAATTTGTAATAAGTCGTAGATTAATTTTGTTGGATTCGATTTGAAGAGGCTAACTACAAGATAATAATATTGGCGTACAGTCACGAGGTCTTTTAAAAAACTGAAACATCGAGTTAAAATGCGAAAATAAAGAATTTATCTTTTATTATTCTAAATAGCTCTTACAGTATTCATGTAATATAGGCACCAATTTCACACAATATTTAGCATATACCACTATCTAGTCCATATCTAAGCAAAGCTTTAATTAGGTGTATCAGATAACTATAGGAATAACAAAAATCTTTTTTTAAATAAAATATACTTGCATACACAGGAAAACACGCAGAATTGTTACAAATATCATACAGCAACGGGAGAGAAGTTCAAACCTGCACTTCTTGTGTATGACCTGGAGCGCCATGGAGGCTCACATAATATTAAACTCAGACTATTAAAGTGAGCTGATATGAAAAACCGATACAAAATTATATACTTTACAAAACTTTACAAAATTGTTCAATACGGTCGGTCAGTTGTTTCTACTCTTATAAAACTGGATTCTACTTTCGTACAAGTTTTCGCAGACTCTCGCAATTAAAATTTTTAAAATCAAACCCAAATTTATTCTAAAGTAGTGTTTAAAATTACTCAAAATAAAATCCAGAAAAATGAGCAGGTTTACATAAGTCACATAGATTGAAAACAACAATATTCAGCAGCAACTACCGCCTCACGCAAACGAGCAACCGAGGAAAAAGGGTAAAAAACACAAAATGAATCAAAATGGATAACTCTTGGCTAACCCGTAACTACCTATTCTCGATGTAGATTTTCGCAAGATTCTGTCGATGTTATCTTAATGTTTTTTTCTCTAACACTAGCGAAAAAGGAAGATAAAAAACACTTGTAGATACAGCTGTCTCATTCTTATTTACAGTATAAATGCGTATATCGGGATCTTAACTAGCGCTTGGATACCCCAATCTTGGCTTGAGTCCCACAGGATGCGAGGGGCTCTCGACACAACAAAAGGACTCGAACCCACGTACCATGGTAATTCGATAAATCAATCGGTCTGATCGTTTTTGTCGAGTTTTGTACTGCGGCGACAATGCCTGAATTTTTTTCGCTTTTTGTATTGTTGTGTATAAGTTGGTTTGTTTGTGATTTTTCTCAGTCTTTTTGTTTGGTGGGTCTTTGTTGTGGAAATTTAAGAGGATTAAAGATAGACAAATGGACACTGTGTAGGATATACACCTTTTGGTAGTTGTTTGCAAGTGATTAAACCAGCTAAGTATTTAGCTACTGATACTGTTTTTATTGAGCAGTCTTGTATATTGACATATCATAGTGAAACATGTTGTTCCAATTCTTGTCCAAATTCTTTAAATTAGTAATAAGACAAACAGACACTAAAGCAATATGTCAAGTGTTTCATATAATAAAAATAGTTTAAACCTGGTACATCAAAATATACAAGGCATCTCAGAGAAAGTCTTAGAAATTGAATTGTTTTTGAACGCCGGGCATATAGACATTGATTGTATAACTGAACATTTTTTATTACACCACCAATTAATTTAATTTTTTTCTCTAACCAAGTTGCTAGTTCGTTCAATAGACAGACAGCAATACACGGGGCTCTTTAATAATATTAAATAGATCCATAAAATTTAGAGAACGTACTGACATAGTGAGTCTATCTATTGAACAAACTATTGAAATATCCTGTGTAGAATTGACAAACTGTATAATTATATGTATATATAGACCCCCTAAATCACACTATGATAGTTTTGAATTTGTTTCAGAACAAGCATTGGATAAATTATGTAACCTGTTTTTCCTTTGAGTATTTGAATGTAACCAACTGACCGCTGTGATCAGAGCTAAGTTTATTGACTGACAAACTTACTGGACTAACATTAATAAACACATTATCTAGGCAAGTTGCACTGGTCCTTGTTATTCTAGTTGGTTCTAGGAACAGGTTAGTAAGATTATCACATTTAAAACTTTCATCTTCGACCTCATCGTCACTTATCATCAGGTGAGATTGAGGTCAAACGCGGGTTTAGTCACTTATAAAAAAAAAAAAAAACAAATTTATTAGATTTTTACTCAATGATGAATCTTCTAATAAGGTAACCTTAAAGTCCCCGCAAACAAATATTTTCTTAGTTTTATTACACAATTTATCCAATACATGTTCTAAAACAAGTTCAAAACTATCATTGTGTGATTTAGGGGGTCTATATATACAAACAATTATGCAGTTGGTCAATTAATTACACAGACAAAACCATGTTGAGAGCCAGTTACTACGGCTTTTGTAATTTAATAAACATATGAATTAATGTTATAACCATATATGTGTATATATTATCTATGTAGGCCAAAATTGTACAATCTTATTTTGTTACCTTTTTTTACAACTAGTTGTTACCCGCGAATTTGTTTGCCTTGATGTCTTGATTGGTTTTTGTGAGATCTCACATAGTTAAGAACAATTGAGTGGACTAAAGTTAACCTACTTAGTAAGTGATTATAATTATAATAACTAGTGTTAAAATTCTTGAAACAGTTGATAGTTACTTTTTCGGGATGAAAATTTCCTATCAGACACTAAGATCCGTTGAGTCATTCTGCTATGATTGAGGAACAAACATCCATCCATTCAAGCTTTGGGCCAAATAGGTGCAGTAGGATGGGCACCATAGCACGTGCCTACAACAATATATACCCTCTACCCGAATCTTCACAATTGTGTCCCCAAGATCACATCAAGCCGCGCGCCGGGTCATCAAACCAGTCCTAGCGGCTGTCGCCACGCACTTCGCCCCGCATCGCCACCTGTAGTAACTTGCTTACTACGCGAACTACGGCATACGCGCATTCACTACAGCTATCTTTATTTTAAAACAAAAATATAGTCAGTTCAGATTTAATATAACAAGTATTTTATTCATCCCAGGTCCCTGAAATGGAGCTTGACCCAAACAGTTTGTCAGAAGACAAATTCGGTGCCTTGAAAACTCTGACATCAGCAATGGCACAGCTAGGTGGTTCGGCCTCCTTGTCATTTAGAGCACAGAGTCTCTCTTCTGGGCCTGCACTGAGCCCTGAAGTGGGCTCATTAAAAAGGGTTCTGATAATGATGATTTTATTAGATTCGGTATTAAAATTATGTTATATCTGTTGACGCACCGTAGCAATTTCAGTATATAGTGCCTCTATTCTCAGATTGTCACAATGTGCATCTCCACGTAACTGAAACAATTAAAATTTGAATAGATTGTGCGAACTCAGGCACGCTAGTTCAAATGCAAATTTTACGTGGCAATGTCATCGAATTTCGTGTAATTGGCGAGGCGGGATAAGGGTAAATGTGTAAAATATAGGATAAGTTAAACCCTTAATAAACCTTTTTTAATAGTATTAATCGCATAATTATCCTGCCTTCGTTGTTCGAGATTTATAACTTGTAGTAGGTTTCCTACGCTTCGACTTTTCGCACAAAGTTAATCGCCAAAAGAAAGAAAGAGACAAATAGATATAGCTTAGCACCTAGTTGCATCTACCTGGCCTATCAGAACTCATTCGTTTTCGTGCGCGCGCGGCTTATGCACGTAATTCTTATTGTTTATTATAATATTTTTTTTCAATCGCCATATTGTTATACAATCATGCCTAAGTGGAAGCATGAGTGTTCTAAGTGAGATAAATGGAAGAAAAAGATTTATAAGTATGAAAAGAAATTACGACAAAGGAGATATCGATCACGCAGTTCTTCAAGTGAAGGTACCTATTCCTTATTTTATTATCCCCCAGACTAAAGGATATGTCTTAGATCTAACCCGTGAGGTTAGGCGTTACAATTTCTTTTTTCTTGCCCCCTTATTTCAAGTCTTAGACCTAACCCGTGAGGTTAGGCATGACATTTTTCTTTTTTTTTTGCTCGAGTCAATACGAGATATTGACCAAAGCATATTTTGCATTAGAGTTAATACGTGATATTAACCGGCAAATTCACATGGGCGCGAGGATAGCGATATGTATTCGCCATCGCCCCCCGCGAAACCGGGCCCCGGTCTCCATTCTACTGTAAGCTGGGTGCAGCCCACGCGAAGTGAACAGCGCACAAGGACCCCTTCACCATCACGATCTTTGCCGATGATGAAAACTGTGCCGCCTGACCCGCCGGGTGTTGTTTTTTCTGAATGTGAAGGAAGCGGCCGAGGAATGGGGCGAAGACGTCCTCAAGGAGTTCTCAGATAGATTGAACCCTATTTTATGAGACGGGCTCAGTAAAGAAATCAAAGATACACTCTTGAAAAAAATACTGTATCCGAAGAATATGATTTATATGAAGGCACCTGTGCGCAACCCCGAGATTTCTACAATCCTTACCGAACCAGCAAGGAATCGCGATTCGAGGGTACTTAGTAAACTATCCCAAATTGGTTGCGTTTTAACAACGCTAGTAAGAACCATGCATATGATGTTAAACCATACGATAAATACTGCTGATGTAGTATATAATTTGAATGATGCCAGCAAATTGCTTGCTGACTCGCATTACCGCAAGACAGGAACTCGGCAGTCACTTATAACTCCCATGTTGGAAAAGCCCTTTTTGGACCCGATCAAAGATCGAAAGCTAGACATGTTTTTATTCGGGGAGATCCTCGGCGAATTCATTAAAAACTCCCGTGGTTTTCAAAAAACTGGAGATTTAAAAAAATCAACCAATCCTTTAAACTGGAAGGGGCCGCCGCCTCAACATCAAGGTTGAACTTCATTGCAAACTCGTTACAACCGAGGCGGCGGTGGAGTCTCACGAACCCGGGCGCAGAGGACGGTGCCACAGCCACCGTCCCGGCGGGTTACGCCACAGCCGGCTGCAGCTCCGCGAGCTCCATACAACAATGCGCCCCCTACCCCTCCGCCCCGCTATCGCCATCCACCGGCGACTCGCCAGCCCAGGCACAAATAATGCAGGTAACGGCAGGCCATTTAAAATATTTTATATCCGAATGGCAAAAAATCACTAATGACCCTTCGGTACTTGAAATTGTTACTGGGTATAAAATTCCTTTCATAAAATACCCTGATCAAAATATACATACTTATCCTATTTCTACTTTTTCAAAGGAAGATGAGCTTTTTATTACAAAAGAAATCAAAACTTTATCGAACGTGATTCGTAAATGCTTACCAGAGGAGGGTCAATTCGTATCCAGAATATTTCTGGTACCTAAAAGTAATGGTCGCAAACGACTTATTTTGAATCTAAAAAAAAAAAAAAAAAAAACTTAATCAATTTATTGAGGTTCAGCACTTTAAAATGGATCCTCCATTAGAACTGCATTAAAAATTAGACGCATATTATTTTATTACAATTTATAAAGACCATCGAAACTATTTAAGATTTTATTTTAATAACAGTTTGTACGAGTTTTTAGTTTTACCGTTTGGTCTTTGTTCGGCTCCGTTTGCATTTACCAAGTTAATGAAACCTGTAGCTTCTTATTTAAAATTTCGAGGTATCAAGTTTGTTTTTTATTTGGGAAAGTTTAAATAACCTCAATGTTACTATATTTTTTTTGAAAGACTGGGATTTATAATAAACTATGAAAAAAGTTCCATAACGCTTCAAAACAAATGTAAATTTTTAGGTTTAATTCTAAATTCAGATTCAATGACTCTTGAACTTCCTATACAGAAAAAAGAGGGTATTCTAATGCCTACCAAAGAGATTCTGCGTACTGATAAGGTGCAGATTCGTGCGTTCGCGCGATATGTCGGTGTGTTTTCAGCTGCTTGCCCAGCGGTACGCTACGGCACTATGTATTTGAAATCTTTCAAACGCGCTAAATACTTGGCATTTTTACATAATAATGATGACTATGATATAGTTATGGATATACGAAAAAGCTTACACGATGATTTAAACTGGTGGAGAACGACTATTTTATCATCTTTTAATCCGATTAGAAAGGGCTCATATAATTTAGAAATATATACAGATGCGTCCTTAACGGGCTGGGGCGCGTCGTGTTATGATAAGCGTATTGGCGTATCGTCGAATCCTGACGAATGCCGCTATCATATTTATTATTTGGAGCTGTTAGCTGGTCTTATTTCTTTTCCAAGGGATCACATTAATAGTAATATTTTGTTGCGGGTTGACAATACAACTGCCATTGCTTGTATCAACAAAATGGGGGGAGTGCAATTTCCATATTTAGATTCTATAACTCGAAAAATATCGCAGTGGTGTGAGGAGCGGCAGATTTTTATCGAAGCGTCCTATGTCAGATCAGCTCAAAATGTTGATGTGGATTGGAAATCCAGGAATGCTGACATAGAATGGGAATTGAACCCAACAGTATATGAAAAAGTTATTAATGAGTTCGGACGGCCTCAAATAGACCTCTTTGTCTCAAGGTTAAATGCTAAAAGTGATAAATATATTTCGTGGAAGCCCGACCCCTTCGTTTTTAACATAGATGCATTTACTGTTATTTGGAATATGATTTTTTTTTATGCATTCCCCCCATCCTCTCTGATATTAAAAACTCTTAATAAGATTGTGGAAGATAAGGCATCTGGAATAGTTATAGTTCCTAATTAGCCGACTCAAGCTTGGATAAAGAGGATGTTATAAATCATTAACTATAGGTACTAGTTTAATTTTCAGTCCCGAAAAATACTTGCTTTATTCTAATTTCAGAGAATTTCACCCACTCCACAAACACCTTTCCCTGGCGGCGAGTGTATTATCAGGAAAGCTTTTTCAAAGAGTAAAGTCCTTGCTTTAGTAATAGAGATAATGATGTTATCCCTGTCCAGTAATACGATCAATCAGTATTCTTCAAGCTCTAAACTGTGGTGGCAACATTGTCGTGAAATGGGCTCGACTCATTTGATGTACAGGTTAGCGACGTATTAATCTTTCTTAACAACTGTTTTTCAAGCGGTGTTTCTTATGGTACCTTGAATAACCATCGTTTGGCTTTAGCACTTATTTCTAGAAATAAGATTGCACAAGACGAATTCGTTAAGAGATTTTTTAAAGGAGTTTACCGTTTGAAACCCTCATTTCCAAAATACGCCACTACATGGAATTTCCTAACGAGGATCTAACATTGGAAAAGCTGACTAAAATAAGTAGTCTTATTAGCTTTAGCGACTGGGCAAAGATGCCAAACATTATCTTTTATTCGTATTTCTAACATAGTTATAAATTCCCATCAAGTCACAATTACCATCACAGACTTTTTAAAGACTTCCGGAGTAAAAAACCGTCAGCCGATATTAAACTTACCCTTTTTCAATCAAAAGTCATATATTTGTCCGGCTAAAACGTAGACTACATTAATAAAACATCTGTTTATCGTAATCAATCACAAGACATTCTTTTGATGACGTACAAAAGGCCTTATCACGCTGCTACATCACAAAGCATTGCGAGATGGATACAGCAAACGCTCTGCTACTGGTGTCGATACTTCAGTGTTTAGTGCACACAGCACGCGTCACGCGAGCACTTCTGCCGCCCACCGGGCAGGTGTAAGTATTGACATAATTAGAAAGACAGTAGGTTGGTCGGAAAGCTCTTCAGTGTTCGCAAAGTTTTATAAAAGGCCACTCAATGAGCCCAACAATGATTTTTGTCATGGAGTGTTTATGCCATAGTAATGTTATAATTATGTTGTTTTATCGTGCCATGATAGCAATCAGGAAGATGATTATTATTTACTATTTTGATAAGCTTGTTTACATACAAATATGTATGTAATAAAATTTTATTATTTAATGTATGTTAAAACTTTATGAGCGCATTATTACTTTAAAAATACATGGATGATTATTGAAAAGAAAATATGGCTTATATTTAATTTCTTACAACATCATCTCTAAACATCCTACAAGTTATAAATCTCGAACAACGAAGGCAGGATAATTCAAGGATCAAACGAACTTACCTGTAAGTGAAGTTCGATCTTGATTATGCTGCCTTCGTTGGAGAGATTTAGGGTCCCACCCATACCCTTATTTATTTTATTTTTTCGTTACTCTCATTCCCTTAATTGAATGTTGTAAGTATAAAGGGTAACCCTTTTTATCTATTTTACTCTAAACTTAATGAGTTCTGATAGGCCAGGTAGATGCAACTAGGTGCTAAGCTATATCTATTTGTCTCTTTCTTTCTTTTGGCGATTAACTTTGTGCGAAAAGTCGAAGCGTAGGAAACCTACTACAAGTTATAAATCTCTCCAACGAAGGCAGCATAATCAAGATCGAACTTCACTTACAGGTAAGTTCGTTTGATCCTTGAATTATATTTACTGCATTAATTATCTTAAGTGACATAAGTTCACGACACTAAAATAAAGAATAATAACTGACCTCTCGTTTCCTGGGAACGAGAGATCCCAGGTTCAAGTCCTGGTCGGGTAATTTTTATTTATCACATTTTTTCAGTTATTTAAGAATGATTGAGCATTATAAATGCAAAAACTTAAAAACACTATTAAGAATAATATTTCAATGTTTTTAATTTGCATTTTTTCTGACACTTACTTAAAGTATTTAGTATTTTTATCATCACTAAAGAAAAGTACTAAATAATTTGTATTTCGGAGTCTTGGTATATCAGGACACCTCTAGATCTTTTGTGTGGTTTCCGTGACGTAAGATTATCAAAGTCAAGTAAGCTACGTAGTGGGTTTGTAAGGTTGGATTATTTTACTTTAACACAAATAATTTATTTGATTAAAGTATTTTGAAGAATATACGATGAAGATTTCAACTTGCTTGTACTTAAGTGATACTAATCATTCGCCACTTCTACGTATCACAACTACCGTTTTATATATTAGAAAACTCTTTATTAAAATTACATTAGTTACTTTATTTATTTGTTTATTATTTACTTATTTTTCTACTATCTAATGCAAATACCGTACGTCAAAGTAGAAATCAAAAGCTTAGAAATAAACTATGATACGCAACAACAAACAAGAAAATCTAGCGCACTTACAAAATAAACATCAAGTCTCTTGGATTTGTACCAGCGATTTTTGAATGGATCCTTGAGCATATATGCACTTTGTAACAGCGTCAAACGTAGTTTAAAACTGACAGTCAACAATGGCTACGATACTGGCGGAAGACGCGATTCAACGATAGATTTTACGCGCATTCTCTCAACAATATGTACGTTTGATTTATGAAATAACCAGATTTTGTTCAAAATGTATCGCTCTTTAAATAATAAAAAGATATTGAGTATAGTTGAGCTTAGTTATGAACACCACTCATTTTTATTTGTTATATTAGAAAATTTATGTCAAGCTGAGAAGAATAAAGATAGATCTTCACTACAATAGGAAAAAATACTGTCTGAAATGCAAAAACACAGAATCTATTTTAATCGTACTTTTTGTGAATCATTTTATCATCTCTTATCTCGATGAATGTTGGAAACTTCATCATCATAAGAGACGCCCACTGCTGGACATAGACCTTCGACAAAGTGGATAAACTTAACAGCAATTATTTAAAATATCTTGACAATTTAAAGTGGGGCGTGTAAAATATGATGCCAGTTTGGTAGTCTATCGATAATAGCCTGGTGTTATTTACTTATCGTTTTGCCGCATTAGCCTACAATTTCGACTTGACGTTATTGTCCAGAACTGCACATGATGGTTTAGAAACCTCGTATATATATATAATAATATAGTAATAATCTTAATAATCACCTATAAATGTGAAAGTTTAGATATATGGATGTTTGTTCCTAGATGACGACGGAACGGCTCAACGGATTTCGATGAAATTTGGCATAGTGATAGTAAAGAGTCTGTAAAAGCACATAGGCTTTTATCCCGATATTGCCAAGGGATTCAAAATATCTCGGGTAAACCGCGTGAAACAGCTAGTTTTAAATAGTTTTTTAATTATGAATATTTCCTAGAACCGTGTGGTTTCATCTTCGACCTCATCCTCACTAACTATCAGTTAAGATTGGGGTCAATCGCGTGATTAGTACAATATAATAAAAAAAAGGAGCAAAAAATTATGTAAGTGATCAATATGGAAAAAAACCATAACGTTATTCACAGTTTAAGTAGATTAAATACGTTATCGCTTTTAACAACATCATAATAGGAATCGATTTCTCTCCATAGTTGATCATTAATATAAAACCATGATATAGATATGCTTTATAGGTATAAGATTTCCTTTGTCTAAGTAAAGACAAAGCTTTAAAACGATCAGAAAAACTCCGACTTAATAACTCGAAAACAAACTCTTAACTCCTATAATCAGTACTTAACAATTTGAAACAAAACTTAAGAATTTTTGCAAAACTTTTAATCACCTCTTATTTGAAGTTCAACAGGAAATATTACAGAGTTTTTCATACTTTTCTTTCAAAAGGTCGAATAATAACTGGAGATTTTCGGCCTTAATTAACAGCGAACGTCTTAATAACCTCGTTTCTTATTTAATTATGACTTAATTTCGAAAATGTAAATGATTTTTTATATTTTCTTTCATTTGGCGCTTCTCAGAGTTCTTTGAGAGCGGTTTCTTTCACAGGAATTATGACCTGATTCTATTCCACGACGATATACTTCTGAGCCGAGAGAGTGTGCGTGACAGTTTATTTAAGAACGTGAAAACATGTTTTACAAATTAGTAGTCAAGTAATATTTTTAAGATGTCGAGAAATTTATATTTACAAACCAAAAATTTGTAGAAATATCTACTTTTAATCTAAAATGTAAGATTTTATAATGATCAATATACTTATTGTACTTGACGGCCATTTTGGCGATGGGGTAAACCTGTCTGCCTCAGATGCCAGTGATTGCGGGTTCGAATTCCGCACGAAACAAGAAAAAAAAATGTTTCCGTGTCTGGGTGTTCAATTTCTGTATTTACCCACGACGGAACGGAGACGGTATATGCGTTTGGGGTGAGAGGGTGTTTGTGCAAACCAATGCACCATTTATCTCCAGAACCACTGGTCCGATTTTAATGCGGTTTTCAGTAATCGCTTTGGATTTGATTAGTGCATGTTCTTAGATAGGTGTAGCGGTAACAACTCACCAGGGGGCGCTGCAGTAAACATTTGTTTGTAAAAGCCAATGTTACCGTTTATCTGCAATACCATTGGTCCGATTTAAATGCTGTTTTCAGTGATCGCTTTGGATTTGATTAGCGCATGTTCTGAGATAGGTGTTACGGTAACAACTCACCAGGGGGCACTGCAGTAAATATTTGTTTGCAAACCAAATTGGTCCGATTTGAATGCCGTTTTCAATTATCGCTTTGGATTTGATTGGTATAATGCTCTTAAATAGGTTTAACGGTAACAACTCATCAGGGGGCACTGCAGTAAACATTTGTTTGTAATAACAACCATTAATTCTGCAAAACCATTGGTCCGATTTAAATGTGGCTTTCAGTGATCGCTTTGGGTTTGATTGGTGCATGTTCTTAGATAGGTGTTACAACTCAAAGCCATCACTGATAACCGCATTAAAATCGGACCAATGGTTTTGAAGAATGGTAACATTGGTTTGCACAAACCATTCTACGTAATATGATATCGAGTTACGTTACAACAAAGCCCCAGCAAAGTTGAATTGTAAATACTTATTTTAATACTTCACTATGTATTTAAATAAACTACATGGGTTTTCCAGCGGTGGTGGGGATATTAGAGGGCTGATGAGGAACGAGGTGTTGTGTAATGTAATGTATGGTACCTATATTATTCTCTTTAAAAAGTTTGAAATAAAAAACAAAATAAAAATTTTGAAAAACCCACGACGCGACGGTTAAAAAGTAATTGAAAAAGAATAAAATAATTTAAAATCCCCGACTGAAATGATTTATGTGACGAGAGATAATTAACGTGAAAAGCTTTTTTAAAAGTTCACTTGATCTCACACAGAGTCGGTCATATTATGAACAACATACTATTCGTTTTCATAGTACTTCCCTACGCTTACCTATTCGGTTATCGAAGATGTAGATGTCGCAATAACATAGGTATTCAACTCCCTATGAACTTTATAAGAAGAGCAAGAAAATCCGTCGAGGGCTGCCATCAATATTTTAAATTTCAATATAAAACTACAAAATGAATTCATTCAATGGCAGCCTCAGACGGATTTTCTTGCTATTCTTATAAAGTTCATAGGGAGTTGAATACCTATGTTATTGCGACATCTACATCTTTGATAACCGAATAGGTAAGCGTAGGGAAGTACTATGAAAACGAATAGTATGTTGTTCATAATATGACCGACTCTGTGTGAGATCAAGTGAACTTTTAAAAAAGCTTTTCACGTTAATTATCTCTCGTCACATAAATCATTTCAGTCGGGGATTTTAAATTATTTTATTCTTTTTCAATTACTTTTTAACCGTCGCGTCGTGGGTTTTTCAAAATTTTTATTTTGTTTTTTATTATATTATATTTTCATTTCGTTTATTTCATAACAATCATTACAAACGTGTAGAAAATTTATTAATTATTATTATAAAATTATAAATGTATAGATCTATTAAATTAAAATTAACTGAATTTAGTAACTTAAACATAAAATTTGTCTAAACCTAACCTAAACATATAAAATTATATTAAATTTACAAATGTATCCATAGAATAGTCCAAACAAAATTAGTACATATTAGTATGTCAAATAATAAAAAAATCTAAAACATAAAATTTGTCAAAAACCTAACCTAAGCACATAAAATAGTATCAAATTAACAAATCTATCTAATATATAAAATTCTCGTGTCACAGTTTTTGTTGCCATACTCCTCCGAAACGGCTTGACCGATTTTGATGAAATTTTTTGTGCTTATCCGGTATCTATGTGAACCGGCCAACATCTATTTTTTTTTATTTATATGGCAAAACAACGTTTGCCGGGTCAGTTAGTAATAATATATATGTAAAGCTGAAGAGTTTGTTTTTTTGTTTTTTTGTTTGAACGCGCTAATCTTAGAAACTACAAGTGGGATTTGTAAAATTCTTTTTGTATTTGATAGTCCAACTCTTGAGGAAGGTTATAGGCTATATTTTATCCCGAAATTCCCACGGGATCAAAAGTTACGCGGGTAAAACCGCGCGCGGTGGCTAGTGTATTCATATAATAGTCAATACAAAATTAGAAGATATTATTATGGCAAAAAAATGTCACGTTCTATTTTTCATTCAAGTATTAATCTACAGAATAATAGCACTTTTCCAATAAAAACTTAGTTTCCTTTTGAACTCTTTAGTTTGAAAAATACCTTTTAAATCCATTGGTAATTTATTAAATTTGTCATGACTGGAAACGCACGGCAGTCTAGGTTCCCCCTAGTTCGCTACATGGTATCCCATAACACAAGCTATGCTTACTTTGGGGCCATGTAGTTGGTGTGATCGTCTGGGGGATATTATTGTATAGGGTTATTATTACCTGTAGATAAATTATTTTTATCGGATTAATCTAGAAACTTCCTTTTCCCAAATAGTTGGATGAATAAAACTGACAGGCTAAATATGTTTTAATAAAAAAGATCACTCTCGATATTTTCTGAAATATTTTTGCATACAATAAGAAAAGCACAGAAGCTGTTACTTAACAGAAGTTTGTATACTTTAGTTGGAAGTGGGAGCAACTGGTTTAATTATTGCCACAGTGAGTGAGATCCTAAAACAAAGGTTAAGGTGAATGCCTTTGTTAGATAATAGATTGCTAGAGTCGAGGAACGTTGTTAATTAGGTATAAGATAGGTTTGTGACTATTATGTAGCCGAGTTCATTATAAGTTCGTTGAAAGTATGCATAATTCTTCATTATTTATTTGATTAGTTATTGTCTGAAGAATATTCCTCTGCAGTTTTTGTAGCAAAAGATAAATAATCCTTCAGGAAGATTGTTGGCTATTAATATTTAAAACACAAATTGAAACGAGATCAACGTCAAACTTAGCAGAACTACTCGTTATTAAAAGTTTTTAATTTTTTTTTAGTTTTGTTTGTCCTTAGATTTATACAGAAATAACTAATTACCTAAGTAATCTGCAGCTCGATACAAACAAGTAATGGAGCATGTCCGGTCACTGAACAAGCTACTCCACCGACTGGCCAGCTGCCAGCAATGGCGCCACTAACATCGCTCTAATTGCACGAACCATATTTAAAATTCCAATTTCATCCTAATAGCTATTTCACTCAGTAATTAGATGCAGATTCAAAGCGAAAATCTTTTTAAAATTTTCTGTCCAGCAGGGACAGACGCCGCTAAACGCCACAAATTCACTCTTCTGTCCAATTTTAATACTTTCTCACCCTTAGTGTAAAGTATCCTCCCTACTTCATCATTGTACGTTTTAAAATCGTTTTGTTCCACTTTGTTCGATATCCATTGCGCGTTTTGCTTATATACAGCGTCGATCATTGTACAAACCCAGCATCGACAGTGAAAATTGCAGGCGAGAAGTCGATTCTGATTTAATTTAAGCGTTCCGCAGTAAGAGGCGTGGGATAGCCAATGTCCGCCTATCCACTTTGAATTGCTGATTGGCTTCAAATAAGGCCGTTAGTACATACTTGTTGCTTTGAATTCACTTCGTTTTTAATGGAAAATGTTGACTTTATCGGGGTCTGAATAATAAACCTTTGGATCAACTTCAGCAGTTTCTTTTTAAAAGTTTTAGTAAGAGACAAAAAGTGTAAGCTTTACATTTCAATTATGTAATATTATGTAGATTTATTTGAAAATAAAGTTATCAAATGAGCCCTTAGTACACTGTTGTATGGTGCCATCTAGGTTCAGGATATGTAAAGCTAAAGACAACGGATGATGATCATGTCCTCCCAGACGTATCCGTCGACGGCGGCACCCTGTCAGTTGCTCGGATTCTGTCTTCGCTCATGCGCCCGAACGTGACTTACGGAACAAAAGGATTTGAAAACATGATCGCATAGAGTTTTTTTTTGCTGACTCAGGATTTCTAGCTAAACATATGGAACAACGTAGGTACTGGTTTTGGGCTATAAGCTGAATTAAAAAGTAAGCTTTGTATATAATAATTTTCAACTACAACATCAGTAATTGAGCGAAACTGAGGTATATTCGCCGATTATTTTTCGTGGCTCGAGTCGCGATCAGCTTAATTCACTTCAAGTTTTGAAAGAACGTGAGATGTTTATTTAAATTTATATAACTAAAGTTAGCCTTTATGTCATACTAATAAAAAGGTGTATAAAGTAAAACAAATAATGTACAAATGAGGAGTTGGCGAAAAAAAACGTCACTTTTCCACTTTTTAAAATTTTACAGAAATTAAATAAAACTGTATAAATATTTATGCTGAAAAAATTCAGTGTTAAAATTTTAGCATCAAATTAAATAAAAAAACAATGAAATTAATGTATTTTGTACATTTAAAAAACATCATATATTATTGATGTTATATGTAAAATAAATTTGGAGAAGTTACGTTTTGTTGGGATAAAACTGAGATATGCCCTTTTGTCGGGTCGTTTTATGGAAAAGTTACGTTTTGTAGGAATACCTTAGGAAAAGTGACTTTTATGAAAAATGAAAATTCTAAGAATCATCTTTAATTCCAAACTATTTAGAAAGAATAATGTTCATAGCTAACCTGTCAGATTTTTGACAACTCATGATATGTATTAAAACAACATATAGTGCAAATAATAGCTCATTTTCGGTTAATTCCAAATCATTTACTTATATTAGAAACCGCAGCAAGGATATTTATATTTCAACCTCTCAAGATACCAATAGACTACATGTATCATTCACCTGAAATTAAAATCCCTAAATCGTTTCTAAGAAATTAAGTCAAGTCTGCATTTCAAAAATATTTTCTAGAGCAGTGGCAAAAGACGATTACTCAAGATATGTGGTGTTGTGCAACTGAACGCCATTGGTTGTAAAGGTTAATTGATTAAATTTTGAAATATATAATTATAATTATTCTTTTTATATTAATTTTTATTGATTGCATGAGTAAGAAAATAAACTAGTGTACTTCTATTGCTAATGACTGTACTTGATTAAGTTGACGAATAGCATGTTTGGCAAATTTCATGATATGTCAAAAAGAGGACTTGACGAATTACTAATTTGACCTATGTCAGACTTGACCAAAGTCGTGCCGCCCATTTAGATATGAATAGGCAGCATTTCAATGACAAAATTGACAATATCATCTATATACATTGACATGCCTAACAAAAAGTAGTTTGACAGGTCAGAGACAGCCTGGATCGTGAACATTACTCTTTCAAAAATGATTAGGTAGTGCAGAGTCAGGATTCGTTAATGATAGAAAATGAACGAATCCTGCAACAGCCTTTGAATAGGTTCTGTTAGTAAGAACATTTTTTTTATTTAAATTTGGTTTGACAGTGTTCTAAGAAAATGCAGTAGCGGGATTCGTTCATCTCCTTGTCTCCGTCACCAATGTCTCCATAGTCTTTAATATTCAGTACTGTATTGTACCAAGCTAGCTCATCATTACTCCTCCTATCCTCTCCATATGTTTTTGTTAACAATGACATTACGTAATATTTTAGCAGTACTAATGACACGCCCGTTTTTCAATTTACTTAATGTAAGATTCTCGAAAGATTTTCGTCTTTTCAGCAAATGCAGCTTGGGTTCGTTGCCAGAACTAAATCTATAATTTTAATGTACTGCAACGTCCTTACAACAGTGATGGTACTGTTGTAGGGACACAGACTTCGAATCCGTCAAAGCCATAATGACAAATCAATATGGTGTTGCTATCATTTTATAATAAATTCATTTATTTCAGGCAATATTTACAATGAGATCTTAACAATTGAAAACAGAGGCCCATAGAATAAATACCTTACAGTCTAACATACATATAAGATAAACAGATACATACCTTAAACTAGAATATATAAAAATACTTAAAAACTATACTTGAGGCTGTCGTAAAGTCGGCGACGTGTGTCGTGAGTCATAAGGCAGTCGTCCTCGAAATTTCCGGAAGACGACTCCCTGCGGCCAGAAATCCTCCTTCATGAAGGTTGGCTATAAATGGAATAGTTGCTTTTTGTTAGAACGAATTTTGTAAACGCTCTTTTGGTATAGTAAAAGTTTCTTTTTGAAAGTATTTTGTATAGACTGATAATAGTTGGATGTAATTTTGAAAAAAGTGTCGTTTTGAAAGAATAGCAACAATTCGGGATCAGTTTTAAGCCAAAGAAAAAGCTTTTTGGTGAGTTTTATTGCAACGATCGATAGGTATCAGGGTTGCCAACGCGAAACTAAAAAAAAAGTAAGATCTCTTAAAACTGGAAATGTTACGTTTTGTTCGCCTACTCCTCAAATAAGCGGTTAGTCACTCATTACCACCAGAAAACCGTGATTTCAGAGGTTGACTTATACGTACCATCTTTCTAGGTACAGGAAGCGCCCTTTTATACCTTTTCTTTTAAATATTTGTATCATCAAACGAACAAATCATTCTTATCTCTAAACAAGACTAATAAAGCGCTCGTTACTTTTAAACTAAACGTAAGTGAAGCAACTGGTCAAATCAGCACTCGATTAATTTGTATCCTCTTAATACTATCGCTGCATTTCCACTGAGAGCTGGAAAACATTACCAGACTGTTTGAAATATTTCATACGAACCTAAACTAAACACTACGAACATAGTTTTAAGATTGTATTTCGCACAGCAATCTTCAACATAGTTATTCTCCTATCTTTAAATACTGGATAGTCTCAAAGGATACTTGGTTACGGCAATTAGAGGGAATCGATTTCGATTATGATAATAGCGATCTAACGAATGGAGTCTGAGGAATCGATAGACACTCGATTTTATTCGCTTGACTTCATCGCAGAGCGCTTGCAGGTAGACGAGGGATTGCTTGATTAAACAAGTCGATTTCTTATTTTACTAAATAGAAGGTCCATAGGCTGCCTTATGCATTTGTTAAGGTGGCATATTGAAAAAATGCATTCATCGCATACTATGAGAATATGAAAAGACGAGCGGGTCTGAAATTTTGATATGTGTAAAATCGTATAATCATTGTTCTGATTTTGACTCTATGGGGTAAACTTATCTGCCTCAGACGCCAGTGGTTGCAGGTCGATTCCCGTCCGAAATAAGAGAAAAAAAAATCCGGGTTTGGGTGCTTATCTATAATGCATCTATATTCTAAGTTCGCCCTAGTTCGCTACTTGGTATCTCATAACACAAGCTTTGCTTACTTTGAGGCCATTAACTTGGTGTGATTGTCTGGTGATATAATTTTTTTTTATTTTGTTTCTTTTTATCATATTTTTCTCTCTGTATGCCCGTTGAGATGTTTGAATCGTTAATCTTAGAGCGGTGACAAATTAATATAAAACTATTTCCTCATTTTCAATATAATTTTCCTTCACGAGACATTTTCAAAGGCAATGTTTTCCTTATAAAAATTAGCTAGTTCAACTCTGTAAGCCATAAAATAAAATAAAAAATGTTTTTTTTTTTGGGATGTTATTAGAAAACATAAAATTTTCTTACAAACAAAGAACACTAAGTCAGATCGACCGCGGTGAATCAGTTCCAATTGTGAAGTTTGTGCCGTTTCTACCTTAGAAAAACTCCAGTGAAACATATTTCGAGAACTTTCCTATATTTCTGTTTTAAATAAAAAGTCAATCGCAGAAGTGATAAATCTGTGGTAATGGTTAAAAGTGTTTGATTGAGGGTCCTGTGTTAGATTCCTCAACGGGTCAATTTGAAAATTAATTGATTTGAATAGACTCGGATCTGGATGGAATATTAGATTAGCCTTTATTCTCCATAGCATGAGCCTTTGACGACTTACTATGGACTAAATAGTTGTTCTGTTAGTTTAGGTGGCGATTTTTAAAATATCAATTAATTTTGACTGGATACTGTATTTTGTGTTTAATTGGTTGCATGGCTCCCCATAGAGATACATGTCTTTTTATTCACGACTTGTTTTTTATTTATATACAACCTATTTTAACTGGATTCTATAACATAAGAATTAAATAAGTATAATGATATACACGATAAACTCAGTGAGCAAACTTTTTAATCTAATATACAAACTTGGAAACTTAACTAAGATTTAATGATATATTTATTCTATTTATTTATTCTAAATTATTTGATTGCCTTGGAGAGTTCGCTAACTAGCAATAAGGCCACCTATTCATATATTGTGTTTCTTTTTCTCTTTACTGTACCAATAGGAATAATAAAAACAACAAATAATAATATTTTTGTTCAAAGCTACGATCCGAACAATATCGAAAGCTTTTCGCTGAATTTCATAAAGTACTGCCATGCCTCCTGAAGCCAGATATTATTAGTTTAAGTTACTCGGCACTCGCATTTTGCTTTCAAATTATTTGATTAGGTCCTATAAGGATTTAGTTTTCTTGATGTGTTTTCAATAAAAATATCTATTGCCGTTCCCTTATCTCTACTTACCCCAAAGGAAGACAGGCTTCATGTTTTGTTAGGTTAAAAAATATATATCGCATGTAATTCTTGATTCAAAATATTGTTTATCTACTCTCATATCATAATATTCAAAATACAAAACTCAGAACGAATTTATATTGACATACTTTTTAAAATAGTATAACGAAATGAAATTAAAAATTATAACACACTACCTCGAACAATACAATGTTATAATAATTTTTTTTTTCATTTCGATACAGATAACAGACCATAGATTTCATTTTTTTATCTGTGTCCTGCGAGCGCCGCGCTACGTTAATTCTGTGGCCGCGCGGCGCGTTTTGGCGCATGCGCGATAATGGCAGGAATAAATATCTTCAGTGTATGAGATTAGATAAAATAGTGTATGAAACTGCACATAACTAGGTATTATGTGACAGTTTCATAAACTACTATTTTTCAACCACGTCACACCGGATAAAGATTACATCACACAGGCTAAGGAAAGATCAGGCACTTCGTAAAAATTACCACTATCATTGCTGATATGTAAGGCTGTTTATTTATTTATTTAATCATAAGAAACAAACAGTCACACAAAATACTTAATATTACAAAAAAATTACAAATTTAGACCTTTAGTTACCACAACAATCGATCGACCGTCAATCGACGTCGACTGATTGGTGTGAAAAGCGAACCCCGGGTGGCTCGCTAAGATTGTACTCCTTTTACGACGAGTTTATCAAGGGCTATCCTAAGCGGCCTTTTTGTGACTTGTGAATTCACTTATTACTTAATCTCTTGTCAATTTCGTATGAGAATCAAACAACAATATTTACAAATATCTATTTATTTATATCATGTATACATAGGGTTTAGAATTAAGAGGCCTTACATTAAGTGCAACGTCAACAACACTGATTTCTTAACAGAACTTAGGGACGAAGGGTACGAAGTTACATAAAGTTAATGTTGTTGACGTCGCTGATATATTTTGGGTACCAGGTAAACATGACTAGCGAAGGTACTATGAAGCAAAGAGCTCGTGCCTGCTTCTTCCTTAAGTTTATTGCACATTAGTCCCTTGGCTGGATATGACTCGAGTACTTACTAACAAATACTACAGAACCATAACAAATACAAAATACTATTTATTAATTTTTGTTTTATTACAATACAACAGTATTTTTTGCGAATCATATTCAGACAACACATAAAAGTATCCAAAAAATTACATTACTTTCTAGGTTTCGTATTATTGCTGTTTGATAATGATTTGAAGGATATAAATGGATTATATAAAAATGTACAATGAGGGTATACAAGTAGCTGATTATAGTAAAATGTATAAAATGTTATAATTATGTATAAAGTATCTGCTAACTGCTACGTTCTCGATCGTTGTTTTCATTTAACAAAAGGTTTTTTTACAATTTTACAAGTACATCAAACTCACAAACGTTATAGATAAGTCAATGTTACAATGTTTATTTACAAGTTTTCAGTAAAAATGACTAGAATTTAAAGTAATGTTTGCGTTACCGTTCCAAGAAAACTAAATAACATAACTCAGTCTTGTTTGGCGAACTTTGAGCAGCAACATCTCTTGAAATAAATTTTAGTTCAATCGAAATTAAAGTAAAATTTTCAACCAAATAAAAGTATCGCTAGTCTAGTAGTCTACGGAATGTATTTGAATGGCTTCACGGTAGGTTGGTGTAGTTTCCGATGTCTTTTCCAGTTTTGTACATGGAGGTGATCACGGGGTCCAAGTTGTGGTATTCCTTCCCGGAACGCGGTCGCAGAGTATTCGTAGGCTGGCGGTTAATTCTGAAACAAGATTATTTTGTTAATATTAAGAATGCATGTATTTATTATCTTATTATAACTAAATCCATCTGATGATAAGTGTGCGGGACTGTGAATATATTTGATGTTTGACCAATAGCCTCAACTAAAAGAATTTGGTGGTCCTTTGTCTAAAATGGTTTTATCTGATTATGTTTTATTTGAAAGAGACACATCTCATTGTAAATAAATTTATAAAATTGCTGTTATAAGTATTATATTTAAATTTGAATGTTAATCCTACCTAACATTATTTTTTTCATATAAACAAGAAAAAAATATAAGGTTCACTCATTATATTAATCTGGGTAAGCGTATTGTAAAAGGTGACTATTCCTGGCCATCCCCACTAATTGGTGGGACCCTGCAAAATACGCCTGTCTAGCGACCAGCCTTCATAGAAACTGCTGCCAAATAGCACCGCTCCGGCAGTAATGTGTTCTGGCGATGAATTCCATCCTTGACTCGTGCGTTTTCATCTTCAGTTTTTACCCATAATTACCTATCGGTGAACCAAAGGCGAGGGTTTAGTTATTGAAAAAAAATCTTTACTCACAATGAGGTGGCGGGAGCATCTGACGAAGACTGCGATGATGTCAATGATAATGTTTCAATATAATCTGACATGTCCGAAGTGCCACTCGAAGTGCTATGTGTATCCATGACACCTGAAAAAAAAAAAACTTTTAGACCTTAAGAGTAAAATCACATTGCGTTTCTCTAGAGCGGTGCCTCAGCAGGGATAACTATTCATGTACAGTGGAAGCGATAAGTGAACAGGATATTTTCGTCGATATTTTAAATAACAATTAACGAGTAAAATTTTGCGAAAACTCATTCATTAATTATAGTTTGTATCTGTTTCAAATAAAGTTTTATACATTTAAAACAGTAGTTGGTCATATTAAAATACCTACATACATCAAAAATATGATCGCAGTCACTGCTATTATTCATCCAATATTAAAACATGATATTCTTTACTATCAATTTTGATTTTAGTTTCTAAATGTTTGTCATTAACTTAAAGTTTATTTCCTGGTTTTAACATGCAAGGACTTTTTGGTACATAAATCTTAAAAGGAAGAGTCAAAAAATTTTTAAGTCAAGCTTAATTTAAGAAAAAATCTTTGAGACATTGCCAAAAGTCTTACCTTTGAATTGTTTTGGGGGTAACACTGGAACTTCAGCCTCAGCCGAAGACGATTTATGCCCAACTCTATGAACTTGCATAGGCATATCTCTCAATGGATCCGAAGATTTTGATTTTCTGGGCAATGAATGGACACAACCAGATAAGCTACCTCTCATCCTTCTTTGTGCCATGTATTGGTGTCTAGCGTGGCCTGAAGTCAAAGGCATTTCAAAGTCAGTGTATTCACCCATACCATGTTTCAGTGAACAGCTTGAAACTCCTGAATCATTCGAACTAGAAGAATCTCTGTTAGCACCCTTGCATGGAAGATTAATAGACTTTTTCGCTTGTGCATTATCCATGTGTTTGTTTCTAAGATGTGGAATTTCTCTTGAAGAGCACTCTTCAGAAGTTTTGTTTTCAGATCCTGATGATTTGCAGCAATCATAACAGTCGCGGTCGTTATCGCACGATGAGGGTGACTGTCGATTATCTAATGCCAAATTTCTTAATGTTTCTAGCGAAGATGACGTGGCATGGCTACCGATACTGCTATCAAATTCTTTCAAATCTTCTAAATGTCTTGCTGAGTCTACTGATGTGGATCGTTTTTGCATAGCCGTTTTCTTATAAGTTCCATTGATACTAAAGTGCTGAAGTCTACTATTTGTTCCATTTAAAACTGGTATGCTAAGAGATTTTTCAATTTCTACTCTTTGTAGTTTTTGCGTCGGGTGCTTTAGAGATTGAGACCAATTAGGATTTGGCACCATGGGAGTATACCCAGAACAGTTACGACCACAATCTGTCTTCACATCTTTTGAAGGTTCCATCAAAAGATATTCATCGCTTTTGCCAGATGATCCATTTTTATTATGAATACATTTTTTGCAATGTGTTGGTTTTTGGACTGAAGATGCAGCCTTTTCAATATTAGCGCTAAGTGCATCAAGTTCTGTTTGTGTGACCCCAGCTTTCTTTAATAGTTCTTTGGCATTTTCATAATATTCCAATGATAAAGCAAATTCTAGATTTTCATAATTTGAATATGGGTCTGTCTCTTCTTTATCTTCTTTTGGTTCAAAGTTTTGGTAATTTTGAAATATTGGTTCACTTTCCAGTTCTTCTTTTTCCGTCATACTGCTCTTGCGATTTGTCTTCCGGGAAATATCAACAGTGGCGTACAAAGCCATCTCATCAGAGTTTGGCTGTGTCAAAACTTGATTGGTTACTTTTTCATTATTTGTCGGTTTCTTACAGTACGGTAGACTTATCAAGTTATTTGCCCAATTTGTCACTTTTTGACAAGGACATTCAACAGGTTGTAAACTGTCATCACATTCGACGATTACTGGTTTCTTTTTTGTGACAAATTTAAGTATACAACCGCAGTTTTTCTTCAAAATTAAAGAGTCTGGGGATTTTTCTTTTGTAACTTTAAATAAATCATCTGCAATAGCTTGTTTTATTCTTTTTGGGGTATCGTAGTATTCTGAGTTTTCAACAACCACCGGTTTTGGTACATCGTAGTTTTCATAAGGACCCACTTTAGGGTTATTACTTGAGAAATTATCATTTATCGTAGTCGGGCAAGTGCAAGCCTGTTTTGGTAAAGAAAGGGAACTATTTTTTCCTTCCAAATGAAATGGTTTAGGTGGCCTTTGTGGTGGTTGGTCATCGCACCGGCAACTGTTGGTATTTTTTCTATTAGATTTTGGGGTTAAATATTCGGTACTATTCGAAGAATTATCGGAACAACTTTCTGGCACAGCATCCATAGTCCACGCTGGATTAAAATTATTTCCAGGTGTTATACTGACTGTAGAGGAGCGTGGCATATTACCAATTTTTGAAAGGCAATTATTACATCGTTCTAGGGTTACTTGATCAGCCCCACTCCATGGTGAATTCAATCCTCCATCATTCTCGCAGGACCTAAAATCATTTTCATCATAACCTCTTCTGTCCTCAGATGGCCAAGGTGAAGTTCTTTCACAGTCTTCTCCAAAAAAGTTTTCTTCATACAAGCCGCTTGAATTATCTGGTATTGATTGATCAACAGTGTTAACGTCTGACATCCGAGTACTAGAGCGCATTCCTGAGAACAAAAACAAATTTAATCTGTGCAACTTGCCTTTCAATAAAAGTTTCAAGTTTAATTGGGAAAGTTTACCTTGACTTTTCCTTTGTGAAGGCGTATTGCCGTGAACAGCTAGACCGAAGGCATCCGAAATGGTTTGTGCTTGGTCTGTAATTAGCATATGTAGTCCCTCGCCTTTTCCGCAGTGTGAGCCGCCCTCGAAACAAAATCTTCCTTCAATTACACCGTAGCGTCTGTAATAGAAATATATCGATCACTATACATTACTACTGTTGTTTTCTCCAGTTATACTAACTTTTTTTAGAGTATTTAATTATGTTTACAGTTAACTACCTATTTGTCAAATTAGTAGGTAGGTATAATTATAACTCGAAAAAATATTTTTGTTTCGAGAAGAGTACTTGAAATACGAAATAGTCGCTCGTGACCACGGGGTCTGCAAAGACACCGAAACGTCGAGTAAAAAATTTAAAATGTAAATATCCGCGATAAATCCGGTTAAAAAGTATTTTATTTAATACGAAATAGTCGTTGAATAAAATCCATTTATATGCAAGTTTAGTGCAGAAACGATATTTAAGAAAAGATCGCAACTTAAATATAAGCATAAATCAACATAAATATCAAAAACTCTGTAGCGCAATTGAATACAAATTTCAGTTGTTCACAAGTCAGCAGCTGCATTCATGGCTCGAATTTTCTTTTATTTATTTCTCGTTCGTAGTTTGTAATATTTCTCGCGACGCGATAATGTCTCTTTACAATTTCAGCGCACATTTTGTGTTGTGAACGTTTTACAATATGCGGTTGGGTTAACTCATGTGTGTTTAGTTTGTAATGTTTTAGCGTTGAGTGCAAAAGCGACGCGGTTGCTTGTTCCAAACGAATTTATGCAGCTCGCAAACGAGTCTTTTGGATCTGGGCTAAAATATGATTATGTGTATACAATGAATACAGGAAATTTTGTTGTGTATTGGAACTATTCCATGAGTTTATTATAACAAATGGTCCTGCTGTTTTATTTATTATATTTTTGATTTTGAAGACGGAATACTATGTGCTGTCAAAGGTTTATTTTATCTCTAGTTTATAAATGGTATAAATCAGTTTAAACACGGTTAAGTAAATACATTTTTCCATAAAGGAGGAAAATTACAGCATTGGTCATAAGCCTTTGGCAAACGGTACTTAACTGTCCAAGTATCTAAACTTAAACATACAAAATATTCAAAAAGTTTTATTACGAAGTAATAATAAATAATCATATTTAACTAAAAGATGTTATTCAATAATAAACTAAACTAAAAGTCAAACTGTTAGTTAACATATTAATTCCCTTTGCTATAATCTCAACACGGAATATTGACTCCAAAATTGTTGCAAACATCCCGCATGCAAGACTGCAGTAATTAGGTAAACAAGTGTTATTCTCGCAACATCAGCTTCGGCTTATTACAGCTTTAGAGAAACTTACATGATAGTTTATTTGCTTTGCGAGTCGAGCGTTCGAGTAAATGCTTTGAAACACAAACGTAGCGTCCTTGTTTATCACCGTCATAAATTATAGTTGTCACAAATTATAACCTAAGTCGTTAAGCGGCATGAGATAGACCTCCCATTAAAGTATTTTGGGGCGAAGAGTTGGCAAAAGCCATCAGAGGCTATCGCCAAAACGGTGTCGATGATAGCGGCGACGTGCAGACAAGATGGCGACCGGCCGCCATTTTCTGCGCTGGCGGCGAGACTACATAAAACACAGTTTAAACACGCCGTTTATGGACGAAGAAATAATTTCGTTTTATAGTGCTGTCGTGCTTTTTACAGTTGGTAGAGGTTTATAGCAAGCACTGGTCAGTGTGGGAAGTTATTGGTTGGCAATGTTTATTTACACGATCTTAACAGTTTCATATTATATTTATTGATATGTAGCCAGTAAGCAAGAATTTTTTATAGTGTTACTTATGTATGTAGTTTAAAATAAATCTATTTCTACTGTCAAAAAACAAAAAATGTTTACCAAATAATGTTTTGCAAAGAAACAATGGAGTAAGACACAGTTTTTACCTCAGATGAGCTAGGTCCCAAAGTCCCAACAAGCGAGGAGGCACTCCGCTTGTGAGCGCGAACTTCCTGCCCTGCAGGTGTAACCTTGCAGGTCCCGCTGGTAGCTTCTTCGACCCGCCGCCGCCAATCATCACAAGGAACTCTTTAGAAGTCCCAAGTTGCCCGCCAACTTTAACTTGCCATGATATAAGCCGCTCTCTTGTCTCAAAAGCCAGGACGACAATCACATCCTGACAAATGATTGCGATGGTGTTTGACTCCTTGTCAAGCGTGAAGCCTGATTCAAAACCAAGAAATTGTTGGAGTGAGAGAGAAGCTTTCGTCTGTCCTTTTTTGAAACGATCTTTGGGATCTCTGTATAGTTGGATATGGAGACAATCTGTAACAAAAGAAAAGAAAATGTTAAGATAACCGTTATTATTCGTTTGTTTTCTAGATAAAACTAATTAATAATATTAATAATTATTTTAAATATTTAAACGAAATAAACAATAATATACAAAGTAATTTCTAAAAGTAGATTCTCTAAATCTGTGCATAAATTAATCAAAAACACGCAAAAATTGTATGCATGCTGTGTTTACCGTAAGTTATTGTCATACTATGTTACCTTATGTCAAAATGTAATTATTAAGTAACAGTGTGAACGCTTGTTGGTAAACCTGAATAAAGAAAAAAATATTGTTGGTGACAGCCCGGTAGCGAAGTTGCTAGAGTGCCCACAAAGCACGCGGGAGATCTAGGTTCAAGTCCTAGCTGTTAATAAAAAGAGTGTATTTCCCTAGTTTAACTCGATACTTTGGTGTTTGATCAGTGCTCATCGTCATAAATAGCTAATTTCAAATGTAAAAAAAGTAAAAACCACGCACTTATTTAAATCAAGTAAAAGTATTCAAAATGCAAATAATCCAACCTAAACCTTAAAATAAAATAACTACAGGAACTCCCAAACAGACTACCTTTCTTACTCGTAATTTAGCAAATCGGAAATCTTCAAAGCTTCCATTTGATTTATTCAAAACACGAGACCGTATCTTATCCCAAAGCTAGTAGTCCCAAAATTCTACCCGAACGACTCAGTATAATGTATTTTCAATTCTTCAGAGGACTCGGGGGTAATCCTAATAATTAAAGAGTTCCAAAGACGCCGCTCCCAATTACAAGGGTTCGGCGAAATAGTTCAATTAGTAGCTAAAGCGAGGAAAGGTCGACTGAGGAGCAAGGCGGGCGAGGCACGTCGTTACGCGGCCGATGTAGCCTCCTAATAGATTGGAGATAATTAGGATTTAGTTCTGTACTGATTATATTTATTTATGACTTAAACATAAAAAAATCTACTATTTATTTATTTATAGGAGATATACGTTTACGTATTAGCTGTTCTCGTCTCTTAGCAGCGTTTATTCTAGCCCCTAGGTATATTTTTTGGTATTTCAAGCTAAATAGATTGGAAATAATAAGGATTTAGTTCTGTAGGGATGATATTTATTAATGACTAAAACATTAAAATAATCTAGAATTTCTTTACCTATTAATGATATACATTTATTTCTAAGCTATTTTCGTGTAAGTATACTTTTTTTTTGGTATTTTTTTGGTCTTAGCTTCATCATTACTATGTACAAAACAATTAAATCCACGTACGCATTTGAATAAGACACATCCTCCTATCCAACCATTCTCTTCAACTTTTACTTTTTTATAGAGTCTATTAATACAATTTACATTCATTAAGAAAATCGTGTATATAACTTAGGTATATGATATAATGTTAAAGTCAGCTGAAGATAGAGTTCAATCATTGAATCCATTAATCATTTATTTATTTATTCACAATAGGAAACAATTATAACTTATGGCTACACACAGAATTTAATATATTTTCCCAATGTCTATGTTTTCCCTATTCTGGTGCCTATGATAGTTACATACAGGCTTAACATAAATTATTGTCAAACCATCCCTAACCCTTAAGGTAACCTCTTAGAAATGTTACTACCATGTAGGGTCACGTATATTCAGATGAGTATTTTAAGCTGGCCGTAAATGGATACAATTACTATTATACATGTCTGAGCAGTTATATTAGTCAGCTACCAATTAAAACCCAAAAAAATGCTTTATTTCTTTCAATAGATATTTTTATATTAGAATTCGCACGTAAAATTTACTTTTGTCAACTCAAATATCAATAGAAACCTCTTCCATTAATTTTAAAGTTAATAATCGAACATTTTGTTAATCAATACCTAATTAAAATACATCTCCGATAAACGAAATTGTTAAACAAAACTTGTCAATTAAATAACGGCATAACTAAATTAAAGCTATTTGCCGCGACGCGCTCCGCCGCCGAGCATCGGTCAGTAAATAGCCACAACCACATCTGCAATAACATTATTATTTAACAGCTGTTACCAACAAAACTTACTCAATTTAAATTTGCATACACATCGGCAACTTATAGTACGTGCGGCTGTCATTATAACTCAACCCGACATCCGAATCAGCTTTAATAGTCAACGTCTAACAAACAGAAGTGCGATCTATCAAAACAGTTTCGTCTATTCGTGGTAGCAATGCTAATAGAGGTACCGTAGGCGCAGATGTATGATAAAATGTAAATGTTTTGTTATCTACGCACAATTACTTATGTCATTCTGCCGTGAGTGCCGCATGATGTATGTGGCCATGCTCAGTTGGCTCGAACGCTTTGTTGGCAATAAGTTTTGGATAATGCGACCTGGGTTTGGTTACATTTTGTCGGGAATTTACAGCCTCATGAATTAGTGATACTTATTTTAGGGGATTCGAGATTTGCGTATGTTATTTTGCTGGCTGTTTAACTGTTTAATGTGGTTGATTTGTTGTGTTAGAATATGTGAAGGGTATCTTATTTATTTAACAGGCACATATTTAGCCATGGTTAACGTAAATAAATAATTTCGTAGCTAAACAGTTTTGGTCAAAAGCGTTAGTCGTAAGTTTCAACCGGGCCAGTTTAGAACAGGAAATATTCCGAAAGATATTTAAAGTTAAGCTTTCATACAAGCATCATATGTTAGTTGTAGAATTATTTTATTTTTTATGGCTATGAATTTAAAAGAAAAGCAAAGTATTACGTTTGAATTTTATTTGATTTGTTATCTTATTTTTCTATAATTTTTCAATGCTGGATGAGGTCAGCGAAAGAGTTTTGGAGACGTGAAAACGTTTCAATTTCAAATACTCTACACTAATACTATTGAATGTGTTTTAGTGTAGAGTGGAATGGTACAATACTGTAGATTTTTTTTCATAAAAAAACGCTAATAGTGTGTTTCTTTTCTTAATGTTAAGTCATGTTACAGTAAAAGAAACAATTTTTAACAGGGTTTGATAGCAGATCTCCGTGATTAAACACGAACATCTACTATGCTGACAATGGTAGTTAGCAACATCTCGTATAGCCACAACAGTGCATTACTGATCTCTCGCGGAAATTCCGGTGTCTGCCTGCCTCCGATACACGCGTCTACTTTTACGATAATGTGTTTTTGATCTAATACGGAGTTTCGACGCTAAGAGATACGGCTAGTTGGCGATCTTTAGGAACTTTATGATACATAAAAAAGACCTTTCGTCATACATACCTATGTCATAATTACAATCATTTTAAACTGAGCTTAATTTCTTAAGGTAAGCTGCGATTAAGTCATGCATCTTAGACAAAGTTCAAATAAATATTAATTAACCGCGCACTTTTCTTTAAGGTTTTTTTTCTTTCCGTTCACGGCATCGCCTTCGGCAAACTTATGTTTTGGTAACACATTTCCTTTTTTTTTTTAAAAAGCTCTTTATAGATAACCTAAATACTAAAACACCATTTTAACTATACAATTACTAAATGATTACAAACTAAACTTACAACGGAACAGGCAGTACCTAATCCGTAAACTTTAGCCGTTACACTAAATCACACTACCCTCCAAACTACTCTCTTAAGTTAAAAATCATGAACAAAGTCACTCAATCATTGCCAAAGCCCAATAGTTTAAGTACTAACTTCCATTCGACCCTTCAACTAGCCATTACGAGCTGGCAACAATTTCGAACTACAGACACAAACAAAGCGAGAATTACAACATCGATGTTGTAAATTTACGACGTTCTCCAAAAAGCTGATAAAAGCGGACTCGTGTAAGCTATTGCTACATAATGTAGGTATACTTAGAGTTGCGAGGGTGTTCGACGTGGACGCCGGCTTTCTTTTACAGTTTTAGTTTGGGTTGCTTTTAAAAACAAAGGCCTTTTATGTCTTATATTGAATCTATAGACGTTTTTAACGACTGGATTTTGTTGCATTAAATTTAGTTAAGTATTTAAAGCGAAATCCGATAATAATAATAATAATATAATAATATTTCTGACACTCACACAACATTATCTAGCCCAAATTAAGTTTCTTAAAGAACTTGTGTTATGGATACTAGATAACTGATATACTTGAGAAATATATAAACATACATAAGTATTGAATAAATACATATTTTTTATTAGAATAAACTTAAATAAACATATAAACATCCATGACTTGACGGCTAATATCTGTGTTCATCACACAAATATCCGCCGCCGCCGGGATTTGAACCCAGGGCCTCTGGCATAGAAGGCAATTTATGTTACCGCTACACCAGCCGGTCGTCAAAACTTGATAGATTTGATGATTTGATAGCCTCTAGTTTTCAGCCCACCCCTGGAATACAGGCGTATGTACGTATTAAAGTGAAATTTTAGTGTCTTATGGACACCATGGTCACGAGAGAACACATAGAGAATATTACATATAAAGTCAATATAACATATTCATATTTTATTTTATACGCAGGAAAAAAGTCACAATTACTGTTATTTCGTTTAAATTCAATTTCAAAAATTGTTAGCACTTAGTTGTAAAAACAAAATATGGTTTACGATATGAACTGTTCGATTCAGTGATTGTTTAAAATACAGAGTAGTACAGAAAGGTTCTTTTCTTAAGAATACTGTTTTTAAACTATGTTTAATGACAAATAAAATTAATCGAAGCATGGAAATCTGCCAATTAAATTCTAATATCAGTAGTTAGTAGATTAAGCTCAAATCGCAAATAATCTGTTCATTGTCAGGACGATACAATTTAATATTATAGGAATTTGTATTTAATTAATAAGATTTCTAATCACTACTAAAAAACACATCATTTATTGATAGCCACGTTAAGTTTTATAAACATTTTATGTACAGGAACTTAAAAGATATAAAAAAAACTAACGTAACAAATCAGACAAACATTACGATTTGTATGCAAATATTTGCGTTCATAACTCAAATATCTATCCTCATCACCATAAAAACCTCTGTATATCCTATTTTCAAAAGTGCATAATCCTTAATCTGTGTCTACAAAATCAGTGGTGTACGATATATTTATTTACGAAACAAATAGTGTCTATCGTAACAAAACAGCTGTTACAATATTCAGGCAATGTAAATACTGGCGAGCCGATCGGGCCGTATTTTTGCGGGCAATTTACATAATCCTCGACAACTTCGACCAAGAACAGAAAATGTAGTAAAGTTACAAGTAATCTGGAATTAATTCGTATAATTTGGGGCCCGATATTGTATTTGGTGTCGGAAAATAATGAAGTTTAAGCAATTTCGCTAAAGTTAGCTACCGTAAGTCTTTTGTTTAAGCTACTTCCGTCTTGTGCTTCGGCGTCAAATTTATCGTTATTAAATTATACATGACGTTGAAGGAATATGATTTTTATTTGGATCAGTATTCAATCCGTGTTTGGATTATGGTAAATGGAGCTACTGGAGAGCTTTTTATGTTCAATGTTTTCAATTATAACCATTATATTGTAATATTTAGCTGTAAGGAAACAATATGTAAAATAAAATAAAAATATTGAATATGTTAAAAAGTACACAATCTAAAGTAATCTATGGAAAACTAGGATTCAAGTTCTTACAACATACTTATGGGGAGATAATACAATATAAACCTAACAAGTATAGATACACACACAGGTTTTAAGACATCATAATAATGTTTATACAACATATGACAACAACTGTCTACAGAGGTATCTCAGTACTAGTAAATATTACAAAACTGCAGCTAGATTGATTTCAAGGATTTGGAACCGTGGAAATAGCAGGATTGCATGCAGCGTTGCCGGTACGCGGCGGCCGGTAGCCGGCGCCGGAATCGCATGAAGTCACAAAAGTTCTACGCCTGTGTAGCGGATATCTTAAGCTTTTTATTACCGATCTTGAAATTAATATTTATACACCACCTTTGTTTAAAATTCGAATTATGTATGAGATAAACTCCACCTAAAACAAGATATTAATCCCTTAAGATTAAAAAAGGTATCTTATAGGGAATAAAAAATACTTTAATCCTAAGGGTTATAATGTCATTTGATTTTGGAAAGTCAATTGGAGCGAAATTTAATAATACCTACATGGACATGGCTGTATGACTAGTTGCTTTGCCTAATTAAAAAATATATGGACTTTAAATTTGGCTGTATAAGTTTGTGTACCTTTGCATTTGGAACGACTACCAAGAAAAAATTAAAAACCCTTGTAAAAAACCTGTATGCGACGACGGTTTCTTGCCTTTTGAAAAAGACAAATAAGAAGTAAAATTGCGCGGTTTTTGAAAAGAAATTTTTTTCAGAGTTTTTATTTCAATAGTATTCAAATAAATAAAATATGTCGAGCTCGAGTGACGATTTACCAGAAATATTAGAAATGAAGCAAATAGTATCGTCGATAATATTTTGCCGTGTAAATCGAAGCATTTGTACATGAAATTTTACGAAGATTTCTTTGTTTGGAAAACTAAAAAAGCCGTGAAAATTATTTCGGAGTCATTGCTTTTAGTATATTTTCAACAGTTGTCTGCTACAAAGAAACCTAGCAGCCTATGGACTGTTTATTCAATGTTGAAGACAACAGTAAACAATGAATATACCAAATAGAAATATCACTTTATCTTTACATAACTGGTCAATTGTTTCTAATATTATCTTTAATTTCTAAATTATTAAATACCTAAGTACTTGATTTAATTCCTGCGTTTCATTACCTAATTATCTTACAAGGTGGTGTATAAAGTAGAGTAAGCTCCTCGGGGATAACAGTGTCTTAGTCTTGGGCAGTCTTGAATCCCTCGCTTCATTCAGGATTCTTACCATAATTCCCTCACTTCGTTCGGGAATTAACATCTTAATTCTCTCACTGCGTTCGGGAATTATCTACAGAATCCTTCATTTCGCTCAGGATTCAATATGATGCCCGTGACATAATACACTGCTTTATCCCCTTGATGCATAATCTACTATTACTAGCTTTTCCGCGGTTTTACCTGCGCCATTTCAAATTCCGCGGGCATATCGAGATAAAAAGCCTATTTGCCTATAGTTTACAGTCTGGAATAGCCTAATTGCTATTCCAGACTGAAAACTATCACTATGCCAAATTTAATCCAAATCCATTAAGCCATTTTGCCGTGAAAGAGGAACAAACATCCAGATATGCATACATCCATTTGTCCAAACTTTCACATTTGTAATATACAAAATTTTATTTTGCTTTTATTCGATAGATGTTACTGTACGTTGACATCTAATCGTTACGTTAATCGCGCAAGAAGAATTATAAATGACTTAGCTATATTTACTTTACTACCTTTAGACTACGTTTATTCGTCGTCACTTTCACAATTATAATATTAGTAGGATTAGATAGAGCTTATAGATAGAGACATTGTATTACGTAGCGTTCTAACTTGCTATTTTTTTTTATCTGTCACATCGTTTATACTTATACCATTACAAAAACGTTGTTGAGTTTAGAAATATGTTAAGATGTCCAACGTATGTACGTAGGTAATTACTGAACTAGTGTGAAAGACTTCATTGTTTTATCACAATACTTTTTGTTTATAAATTCATCAGAAACGTTTGACACAAATTTTCGTGCCACTGCAAACGATAATCTTATTTTCCTTTATTATGCAAAAAAAAAACACAATAAGTATTCATTTTCCAAATTTAGTAAAAGCAAAGCAGGTTGTTTCAGCAGGTACGGAGATCAAAAAAATTCTAGCGAACCCTAATGTGTATTTGATTTTCCATAATATTTGTGCCAACCCTACGAGTCCATTGCAATATCCACGCGTGTGTTATGCACGATACCTGGCGCTGTGCTATGCCTACATGTTTGTTTGTTACTCGCGCATGAACCTGCTTCTTGTTGTTTGGAAATTAAGCAACCCTGATAACTTTCGATCAATCTCGCTTTCCTCATCAAAGGTTAGTTTAAGTTTCAATAAATCAGCTCTGTTATTTATTTTTTGTTTCTTAGTCTGATATACAGGGTCCATTTATAATAGTCAATTATATTTTAATAGCAGATTAAGAATGATTAGTGGGTATGAAATTCAATAACAAAAAAAAAATATTTTTTTTTTTATAAATGAATATTTCAAAATTCTTTTTATTGAGTAAAATTTAAGTTTAATCTTCATTTTATGACTACATACAATTAGATGGATACGAATTATTACTTGCTGTGTAGTCAAAATCAAAAGATTAAACTTAAACTTTGATCACTTCGAAAAATTTAGAAATTTTAATTAATGAAAAATATTTGTAAAACGTTTTTTTCTTCCGTAATTAAGACCCACACATCATTCTTAATCTGCTATTAAAATTAAATTGACTATTATAGGAAGACCCTATATACAAATATACTTAAGATAAAAATCATAATATTGCTGAAGCAGATACGTGGTACGTGTTGCATATGTATAAAAATATTTTGGCAAAAAAATAATATGGTTTGAATAAAACAACTGTTACTTAAGAGGTAAGTGAAATCATTGAGATAATAATAATTATAAAGAGAGAAAAATATTTATCTTATGTAATATGAAAAACCAAAGATTTGTAGCTATTAATTTGTATCTATTCTATATAAATATTTAAGTGAAAATAGCTTTAATTAATTTTTGACAATTAATTTGTTAAGGAAATAAATTGGCAATAATACTTGGAAATTATTCTGTTATTTAAAACGAAATCACCACAATGTCTTAACGTCACTAAAAACTACCAAAATAAATAGCCTAAACTTACCTCAACTAAAAGCAAAAAAATCATTGCATCTAATGAAGCGAGTCCCGACCACACAACTTAAAACCATTGCACCGCAATCCAGTTGGAGCAAAGTTGGTCACAAACGCCGCCCGCGCCGCCGCCCGCAGTTTTCAGAACTTCTACAGAGGGTTAGTTTAGTGCTTTGACCGAAACGCTCATGTTTGATTACCGGGCGAACTACCAGGAAGTAATGAGCTGGTAAGTACTGAGAAGTGTGTGATAATAATAAGATACAGATACTGTGGTCACGAGGCTAACGTTATATTAACAAGTTTAATTGAATCACAAACAATGAATTGTGGTTAAAAATAAAATGAATTAAATTTTTATTCACGGATGCCAACATTAGTCTTCACCAGGTGAATTGGAAGACAAACGTTGAATTCCTAATATATCAAGAAATTAGTGGTGACAATTTAAAATAATATGGTGTTGCAACTTAAACTCTCCGTCTCCTAAATCTCCTAATTATAATTTTTCGTAAGCAGTTTCAATAATACATATTAAAAAACCGCTTTTGAGAACTCCAAGCTGAACCCAGAATCCACGGCTCAGTGCACGAGACTCTCAAGTCTGGCCCGCCACGAAGTCATGCTGCACACAACCTAGATATTGAAATACCTACCTCACAATTCATGCCCATGAAATACGACTTGCGACGTGTACCATCATAGCCTTCACGCTCACATTCCATAGGTGGCATACAAGACACATGTTCCACCCTGTATATGCACAAAAACAAATGAATCATAAAATCAGACAGTATTATGATTTCAGTATCAGATTTTCCGTCTTCTAAATCTCCTAATTAGACTTCTCATAAGCAGTTACTTCATGTTTTTAAACGCAAATCATAAAATCTAAAATAAAATATATTCTAGAACTTTCAGCTACATGTACTGTCCAAAGCTAACTCTCTGGCTGACTCTCAGCCAGAGCCGTCATGGAGTGAACCCAGTTATTGAAACAGCTGTCTTCGGATCTACCGCCACATTGTTTATGGACATCGCACAGTGTCCCGCCTAGAACAAGCTGGACAAAAACAACATCAACGATTCTAAAAACTGTTAATGAGGTTTATCAGAGTTTGAGTTGCTTATCATAATAACAGGTATTGCTTTTTAAGAAATGTTTCAAAATTTTCGCAATGAGGGTTAGTACATAAGATACTCGAGTAAAATGCATTAAATTAGTTGCGTTAGTGATAATTATAAGATATTGCTGGTTTGGTTATTAATGATAACCGCAATAGTTGGTTGCACTTCTATCTCAGAGAATAGTGATTGCGGATTCGATCCTAGAATAATGCGATAAAAGGTACTGTGTACTTATAACTATGTCCGAAAAATGTTTATATATATTAAAATCATTTTCTTTCATGACGAGAGGTATGCAGGTTGAGGTTCATATTTTTAAAAGGAAAAGGTAATATAAGGTTTGAGTGTAGTTAAAAGGTAGGCTAACAAGGTTATTAGAGTACAGCTCCAAGTCATGTTATTTCCCGACCTCTTCAACAATCATATGAAATTACTCTATGGAGTGGCTTTATAAATGATTATTTGCAATGTAATAGTACCCTTGTGGATATTTTCTGATTTTACTAGACTTTTGTATTGGAGTACCTTATTAGTAAGTGGAGTATCGTATAATTCATAGAAATTATTTGTTCGTTTTTTTTTTATAGTAACGAGGATATTATGGTTGATTTTGTGTATCAGGAAATAAATCCTGTAATGTAACTTTTTAGCTTATATATAAGTGTGTGTTATATGTTTTTAATGAAAATTCCACGTTATATTTAATAGTACAAGTTATGGAAAACGTTTGTGAAAAGATGATAGGACTATGGCTGGTATTACAAATTACTTGTCTTTAGATTTCATGATTTCAATACAATAAATTCTTTCTTCAATAGCTATTATTGCATATAACTCATGTGGTCTCACATTGAATCTGTGAAAACACCAAAAGGTTGAGTTTAATCGTAAAATGTATAAGTTAAACTCATATTACCGTAGAGTCGAAATCCTATTATTTCGTGACCAGACTTTGTTATGTGCTCCATAGATATATTAGCAAAAATATCATTGTTTGCACTGCTTAATTGACCATGAAACGATATTTAAACGATTTGAACACAGCCCTTACCGCAACAGCGCTTGCAAACAGCGAAACTGCATCGTGCCAAATCGAATAAAAATTAATAACCCAACTGACAAAACCGCTAGTTACATCGAATTTTAATCTAAAAAGCAATATAATATCAGTGCCGGTAACAATAAACAATATCGGTAACAAAAACTCCAATCTAAAAACTAAATGGAAGCCATTTTGTTGTTAAAATGGCGGCCGCAGCGGTCGGCGCGCGGTCCGCAGGCCGGCTGATTTGAATGCGGATTGAAAGTGACTTTACAAATATTACAACTTATTTCATGATTATTGATTGAACTAGGTATTGAATTTATTTATATATTTTATACAGAATATATTGTTCAGATCAAACAAAGTTTCTTAAAGAATTTTTGTAGTGGATACTAAAATATATTGGATATCTAAACTTAAGAAGCAGACAAATACGTAAAAATCATCCATTAGTTAATGGCTTATACATATATCTGTTCATTATATATTACTAGCTGACCCGGCAAACGTTGTTTAGCCATATAAAAAAAAAAGTAGATGTTGGCCGATTCTCATAGATACCGGATAAGCACAAAAAAATTCATCAAAATCGGTCAAGTCGTTTCGGAGGAGTATGGCAACGAAAACTGTGACACGAGAATTTTATATATTAGACTAGCTGAACTGGCAAACGTTGTTTTGCCATATAAATAAAAAAAAAATAGATGGTGGGCGATTCTCATAGATACCGGATAAGCACAAAAATGTTCATCAAAATCGGTCAAGCCGTTTCGGAGGAGTATGGCAACGAAAACGACACGAGAATTTTATATATTAGATCCTCGTTAAATATTATTATTCTTAAAGAATGCAATAGAAGGGTAATAAAATAAAATAATAATAATAAAATAATTTTTATTTCTGTAACAATAGGTATAGCCTTAAGTAATACATTTTTGGAGCCTCCATTTAAGCTAACAAAGCCTGTGTTTGGAGACCGCTCTTCCAATAATAATATTTTATGCTTATTCTAGTTCTTAAGGGTAAAAAATGACAATATATACAATTTTAAGTAATTAAGTTGGGTGAGTGTGTGGGTTTGTGCGTTTGTGTGTGTGTGTGTGTGTGTGTAAATGTGTGTTTGTGTGGGTGTGGGTGTGTGCGTGTGTGGTCAGTATATTTGAGTCGTCGTGTTTTAGTGGAATATGATTGTGTATGATTAACAGAGTATGAGGTGAATTAAAATTAAATAAGGAACTTCTCTACAAAAATCATGAAATACGATCTAGTAATCGTTCAGTTTCGTCGTATGACTTATACTGAATCCACTTTAATAAAATTCTTCTGCATTCTAGATATGTTTTGTCATATATATAAAGTTGTTTATTTATTATATTATATAGGAAGGCAGAACGTGAGTTAAATTGCCTACTGGCAAATGTGGTCTTAATAATGAGTGGCTCGGAAACCAAGTCTTTGCGTCGTTTTTTTAATAAGGATGTGTCGAAAGGCAAGGATTTATGGGTTTTGAGGATTGTCGAGACTAAATATAACTTCCTGACTGAGAGTAAATTACTGATGCGATATAGGTGGTCGGTTGAGAAGCGTCTCTTCTTAAAGTACATAACTTTAATAAGAGTACGCTGCGCTCTTTCTAAGTCAAGAAATTGGGTCTTAGCAGCACCTCCCCAAATAGGAATACAGTAGGTTATGACGGATTGAGCAAGTGCAATATAGATTTTGTTAAGTAGTGGATTGGGTGAGTCTTTTTCAGTGGTGATTGGCATTATGTGTCTTAGGGTTTTGAAAATCCATACCAGCTTTCTGACTCTGCCGATGACATGATCTAGATGTGGGTACCACGATAGTCTTTGGTCCACAATTACACCAAGATATTTAGTTTGCGCTACTTTTTCAATCAGTGGACAGCTACAGGTGTTTTTATTACTATTCAGTGCACACTGATGAATCTTTAGGCTAAAATCGGCCTGCGGCTGGGAATTTTTGTAAATACTAAAACAGATATAATTTGTTTTAGAAGTATTAAGCGTGAGGAGATTCTGTTGCAGCCACAGAGCGATTCGAGCCAGACCAGTTTCAGCACTAGTTTTAACTGCTTCCCAAGATTCACCAGTAAAGACTATTGCAGTGTCATCAGCATACGACAAGACTTTAGCGTTAGTAATTTTCATACTACATAGGTCGTTGATGTAAACGAGAAAAAGAGTAGGTCCTAAAACGCTGCCCTGTGGTACGCCGCACGTCACTACCGCATCACCACTACTACATCCATGCAGTCTTACTCTTTGTTGTCTCTCCGACAAATAACTCTTGAATAGAGCAAGTGGAGTTCCCCTTATTCCCATGTTTTCAAGCTTATGCACAAGGATAGGGATGGACACAGTATCAAAAGCTTTTTTCAGATCAAGGAAAACCGACAGACATTTTTTACTTTGGTCAAGTTGGCTAGATACAATTGAGCTTAACTCAGTAACTGCATCTTCTGTCGATTTTCCTCGCCTGAAACCAAATTGTGTTTTTGATAATATGTCAATTTTATTTAAATAGTTTAGTAGTCTAATGTTAAGTAGCTTCTCTATAATTTTTGATAATGCTGGCAAAACCGAGATGGGCCTATAGTTGTTAATGTCATCTAGATCTCCACCCTTGTGCACAGGTGTAATAATCGATTGTTTTAGAGCCGTTGGAAATACACCTTTATCAAAACATAGATTAACTAAGTGAGTAATTATGGGAGCCAGGTCGTCAACTGCCAATTTCAGAAACATATTAGGGATATTATCCCAACCAGAGGCGCTATTTGATTTTAAATTTAGGATAGTGCTTCGCACTTCGTCAACATGTGTGTTCAGTAGTACAAATGATTGTGATTGTGTGTTTTCCGAAACTGTATTTAATGAGCTAATATCTTGAGGAATTTTTGTTGCAAGTTTCTTACCTATGTTGGCAAAATAATCATTGATAAAGTTTGCTGAGTCAGTGGGCGAGGACTTTAAATTGAGCAGTTCAGAATTAGTTTTATTAGTTTTAGTAGAGTATGTGATGTTTTTAATGTTTGCCCAGAGCAATTTATTATTATTTAAAGATTTGGAAATGTTATCCCTATCATATTTTCTTTTTAAACTTTTTATTAAATTATTACAGTAATTCCTATATCGTCTGTATGTTATACGTAGAATTTCATCATGTGGGTCATTTTGTACTTTTTTCTGGAGATTGTTTCTATTTCTTATACAGCGTAAGATTCCAGGGGAGATCCAGGGTTGTATAATTCTTTTATTACATGGTACAGGAGTCACTTCAGTATGCATCTTTAGGCTTTGTATAATTTTATCTGTTAAGCAGTTGGTCACAGCAGTTGGGTCATCAGAAGATAATATATCAGACAGATTAGTATTCTGTAGATATTTTAGGGCAGCCTCAAAATTTGTCGTGGTTTTACTTCTATTGTCTTTGGTAAGTTTTTTTATTTTTGAAATTGATAAGAATGTTGTAAAGTGGTCAGTAGTAGTGGTTTGCATAATTGCAATGGATGGTTTATATTTGATTTTATTTATATTTTATAGATATGATTTAAGGGTACACAATAAGAAGACATTCTTTATGCACGTTGCTCCACCACCTTTGCACAGTATTAGTAGAGTATTTTTCTCAGGTATGAGAGGTATTGCGATTTGTAAACAGGCTCGTACCTCCAAGCTAAAACATCACTTCAGGACTTCTAAAGTAGCTCTACGATGTCGCTACGTCACCCGTAGCAGTTACGTAGCAAAACCGTAGCATCTGACGAAATTAGCTTAAAATGCAGCTATAGTTCTGTGCGATTTCTGAGGCACGTTTTTCTATGTATTTGGTGATATAAAGTAATATTAATGTTCATATCAAAAATGATGACCAGAACAAATCACACAAAAACAGACAATTTACTTAAATTCACTACAATCCCATAATAGCAATGTAATAATTGACTTATCAAATATAATACCACAACATTATCATCAACCCGCTCTTTGTGAAACAGTTCACATGCATAAATTAACTTATCGATAAAGTGAAATAATTTCCAAAAAGTGCTCATTGTTGTGAGTAAATCCGCACAGCAAACAACGATTGTGTGACAACAAAGTGTTTGTTTGTTGATATAATCGGACGTTTAATTTATACCCGCATTGTCTGGCACAAAGAGCAGCTTTTTATTTAATTAGGTGGTGTGCGTTGCGAGTTGACAGTGTTGCAGGTATGTGTATGTATTACATTATTTATTTTTGCGACTGAGTATTCTTTTCATTTAAGATTATTTTCAGTTTTTATGTTTTATTTTAAGTGTATTTTTACTCGTAAAGTCGAGTTAAAATGTTATCTACATTTAAATAACTATTTAAATAAGACAAAATTCGTGTCAAAATTTATTTCAATTGACTAAACTCTTTCGAACTACTAATCGTAATGAATCAGCGAGATTGAGTAAGAATAGATGTGCGTACAATCTTCAATATTAAAAATGTTAAGCTATTGCATAGCTTCTATCACGGGCCTTGAGCGTGGAGACCGAATCCAGAAATTACGTAAAGAAAAAACCTAACACCCCCAACTCCGACCGGCACAGCGGTGATACTTTGATTTCATAACTTTACATGCGGGCTTTAATAAACAATCAGCGCCATCTACTAGGAACTCTTGGAACTTCATATTAGATCAAACATTACTGCATTAATAAAATAAATAAATAATTGTAATTGCATAAGTTGATATAAAATGCTATGCAATAGCTTTACCGCGGCAGTCTCCGAGTGCCACACGTCTTTTTTTTTTCACCGTTACAACCACGGGCACTCAGATCAGATCACGCAAACGTCGTTATTATAATTCTTCATAAGCAGTTTCTGTATGATTTGAAACGCACATCAAACAGCCAGATTCGAAAAGTTTCCAAGCGGCAGGCAGAATCCATAGCTCACTACACGCGACTCGAGTCACGCCGCGTGCACAACCTGATATTAAATAGAATAGAATACTCATTTATTCGCAGAATAAAGTAATTATTATAGTATTAGAATCGCAATCAGAAATCATATTTAACTTCCGCTAATTATCGAGTAGCACTTTATAGGACATACAGAAAAACATTAAGTTGCAAAAATATGACGTTGCAACTTAAATTTTCCGTCTCCTAAATTTACCAATTATAATTCTTTTGAAAACTCCAAGCTGAACGGCTCAGTGCACGAACCTCTCATGTCTGGCCCGCCATGAAGTCATGCCGCATACAACCCAGTTATTGAAATAGCTATCTTCCGAGTCATGTCCATAAAATACGGCTTACGACGTGTACCATCATAGTTTTCACGCTCACATTCCATAGGTGGTATACAAGACAAACGTTCCACCCTTTGTATGCACATATAAGTTTTGTATGCACAAAAAGCAGCAGTTACTTTATGATTTCACAACGTAAATCATGAAACCAAATTCAAGAACTTTCAGCTACATGTACTGTCCAAAGCTCACTGCACGCGACTCTCAGCCAGAGCCGTCGTGGAGTGAACCCAGTCATTGAAACAACTGTCTTCGGATCTACCGCCACATTGTTTAAGGACAACGTGGTTACAGGTCTTATTCGTATTAATATGGTTAACTGGACTAGAAGCAAAGGAAAAACACAGAATGTGCCAGCTGCTTATCTTCCCGAGCATACTGTAAAAGTCAATTGACTGAGGTTTTTTGGCATTTTGTGGCTTATAGGCTGACCCCCTTGCAATAGTCCTTCTCCATTATTATAATACCTCATAAGTCAAACGACACCAGATGGTTTCATAGCCTCTGTTGATCTGCTTACCCCGTAAGGGATATAGGCGTTAAGTTATGTAAGTATGTAAGAGGGTTTTTTATTATTGTTATGTCCGCTTTATAGGTGAAATTTAAGATATTATTATGCTGCAATTCCCTATAATAAAATAAAATCTCCTAATTATAATTCCTAATATGCACTTTAAACGAAAATCATAGAACCTTATTCTAGAAATTTGAACTGGCTAATGTTCACAGCCTACTGCACGCGACTTCCAAGCCGAGCCGCCACGAAGTGAACCCAGTTATTGAAACAGCCGTCTTCGGATTTCCCCACATATTGGCCGAGGATTTAGTTAGCGGCGCGCTGAACTATGTGACAATGGAACTGTTCGGATTCAATTGCTTTTAAGCGGGTTTACGCGAAGTCCTATCGAGTTTTGCATTTTATGTGGGTAGCATGGTTGGTTTGTACGGCTTGTTTGCTTAGTTTGGAATACAGTATTTACTAAATAGCTTTAGCTTAATTATATTTGCAGTGTATTTAATTTGATTTTGAGCTTTATTTATATTGTTGTCGTAGTATACTGAATTTCGAATTATTTGTTCATAACTAATGAAATAACCTAACATCTGTAACTGCTGTTAATACCGATAATACAATATTGATTTGTGCCCGGTAATTTTATATCTCTAAATGTAATTGTAATTAATTTGGGAACATATTGTTGTTGTATCTTAAATAATAATTAATAATGAAATTATTAAAAATAATATAATAAATAATGAAAAATCACTAACGGATTCATCGCGTATAATTTAAATTTTACGGTGTCTTTGCAAACCCTGTGGTCACGAGCGACTGACTTATTACAGTAATAAGTTTCAAAGAACCATTTAATTCGATGCTTAAAATTCTTATATCCAAAGTCGTAGATCTAAAACCAAACGTATGAAGTATGAAAAATGAAGTATTATTTTCTTCCATAAAAATATATAAGTCGATTCGTCGTGCGGCGTTTGTTTATGGGCCGGCGATATTGCTTGGAGCGATAAAGACGCTGCGATTTGTGGGATGCGAGACAGACATTTCAAAAATGATTGGAGTCTAGTCTTATAAGTATCTCATACATGAAAATGTTATACAGACATTTAGTTATTTATTTATTTTGTCTTTATTGGATACCATTACAAAAGTGTATACAAACAAAAATAGTTATAGTATAACCATTGGCGGTGTTATCGCTAGCAAGCGTTATTATTGGACGTTAGTACATAGTAACTCAATGCATACGATTAACCTTTTAGATTTGCAGCTAGTTTCAGAATCTACGATAAGTATCCGAATAAAAGATTTAACAATAATAATTTCATGTTATTGCATATTTTAACTCTTTTCAGATACCTCATTGGATACCTGTAACGGTATCTTGTTTTAATGCTACCAACTATCTTAATAAACTACTAAAACTGATACATACATACATAACGTCACGCCTGTATCCCTTATGGGGTAGGCAGAACACCAGAGGTTACAAGACCATCTGATGTCACGTTTGACAAATTTGGAGGTATTATAAAGATGGAGAGAGACTATTGTAGTGACAGGGGGTCAGCCTATCGCCCACAAAAACGCCTTTAAAACCTGTGTCCCTTAACTGACTTTTACAGTATGCCTGGGAAGAGAAGCAGCTGGCACATTCTATGTTTTTCTTTCGCTCCCAGTCCAGCATGGAAGCATAAAATATCATTCAAAACTGATATTTATGTTTAATTATGTTTCCTCAATAAAGATTTGAATATTCTTGTATTATGGTGACCATTGAGTGAAACTAGGAGTTATCCTAAAATACACTCCAACCAGAACCTGTTTTAACTTTCCGAATTGGCAGGGCTTGCACTCGAATCCATTGTCTCTCAAACCGCAGCCGAGCTCTCAAGCAATGCTCCACGGATGAAGCTACAAATGAGTACAAACATACTAAAGTTACAGAGTTCTACCGGCAAAGGTGATTACCTACTTTACTTCATACAGGTAATCTTACTAATATTATAAATGTGAAAGTTTGGATGTTGTATGGGTGTTTGTTCCTCCATCACGGGAGAACGGCTCAACGGATTTGTATGAAATTTGGCATAGTGATAGTTTAAAGTCTGGAATAGATTCAAATTTGCGCGGGTTAAACCGCGCGCCACAGTTAGTGAATGAATAATTAAAAAAACTTTATTGTACCCAAAAATAGCAAATTGCACACAAGCTAACTAAATTCTTTTTCGAACTTTTCCATATAACGAACTAGCTCATTTATTTTCGTTATATTAAAAAAAACTGGTATATCAGTTGTTTAGTGCAATCATGAGCCCTCGTACTATTGAAATAATTTTCAAATTCCAGCCAAGTAAGACTTGTAAAATGAATGATATTTTAATACACCTAAATTCTTTTTTCTACGTCCTATCCTGCACGTTGATATGAGTGACGCCCCCCCCCCCCCCCCGCGATCCTCTCAGGAAATGAACTCCCCCGAACCTGCATGTACCGCAATATACCGTATTAAAAGGAGATATTAATGTTCACTCTACAGGGTGCAGGGTAGCGATTTAGTTTTTGAATTTAGAAAATTGGATCTTATTTTGAAAGATTTTGTTCATTAATAAATACGCTTAATGAAATAATGCATTACATATCTAAATATTTATTTGATTCTTGAATTTATTTACAATACTAGCTGACCCGGCAAACGTTGTTTTGCCATATAAATGAAAAAAAAAATACATTTTGGCCGATTCTCATAGATACCGGATAAGCACAAAAAATTTCATCAAAATCGGTCAAGCCGTTTCGGAGGAGTATGGCAACGAAAACTGTGACACGAGAATTTTATATATTAGATTTAAATCACACCAAACAACAATACTATTAATACACAATATATAAAGTAGAATGTTCCTTTTCAAATGCGGTTTTCCAATACTGAAATACGCAAAATAGCTTTTACAAAATTATAGTGTCAGTCTTGAGTCTTGGTTTTATTTTGAAACCTAATAGACTGTTTATTTCAACAAGTTACCTTTTATATAAAACTTATTGAACATTTAAATCCAAAACTATTACACCAGTTCTAGGTTAATCAATGATTTGTTCCCTTTAAGTCATGTTAAATTGATTGCACTTTTACGATCCTCCACTGTATGTAGCAATCTTTTTTTTGGATTCTTATTAAATTTAAATTAGTTTTATTTATTTCAAGACAAAACTCCTAAAAAAGCACCAATATCACAGACTTCACGACTAAAGGATTTTGCGAACCGTAAACTCTCACACTTAACTAAAGTTTGGAGCTCTAAAATATTAACTCAGATCGTTTTGTGTTTCTCAAACTGACCTAATGTGGCCTTTGTGCCGTTGCCGCTAGAATAACCAGAGCTCTCTTCCCGAGCATCCTGTATAAGAGCACCTGAGTTCCGGAAATTTGAGAACCTCTCTGTACGACAGCTGAGTATTAATTAAATGTACAAAAATATAGCAGATGATACTCAGAGGAATCCACAACGTGCTCTGATTCGAAAGTTATTTATTCAGATGTGAATATAATTATCACAAATATAATGTTGTCTCTAGTTTGTTACTTTTAAAACTTGATGAAAGTTTTGTTGCATTTTTAGATACTTAGGTCTTTTTATATTGAAAATAGCCAATAAATTGTAATCAGTGACGAGTTTTGTACATAAATAACAAAGCCTATAATTTCGAAATTAAAAATTACTACCTATTTGTATTAGTTATGAAGGACATCAATCAAATGATATTATAGTTTTTGTAGCATGGCATACGATATCAAAATTCACATTTATCAATGGATAACACGTAATATGAAAAATAATTTTGAATAAAACAACAAAAACGTTATCAATTCCATCGCACATTAGCATTAAGCAATGCAAATGGAATTGGTATTAATCCGATAAAATTTACACGAACAAACAAACATTTCAACGCTTACACCGCCATTACTGCACTAAATTTTGAAAATTGGCAACTCTTGCTCTTGCTTGCTAACAAATAAGTGATAAAAACGAAAGTCCAACGATCTGTGAAGCGCTGCACAGAGAACGTTAAAAATGTTAATATTTATTACTAGCAACGCAGCGCTTGAGATTTTTTAGGCTTCAAGCGCTTTTCAGCTGCGTTTGCACTGTAACGCCAAATGACGATATATCATTTTTTATCTGCGCTTTGCGTATGTTTTATTTCTTTTTTCACAAATGTATTTCACCTGCACATCAAGCGGATCGCGTTCAACGGCAAATAAAGCTAGTAATTCAATTTGTAACTATATTTAATCCGATAATAATTTGATTTAGCTTTGAATGTTTCAACTCTTTTATAATTGAATTTTATTTGACTCTTTATGGTTGGTTGTAAACCGTATTGGTTTGTTAAATAAAGTACACTGACATATTTGACATATTTATAGTATAGTGTTAGCTCATGTCATAGAAAAACTTTTTTTTTTTCATTAAAAAATGTGTGCCGTTTGATATTTGATTACATTTCAATAAATATTTACTCTTCAATTTCCATCACAAAAAAATCTTATACAAAAACGCAACTACCGAATTCAGAAGGAAGGTAATCAAATGTAGTATTTTGATTGAAAACTTCAGAATGATCCGGAAAAAAACCGTCCCGGTTAATTGATCCAATTCAGTTACCAATGTGGAGGGCTCTCGGTGCACGACAAATTGGCTTGCTCCATAAAAAAAACACGGGTCAATGACTCCTCCACATTTTGTTGACGAATGTATTCCACCGAAAAGAGTAATTTGGACAGAGTTTGCTAAAGGTTTGTAGAGCCTTGTATTGTTGAAGGCTAAAGTGTGTTGTTAAAATACTATTTCGAAAAAAATATTCAGTCAATATACAGAGTTATGGAAGTACATTGATAATTAAATTATCACGTGAAAACGGCAACCAACGTATCTTGTGTCTTTGTTACACGATATTTCGGACAGTTATGAATCGATTTAAAAAATTCTTATTTCATAGTTGTTCCCATATAAATTTCATTGAAATCGGTTGACAACTTCATTGAAAATTTAAATTTTTTTAAACAATATGTATGATTTCGGAGAATGTTTACGTGGATGACATCCTAAGTTGGCCAAAGTTTTGACGTGAAGTCGGTTTTTTTAATGCTCTGCATTTGTTGATTATTGTACTTTGATTCTGAATAGAATTAGGCTGTCGTTTGAATTAAGCCGTTACTTTAATATTTTCTGGAAAAACATGAGACGAATATAATCGTCGCTTAAGTCTTTTGAAAGACTTAAGTTAAATAAAATTTCTCAGCGAGTATAACTCTTCCGTTACTGAATGAGTGACTGACAGACAACGTACAGCCATAACTACTACAAGTAGAGAGCTGAAACTTGGAACATATATTTCTTAAGGGATGTAGGAGTCTAATACCTTCCGTATTTCCGAAATTTCCACGGGAAATATATGATGTTTTAGTTTGTATGAAAAATCTTATTCCTTGAGTGCGCGGATGTGATATTTTGAATAAAGGTTCTTCAATGAGTGTCTGGTAATATTATGGAGGGAATTTCCGAAATTCCCACGAGAAATATAAGATTTTTTAGTTTTTGCGTGCATGAAGCCGCAGACAAACGCTCGAGTTAAAGTCAAGTTCCGATTATATAACGTTTTATCTTAAAGATCTGAAGAGAAATACTATTTACCTCTAACTCTCGAAGTTAGTTTGGTTCTATGTTATCTATTTGAAACAGATTTTCTTATGAACTAGTCATATAATAAAAATCTAGGCATTTTAGTATTTTCACATACAACGAGTCAAAAGCGGTTTTTATTAATAAACTGTCTCAGTTAGAAAAGTATTCTTACTGTACTAAATATTTCGTTCACAATTTTTTTTTTTAATATCGCTTTATCTACTAAAACTTTGTTTACTAAAGAAATTAAAAATATAGAAAATATTTTATATTCCATACGTCTCACAGTTCCATTAAAACGCCAATAGATTTAAACTCACACAAGCACGGAAACCGTTTAAAATACCGCCGCACAAATTCAGTTTAAAATAATAAAACCCTTGTTTCAATATCGCCGGACGTTTCATAAATTTTCGCAACGTCTTATTAAAACTATAAAACTTCTTCGATTATTTTAATACCGTCAAAGAGTTGCAAATACCGGCTCCGGGATTTATTAAAAACTCAGCGGTTATAAAATAAAGGAATCTATGTCCGGGCCGAGACGGGACCTCGGGGCAGACATTTTAATCCATTTAAGGAAACGACAGGATTTTGGTATTATAGTTTGAGAGTAAAATTTCAGTGACAAAATTGTTTACGTTGGTTTTGGAAATGGATGCAAAATAGCTAGTTGAGTTATACTAGAGACGAGTTACAGGTAATACCTCATCTTTTAAAAATCATAGACTACACAAATATAGAAGTCGTCGTGGCAAAGTGGTTACTGTGTATATCAAACGATATCGCAAGTTAAGCGCGCTCGGTGCGGCCGGTATTAGGTTGGGTGACCGCCGACCATTCATTTCTCATGACGACTTCCGTGCTTCGGAGGGTGCTGTATACTTGTAAACAGTAGTCGTTAGGGTTTGTCAGAAGCCATTTCGGCACCCTGAAATATCTGACATCCACCAACCAGCACCGGGCCAGCTTGGTGGATTACGTCCTAAACCTCCTCATCAACCAGAGGAGAGACTCATAGCCGTGTAATGAGCCCTGCAGTGGGCTCATTACACGGAGTTGTGATGATGATGATGTGATGATGACACAAATATATCATGGTTGTCTGGTAGAGATCGCTTCCCAGCGATAAGACCGCCAATCGTATTTAAAATTTATTATTATGTGTTTCCTTTTTTGTACCTATTTATGGCATACAATACAGTGTAAATAAATAAATATATTTTGATAAAGAAAGGAGTTTAGACGCACAAGGTTTGAGGGACAGAGGTTTTATTGAAGGTTTTTTTTTTGTGGGTGATAGGTTGACCTCCTATCACTGCAATAGTCTCTCTCCACCATTATGATGCCTCCAAATTTTCAAACGTTACATGGAGTTATGTATGTAAAATATGTGAAAAATAAAAAAATACAAGGCGCAGTTGGGCAAAAAAATCGGACTAAAATTGGCTGATACAAATAAAATGATTTTATATTAAATTTGACAACGACGTAGTTGAAAAAACGAATTACTCATAGATTGAATAACGCACATTTTTAAATTGAAGCTTTTAGTTGCATTTTAAAGTGAATTTTGACATCTATTTTCCAAACTCAATAACAATGGCTTAACGCCAATTTAAAGCAATTTTCGAGTTCAGTAAGCAGCGAACATAGCTGCCTAATATCCAGCTAACTAGGGATGGTTCATTTACTCCGTTACATAGAGCCTGTTGGTCCGAATGTTAGTTGATTGTAACGAGGCTTTTAACTTCAGTCTATTGTTAATATTAAATGAACGAAACAATATGAAAATGATTTCTGTTTTGTACTTCATATAGCGTGATTTTTTATGGAAAATTTAAAGTATAAATACACACACTTTAAACGTTTTTTTAGAACTACATCATAGATGTAAAGCGAACAACCAAGTCGCTTCCAAAGTTACCTATTGTCAACCTATGATAACTTGTTTAAAAGTTGTGATGGAACAGTCGAACATACAGACATAATTTTAGCGCATCCACTATGTTCGCTGACGCAAGTGTCGTTGACTTTTATGAGATGTTAAGGGAGAGAATCGCGTCTTTTAAGAAGTCCTAGCAACATTCTGCAAATATTGTACGTAAAGGTGGACAGTACAATACATAGTCACTGGAATGCTATACATTTAAATAGGAGTGTATTATTGTAAACTGTTTTAGATTTAAGTAAAAAAAATGTATGCTTTTATTATTTACCTAGTTTAAGCGAAGTATTATTAACATATCATTATACGGATGTATGGTCTGAAAAAAACGATTATTATAATTATTATGTATCCTTACAGCTACACGCCTTTCGGCGGAAAAGACCCGACAATCGGACCAGTCAGTCGGGTATCAGGGCAAGAGAGAGAGAAACCGGTGAACGATTCGGATAGTGTCGAGCAATACATAAAATTACTATTATCATTAAAACAGATAACATAAAAGTTAAAATAAAAGTTCTCTCTTGTCGAATAAAAACACGAAAATTCATAATAAATCAGTTTCATCTCCTCTCCCAGCTAAACAGTAAACTGAAGTAAATACTCGATAACTTCTCCGATATTTCGAACAGAATAAACATCTCCAACACATCTGCTCCGCAATTACTTGCACCGGATTGAAATGCATTCATTTCATTGAGCGTTTTCATTGTAATCGCTTAATCCCAAGATCCATTACAACATCGAATATAGCTTTTGTATTGAGAATAATTGCAGCGTCCTGAGCAGACTACAACCTTTTGTGTTTCGTGGACTTTAGCTGTTTGTTGTGAAATAGAGCTGGCAATTGTAGGCTGTACGTTAGTATCGGTTGTCCTTACAATCCATTCAATTATGAGGCGGAGGCGACGAGTGTTTGTGCTGCGGTCTATCCACGGGGAGATTATGACAGCAGCCTTTGTTTAACCTTGATTGAGTTTTACACGTATTCTTGAGGTTGTATTGTTAAGGTATTAGAGCTTTGATAGGTTTGTGAGATTTAGAGGTAATGTGTGAAGGTTTGATTTATCGAATTATTGGTTTTAGTTTTACTCGTTTGAGTTATTTGAATTAAAGTAAGATTTGGTGTGGTAGGATAATTGTTTGTAACTTACTCGAAATGACAATCATTTCCTGAATTAGAAGAGGTTTTTATTTGTGAAGTGAACTAGTTTACTAAGAGAAGATAAAGCAGATCATCGATTTGATATTAATATTTTTATATATTGGTGAAAAAAACAACGTGAGTTAATCAACAAAAGGACTCGTTATTTTTTTAAGTCCATTTTTTGTGCATTGCATGTAAATATTCTGCAGTTTTCCTATTTTTTCCAAAGGCCACAATTGTCATATTTATGTATGTAGTATAGGCTTAATAAAGAAGCCCGCTCGATATTGTATTCTTTATATTTTCTTATAACTTAGTTTCGTGTACGTTTGGTTAAGAAAACAATACTTATATAAATACCTACCACTCTAAGTAAAGCACGACGTATGAGAAAACTTGTGGGAGTAGCCCTTGCGTGCTGCTAGGATACTATCAGGATTCTGGCTACTTATCAAAGCATGAAATCTGCCACCATATATGTATAACCACTCTTATGTTTTCAGGTAATATTTTAAGAAAAACCAAAAGTATTGCCAGTAGGTAGGTAATCGTATTACCTATCCTGGGATTCTATCAATGAAACATATCAAGTTTAAAACGCACGATCTCTCACACGATAATATAAAATTAAACTCTACGAATTCAATAAGATTCAGTTTTGAATGTCTCGTTCAACAATACTGCACTCTCAACTTATCAGATAATCAGTTGAACTGCGGCCGCGAGTGCGAATAACTACAAAAGAAATTTCTACAAAAAGGCCCTTTACAAATTGTAAAATTAATTCCGGACTCGTCTCGCGACACAATACAAATACCTCTCATGGAAACTCCAATAACGCCGGTCTTTTGAATATATTAATTTCTTTGATTTCCAACTTTGAAGCTTCGATTTCAGTTTAGCGTTGAATCAAATATTCTACATTTCAGAGATCCTTTTAATAAGAATAAAATCTTAATCGAGTATCATTGTTAGTTGCGAGGCAACTTATCTTTACACTCAGACTTAAGTGGCTGAGAAATATTTTTTTATAAAACTGATCAACAAGAATAAAAAGAATTACTTTTTTTACAACGGCATGGAATATTTTGTCTTTGCGATTTGCTTGAACAAAACAATATTAGAATTGCAGTAGAAGTCGTCGTGGCGCCTTGGTTACTGTGTGTATCAAACGATATCACAGGTCAAGCAACGTTCGGCGCGGCCGGTAGGTACTTGGATGGGTGACCGCCGACCATTCATTTCTCACGGCGGCTTCCGTGCTTCGGAGGGCACGTTACGCAGTCGGTCCCGGGTGCTGTATACTTGTATACAGTAGTCGCTAGGGTTTGTCAGAAGCCATTTCGGCACCCTAAAATATCTGACATTCACCAACCAGCACTGGGCCAGCTTGGTGGATTACGGCCTAAACTCGTCACCCAGGGAAGAGACTCAAAGCCCTGCAGTGGGCTCTTTACAAAGAGTCGTGATGATGATGATGATGATAATTGCAGTGGTCATACGATTACTTCAGTTCCTTAATTCTAAAATATTTCTACCTTTAATCCAACTAAAAGACTTATATTTAAATAATGAGATACAATTACCAGAGTTTGCTTATCTAAAAACTTTATATCGCCAATATGCCTAAAAGACAACAAGTTCTGCAAACGACACAAACTAAAGATTTAGAAGGATTTACCATATAAACGGAATAAAGTCAATCGAAATGGATATAAACAAAGATTCCATTGATTCGACTATACGTCTTACAAAGCCCATACAGAACTCTCGATTGACACGGAAGAAATCCCGTCTCGTATATCCTATTTTTTCTTATTTCTCCTCCGAGATGGCGAGATGGCGACAATATTCTTCGGTGCGGGATGATTCAATTGAATCCAAGGCGCTGCACGATTGTTACCTAAGATTACCTAGCCGAGAGCTGTGGGGGTGAGCTGGTTCCGATAGAAGCCCTGTTGATAGAAGGCTAGTTATTACATATATTTACTATCTTTTCTTTCAATTTGTCGCAAGCTTTAAAAAGCATTTTTGTAATATCAAACAGCCTCTTCACAAAACGGATTACCTATTTTTGAACTCCTAAATATTTAAAGCGATATAAACGCTTAACTTATCTGCAACCTATACTGTCTTAAATTTTTAAGATTCATTATCTGAAATAAAATACTTTTTTTTGCCAGATTTATCACATAATTTAAACAGGGTCTGGAAAGACAACGAAAAGTCGAGTTAAAATATAAATTATACTATTCAAAAGTATTTTTTTTGTATCTTCAACCTTTTACATTAAAATAATGTCCAAAAGTTTAAAATAATATTTTAAGACCTAAGTTACAATTTAATTACATCGTTTTCTTGGTAAAAAATATAAAAAAGTACTATAATACTAATGGAAAATTGTTAAGATAGGTTTAGAAAAGCCCTCGAAGACGAGCGTATTATGTATGTGCTAGATAGATGAAGTGCTTTTAACGCGGGCATTGCTACATAATTCCTATCTCCAAAGGAATTCAAAGTGTAACTCGCTGGAACTAATGTAATGAAATAAATGAATAGTTCACTTTAAACTGACAATAAACTTAACGAAGAATAGACTTATCTGTTATTCGTTTTATTTGTTACCGATTTATTACTAACAGCAGCTGCCTTTCGATGTATTTTCGATGTATCTTAATTTAGATTATTGTTATGATTAAGATTAGTCAAAAGCGCGTTTACTAAGTACTGCCTATCGAAATTTAAGTTACATTAGCTTTGTCAACGTGTAAAGCTCAAACTTTATTTCAAAGAAGAGTAAGTAATGATGTAGCTAACTATAAAACAGAAGGTCTAAAATGTATGTAATAGTTCATAATCAAATCGTTTATCCGCAAAGCAACGGTCACTTATGCCATAAAAGAAATCCCTCGAGGGACCCTGGGACTCTTATTTATTGAATTCCAAAAAATACGAGACATTTATATCATATTAATTACAATAATCAACGAATGCAGAGCAGTAAAAACCGACTTCACGTCAAAACTTTGGCTGAGTTGAGAATGTCATCAACGTAGACATTCTCCGAAATTAGACATATTTTTTCAAAAGTTTGAAATTTTCAATGAAGTACTCAACTGATTTCGATGAAACTTCAATGCGACTGACTATGAAGACATATCCTCTATCATATGAAACAATAATTTTCAAAATCAATTCATAATTGACTGAAATTTCATGTAACAAAGACACAAAAAAAAACATACAGACGAATTGAGAACCTCCTCCTTTTTTAGAAGTCGGTTGAAAAATATTATTGCACAGACTGACACATAAAATAATCGCGATGTAAAGTTAGCTTTTGAGTAATCTTGAAGCATGGTTTATCTGACTCTATCTCCTACCTTAGATCTTTCCCGCTCCTTGTTTCTTATCTTAAAATAAATCATTTTCAAAGTTATTGTGTACATGAAGTGATATTCTTTTCACAAAGCGGATTTCAACTTCAACCTGTTCATACAGTTTCTCATCTGATTCTGAGAAACAATTATTGCAGAATACAACTTTACTTTGTGAAATCGAAGTTGAGCTGAGAAATACTCTGTTTTCTTTTACATGGTATTTTTAAGACAACTTATTTCCAAAGTTTATTACATCTTAGAGGTGCTTAAAAATTAAATTCGAGTAAATTGATCAAGAAATATATTTTTTCAGCATTCAGGATTCGACCTCAATTATTAAAAAAGTAAAATTGTCTTAAGTTTTCGCGATTCATACTATTAAATAAAACACTTTTTAACCATTTTACGCTCGTGACCACGGGCTCTGCAAAGACACCGAAACGTCGAGTTAAAATTTTAAATGTAAATACACGCGACAAACCCGGTTAAAAAGTGTTTTATTTAAAAAAGTAAAGCTAGAGATGGTAACTGATGAAATCTTTTTACTACAAAACCAGATTTTTAATTAATTTTCTCGATATTTGAAGTCAAAAATCAAAGTTTAAGACAAGTACCTAAATATGTATTATACATACATAACTACGTACCTGTACTACTTATTGGGTACGCATCAAAATCAAAACCATCTGAAGGCACGCTTGACAAAAAAGGGATTAAAATGATTGAGAAAGACTATTACAGTGACAAGGGGTCAGGTTATCACCTACAAAAACGTCAATTAAACCTATGTACTTTAACTGACTTTTAACAGTATGCCTGAGAAAAGAAGCAGCTGGTACATTTTCTTCTGCTCCCAGTCCAGAATGGCAAGATAGTGAATGACTAAGACAAGTATAGTGAAATCAAAAATGTTTTTGACCAGATTAAGGAGACAGTTTTAAGCTGTGGATGGAGTTTGTTTAATCGATTAAAACCAAATAATTATTTGTATTAAATTAATGAGGTGTGCATATTTTATTAAACTTTTGCGATGTAATTCGAAGTTAAAAATAAATAAATGAAGGTTATAATATAACGAATGTTTATATATTTATTACCATTTATCACCACTACCATTTAACAAGAGATTTACAACGTATTTTAGTATTTGCCTGCATTCATATAGTGTCTTAAAGTAGTATTCCTATTATATTAGATCTTTTTACTAAATATTATTTTAATCTATCTTACAAAGTCTGCTGGAAAATAATATGTCGATAAGTTTCAATCGAGTTTTATGTAGAAGATGGCATTTCTGCCGACAGCCACCTTATTCATTTCTGCCCCGTCGCTGCTTCCTATCATGAGATTAAATTCAATCGCAGATTTTCTGGTATTTTTCGTGGTTCAGTTAGATAGCGCCTTATCTATTTCAATCAGAGCAGGATTATATAAGCAATATGAAGTTTTGCATCCAGTGCAGTTAAGAAAAAAATTCTAAAGCTGTTTAATCATCATCATTACAATACAAACTTTGTTACGAGCCTACTGCAGAGCCATAGGCATCTATCTCCTCTGGATGAAGAGGAGGATTAAGCTGACCCAGTGCTGGTTGGTAGATGTTTGATATTTCAGGGCGCCAAAATCGCTTCTGACAAACCCATACAAATACTGAATACAAGTATACAGCATCCGGGATTCGGGCACCAATCATTGGCGCGCCCAGCATCGCTTCACCTGCTACACTACATACCTAAGATTGCGTCACGACAACTACAAGCAGCAGGGCTTTTCTCCTAAACAACAGCGTCGAGTTCATTGATGCATAAGCGACGAGTTACATAATTGGTATTCACCTATACAAATATCACTACAGCATATCCTCGCTGATGACGGCATGAGTATGAACTGTTATTCGTCGAACTATTGGACAATTTTCTTTAGATTTTAGTATTCTATTAAATTTAACATCTGTAAGAATGATGACGAGATCTTTCCCATCTCGTCGACGAGCTCGCCGTCGTCGAGTACAGCGCTGTTATTATAGTTACGCGAATAGTTCTGCTGGTTATTCAGCACTACATATAGTGTTTTTCAAATGCGGTGCAAGTTCGGTGACACATTGAAATTTTCCGATTTACGCATACCATTTTTGTAAAGGATTTTTAAAATGTCATTTATTATTTGTCGCGATGTGATTAAAAAAATAAAATAAAACTTATTGAAATATTTAACAAAATCTGTGTCTACTGATTACATTTTATCTGAATCCGATAAAAAATAATTTATTTTTTAAATTACCCAAATTATGGAACGGAACAGATTAAAGGAGGGAAATAATATAATGGGCTACAAAACTGTCAAACTTGAAACATGACAGGACCTAGTTGTGTTGTCTTTTAAAAAGCAATGAGCTGATTTAAGTCCTATATACAGTTATTACAGTAAGAGTTAACCGGATGTCCCTATAAAAATCCACTTTTCATTTGCACTACAAAGAAATTGCTAAAATGATTGTGTTTATTGCAGAAATGTACTTTGAGTTGTTATTTGATTGTTCGCCAACAAAACCAATTTGAGAAAATGGCGGCCACCTCGAGGACAACTACATTAAATTTAACAGCTTATTGTTCCACATTGCAAGGAAACTTTGCTGTTTGGAACCTTGGAAAGATTTATAGATAAAAATTATAAAATAAACACCTTTGTAAACAAGTTTTTTATTGTTTATTTATTATTTTCAAGAAAATTTGGTATTCATACAGAAAACTTGGAAAGCTTTTGTTGGAGCTGTCACTGTTTTCATTTTAAAATGTATTTTTTTTTATTATATCAATTATTTAGTTTAATTCAATAAAATAAAATCATATATTTAAGCTCAACGCATTGATCTCTAGAAACATTTACTTATAAAATAACGTTATAAAAACGAAATACTTGCTACTATTCTAGTAAGTTAACAGAGTAATTCCCACTAAAAGACATAAAGGAACATTATAACATTCAATCAAGGCAACGGTTAATTAAATACAAAGTGCTTACAAGCACCTACATCCCTCTCTTGATAGTCTAATATTATCATAAAACACACCTACATAGTGCCCGGGGAGTTCAGACTAAATTAAATAACGCTCAAGTGGAGTTAATTTGACGAGCTCGTGCGTCCCCGGGGACTACGCAGGTTCAATGCGAAGACTGGCTTTCCGCTGTTGAATGTGATATGAAACGAGGGATGTCCAGTCCTAGTGTTTGATTTTTATTTCTTACTGCAAATTATACTTATAATTTATATCTGGGAAAGTGTCTTTCTACCGGTCATGACAACCTGTATGTAAATCCATATAATCATAACTAAAATATTCTTTTTTATGGGAAAAAACTGTGCCGTAAAACTAGTTGACCTATTTAGTTAAAGTATATAGAAATTGCTGTCAAAACATTTTTTTTATATCACTCAGCTGAACCTTGAGCGGTCACTAAACTCGCGTTTGACTTCAATATCGCCTAATATGAGTGAATATGAGGTTAAATATATCCTCATCATCATCATCAACAGCCAGTAGACGTCAACTGCTGGACATAGGCCTACACCAAGGTTTTCCTCGTCACTCGGTCCCACGCCGCCCTCATCCAGCGTTAAATGTATCCTATTACATCTAAACCTATGCCAGTTTTGAAACTTTTCCTAATGATGCATTTTTTTACCGATCGTATCAATTGGCATGAATTCTCGAAATGAAACATGAAACAATTAAATACAATACTTAAATTAAAAACAAAAGGCGAATTCACCTTGTTTCAAAAGTCGGTTAAAACTTCTAAAACCGTCGTCCCTTCTCCCCAACCTACCCCATTTATTAACCAAATTAATGAACCGAGAGCCTGTTCTCATTAGAAGATTTTTTCCTACCCTCGTTTCCGCACTTTCTTTCTGCGTCATGACAAATCGATCAGATCACGATATCTGCGGAACTCTGCCGTCTTAACAAAGGGTGCTAGGGTTCCGTGGAATAATTGAAAAGCTGACTTAATGGCGTGTGAAGATAATTGTGCTGAGTCTCGGGGCGGCCTGGTTAATTCTGGCTTGCGGTTAATCAGTCAGATACTGTATTGACTTTCGGCTACGTATTGATAATTAACTTTAGAAACCGCAGAAACACCTACGGCTACCAACTTTGTCACTAAACAATTACAAATTGTTATGAATCACTTAATAGTAAACAATTCAATGTGTATTTTAAGTAAATATTGTAAATTTAGTCCAATAGGGATGATATTTGGTAGCTCACTTCGTGAAAGGTTATCATTAGCCAAATTAATACAAATAAAAGGTACTAATCAAAGTAATAATGATTTCCCTACTTTTTTTTTACTTGAGGAAAACGTGCTATCACGTCCCCGACCACCCAAGGAGGAATGGCGGGGTATGTGAGGACGATCCGGTAGAAGGCCAGACCTCCCCACTAAAAACTTCAAGGTGCACCTCATCCGCCATAGATGGAGCTCACGGTACCACCATTGGCATTGCCCGCGAGCCAGTGGGAACCCTATCTAGCGACCATCCTGCAAGTAAAGTCTGGTGCTAAACATTACTGCTACATACTACAACATTAGTCAGTTACTTCCTTTACCCAGTAATCTTCGAACAGATCTTCATTTATCTTCTGGTGAGATTGAGGCGAAACGAACCAAGCCAAGTAACTTTCATTAAATACATACATACATACATAACGTCACGCCTGTATCCCTTATGGGGTAGGCAGAACACCAGAGGTTACAGGACCATCTGATGTCACGTTTGACAAATTTGGAGGTATTATAAAGATGGAAAGAGACTATTGTAGTGACAGGGGGTCAACCTATCGCCCAAAAAATGCCTTTAAAACCTCTGTCCCTTAACTGACTTTTACAGTATGCCCGGAAAGAGAAACAGCTGGCACATTCTACGTTTTTCTTTCGCTCCCAGTCCAGCATGGAAGCAATTAAATTCTTTCATCTGAATCTTTCATTTCAATCTTTTTTTTTTGAATCTTTCATTAAATACTAGGCATACTACATCATATATTAGAAACCATATTCTTTCATCTAATAGAAAGTGAGAAGGATCATAAAGCTGTTCTATTAACAGGCTGCGTATAAACTCTACACTTGAAAGTTCCTAATCTATTCGGCAATGACAACAGAAATAATGACGTGCCATGGCATTTAATATCGAAAAAGAAACGTTAAGTTTTGATTCCAGAAACAGTAGAAAAATAGAACTAATAAAAAGGAACATACAAAAATTTACAATGATCATAGAGATAGTTGTGTTACCAAGAGAAACGAAAGTAAACATAAAAGCAAAATAAAATATTTGTAACTAAAAAATCGCCTAAGATCTTGTGTTATTATATAAAATAGTTGTAATTGGAGCGACAACTTAATATATTTCCACCTCACTCAAATCAACTTCAAGATTTAAAAACTTTCAATTGATTCCTTTCAGGATCTTGCGGTTCATCAGTTAGATACATGACGACCACTTTGGCGATGCGATAAACCTGTCTGCCTCAGATGCCGGTGGTAGCGGGTTCGTTTCGGACAAGAAAAAAAAATACCTTGTCTGGGTGTTTATTTATTTATGTATTTATATTCTAGGTTCCCCCTAGTTCGCTACATTGGGGCCACGTAGTTGGTGTGATTGTGTGGGGATTTTATTTATATAGCAGCAAAGTCTTCTTTCCTAGGCCCGTGTGCTGTCATCTTCGACCTCATCTTCACCATCAGGTGATATTGAAGTCAAACGCGGGTTTAGTATTTAATATAATAAAACAACAAACATACAGATCAAACTTATATCGTCCCACTTTTGCTTCAACGAGTTAAAAAGAGCATTTGCTAACGCTTCTATACATATTAGAGCTCTAAACACATGCAACATACACATGTACAAGACGTATCCACATAAAGGACCTCCTATCTGGCTCGTCGCTGCGCTGCGGTGCAATATAACTGTGGCTCACCTACCGACCGAGTCATAGGCGGTAGCGGTGGTACACGATTTTGAGGTTTTATTTGTTTTTAATAGAGACTAAACCTGCGTTGGACTTCAATCTCATCTGATGGTAAATGAAGATGAAAGCACACGTCGTGCCTTGGAAAGAACTGACCCTTCATAAAATATTGCTGGAACACATCACCGCCGGTGAATAGAAGGTTGAAAAGGAGATGGTCGCTTGCCAGTCTGACCCTGCCGGGATGCGTATTTACATAGACTATACCTATAAAAGGAGTGAAAGTGCAAACTGAACTGGCTTAGCTTTTGTATGACAAAAACTTGCCGAAACCCTAATCTATTCTAGTACAGAAATTGACCGAAGTCGCGTAGACTTTGTGAGATAACTAAAATGTAACATTGCAGCAACAAAAGCTATCCCATTTGATATCGATATTTACCGATCGTTAGCTTCAATTTGATACTTAAATGGCAATTGTTCTGATTTTCAAAGATAGGAATAAAATGCGCATGCATTATGACCATCGTTATTTTGATGACTTAACGTTTGACTTTTGACCATGTCGGGATTGTCCAGGGTTGACTATAATAGCTGACCAGGTTTATGGCGCTTCGCCGGCCGCTACCGCGGCACCGCTCGCTTCGCTCGCTCGGCTCGCGCACGTGAATAACTATATGCAACCTAACATGCTCCTCCTCGCTGCGCTCGACGAGTCGCACCTAACCGTACCGACTCCGCCTTCAGGTGCGGGAGCCCTTCTCGTAGCTTATCTCTTTCATCGCAATCAAACAAAGATATACTTACTTTTCCTCTTGACAAAAGCTTATCTATTTGAGTGAATATGTATTATACAGTACTAGGTTTTGTCTTTGCATTTCTTTGAAAATTATAAGAGCAAAAGCTAATCCATTTCAGTCAATTTTTTTTACTGAGTTCGATTAGGTATTGTCGAGTAATATGTATAAACAAAAGCTCCTCTATTAGAGTCTGACTCGTGACTCAAATAGTATAGCCTTTGTATAATCGCTGCTGGGAACTTACCACCAAACGGGGTCACTCGGATTAGTCGCCATTTAAGACACGCTTATCCGCTAGGGCTTTTCTAAGCAGGTCTTACATGGACAAATAATATAGTTCATACTGATTGAATCAATGCCTACTCCTTAATATTTTAAGGAAATAGTTACTCTCATTTTGATTTTAAATTAACAAATCGCTTATATCCCAAATCCACAGCCAACATCACCTGCAGAAGTCAAACCCAAACTAACTTGCGATCTTAGTCGGCTATGATAAAGTTCGGATTGCAATAAAAAGTTCTCACAACTATGTGAGATTCAAAAAGTTTCCACAATTTAGAGATGCGAAGCTATCATCGTCGAGAATTCCTGGGGTTTTGAAGATCAAGCATGCGAGAAAGGAAACCGCTCAATGTGAAAGCTTGGAACAACGATGAAATTTACAATAATGTCGATGGTTAAATAGTTTCCAAGGAAAGTTATTCGAAGAAAAGTTGGGTCCGCGGAAGTAGAGCACTTCTCGTTTATTATAAAATAACAACAAATGGATCGGAAAAGAGAAACTTTCAAATCTACGAGCAACTAGGTCAAGTGGAGCGTTGTCAAAACAACTTGATCAAGTGTTTATCATGCATAGAATAAAGTTACAAATCGATTAATTTATAACAGACCGTGTTTATATGAGAATATTATGTAACAAGTTACTATGTGCATTAACATAACTCATTATAAGTTATATTATAAAATTACTATAGGACGTCAAATTATACATATTGTGTTGCGACTGGGAAATTGCAAATTTTTCAAAATGTACTATTATGGTGTTTTTAATTAAGTTAAAATTATATCTGATCTACAACTAAATTACTCAACTTATTTATTCTGTTTTTTATAATAAAAATAAAGTTAAGTTAGTAAAAATATTCTAATAACACTCATAAATTAATAAATTTAACATAATCATTGTAATTTATTTGGCCTTGATTTAGATAGCATATGCACATGTCTGCATTTATCGTGAAATGCTTGAGCACAAGTTTGAGACCACCAAAATTAATAGTAAAAAAAGAGTTTTTTTAATAACTATCTACTAGAGAAAAGTCGTACATACAAAAAAAATGAACAACACAATGAAGCCAGATCAATGCATTCAAACATGCTCATAGATGCAAATGATTGCACTGTATGGGGATCAAATCCTCGACCACCAGCGGCTGGGGTAAATAGTGTAACCGTACCGCCACGCTGTGCCGGTTGTCTAGTTTGGGTCGGCATTGGTACAGAAGCATTGAGGCATGATTGTGGCAAACCCTTGTTGATTGAGGATCTACTACGTCAAAATTAACGTCTTTTTAGTCATCCAGTGAGAAGCGACTGGAAAAAAATATATAGTAGGTACTTAACGAGTTCCAATAGATAGTGAGCAGAAAAACGAATATTTTATCTTTTCATAAGTTTTTTACTTACATTATTGCTATATCACGTATAATAATGTGTAAGTGTGCATTTAATATAGTGTATTCATTAATTTAGTTTTCATGCTTGCATAAGTGACTGTTATTTATTACTTAAGTTTGTAAAAAAATTTACTAATTTTGACATACTGACATTTAAACAGTACCTATGTGTTTTGTTTCCTATAATCCGTCTAATAACAATATGGTTATTGGATAAAAACTACAAATACAACCGTATGAAATTCCACCATTAGACTGAACAAACATACGAATAAAAGTCAGCCTAACGCGTAACTATGTTGTGCTAAATATCTCCGACATATTTCCCGCGCTACTACACACCTCTACTTTTTTATGAAACAAGGGATTGTCCATATACAGCCTAGAAAGCTCGACGGGCGGCTTGAAAGCCTGCAAACCTACTGCCAGGAGCCAAAAAATACAAAACCGAAGTCACGCTTCGATTGAACTGCGGGAGTGGCTAAAATACGACAATGAATAATTTCACCATGGCTGTGTGAAAACTTTTGTGAAAACGTACCTAGTTGGAGAAGACTTTTCTGACGATGTTTCAATGAAATAGTTCGGAATGGCATTTGGGCTATTTTCTTGAGTTTGCTGCAGGATGATGGACTTAGATGTAATGTGCTTTATAGTGAGGTAATTGGGCTGTGAACCACCAAGGTAGCAGATTTTAGATTTTTTATGGGTGGATGAAGTAGACAATGAAATGACTTCTTTAAAATCTCAAGACAACTTTCATATTTTAAAGATAAAATGTTCCGTGTCTGGGTGTTTATCTTTTTATTTATTTATATTCTAGGTATAAGTTCCCTAGTTCGCTATATGGTATCCCATAACACAAGCTATGCTTACTTTGGGGCCATGTAGTTGGTGTGATTGTCTGGGGATTTTATTTTTATTTATTTAAAATAATTTTATTTTATACTTATTTTCATTGCCAAATTTAATTTAATTTCGACTTAATGTAATTTCAATTTCATTTATTTTCAATTTAAATTTCATATATTTAATAATTACTAGATTACCAACACTAGTTATTAAAATTAAAATTTGTAATTACTAACATCTATGGATTTAATATCTGAAATAAATATGTTTGAATTTGAATAAAGTTTATAGAACTCGGAAACACTGACTTATCCCATAATTACTATTTATTATAATTTAGTTCCGTAACAATTTAAATCACTTTGAAATATAGGTAAACAAGCCGGTATTGGGTAATAATTTGTCTAGCTAGACTGCAACGCACTAATTTATTTTAAATAGAATGATATCCATGAAAATCAACCAAAAGTTCTTTCTTTCGAAAAAAGGTAATACAACATTTTTTGTGTTACCTTATTGTAATTCTTTCTTCAAAAAAATATTTTAGTAAGTTTGTACCTCTCAGGGATTTATCACACCAATCGATCGACCGTAGATCGACGGCGTCAATAGATGGCAGGATGGATTAGTCGCCGTCGATGGATAATTTTTACTGGGCAAAACACCGGTCGGTGAGGTAGCATCCTTACGAAATTGACAATAAGGTATAAAATGGTACTTTGAAAAGTAAATTGAAATCTATACTTTTAAGATAAAGCTGAAGAGTTTATTTGATTCTTTGTATCTATCTATGGAACTTCTCGTCAAACTTAAAAAAATGTTTTGCATTCGATAGCATATCTCTCGAGGTAGTTACATTATATCAAGAAATATCAATGTGATCAAAATTACGTGAGTGTTATCTGAATGTAAAAAGGCCACTTTTTCTCATTCCATTCGTATCACGATTCATATGGTCAAAATAAATATTTCATTTTATGTTCCGGACTATTAAATTTACCTGATATTTTTCCGTACCATTTGTCGTACAGAAGTACTAAAGTTTCCGGTTCCATGACCGATAATTCCTCAAGGGCCTCCATAACATTTCGGGTTGACCCTTTTAAAGGTAAAATTGGATTTCTTATAGTTATGATACTGTGTAGTCACTTTCAATAAAAATGCCACATAAATTTCATCGCAGGCCCTATCGGAACGAGCAGGATAATCTTCCACTAACTTACTATTTACCTTGTATTACTAGGGTATCACAACATAAGACATACATTTTTGAATTTAAATTTAAGTTTATTAAATAATAATGCTGCACCTCACAAAATCATGTAACTTGGCAAACAATAATATCATATCAGCTACTAACATCATCGGCAGAATTTATATGAAGTGTTCTTCATATTGAGAATCATGAGTATAGTTTTGAATATTGCCATCCGCTCATCGACTACACTTGCAGCTTAGGCCTGAGGCCTCAACGCGTAGGACCTACCTATGCTCTGCTGCTCGTCCTTCTCCAAATAAAGACAAGTTACCCCTAGTTATTGCAAATAACTCTTATACTGTGCTGTGTGGAACGTTTCCAGCCATTAGTGTAGGAGTGTAGAAGACGTTCTTCTATCTCCCAAAATCATCCCTGCCGAGAATCTGCGGTGTTCGCTTGCTGACTGACCATCCTGAGGCGTTGCTGTGTATCGAGGTGAGTGGATGCTTATTCTTTGCTGTCCTTGTGATTCTCTGCTAGTCCCCATCGAAACCTAATAAAATCACATTAAATTTAATTGTCTGCGTCAAACACCTAAACCGCAGTGGTCCGCTATATCGAAGGAATATATATAAAACTGTTCTGTTACTGACTGAGTGACTGAGGTACTGAGTGACTGAGTGACTGACAGACAACGTACAGCCGTAACTACTGGGCGTAGAGAGCTGAAATTTGGAACAAACATTCTTTAGGGGATGTAGGGGTGCACTAAGGAAGGAATTCCCGAAATTCTCACGGGAACGGGAAATATAGGACTTTTTAGTTTGTATGAAAAAATCCCATCCCTTGAGTGCACGGATGTGATAATTGATATAAAGGTTCCTCAATAAGTGTCTGTTTGTATTATGGAAGGAATTCCCGAAATTCCCACGGGAAGGGTTCGGACTTTTTAGTTTGTATGAAAAATCTTATTCCTTGAGTGTATGAATGTGATACTTGGCATGAAGGTTCTTCAAAGAGTGACTGGTTGTGCTACGAAAAAAAATTCCAAAATTCCCACGGCACGGGAAATATATGATTTTTAGTTTTTATGAAAAAAACTTATTCCTTGAGTGCATGGGTGTGATACTCGGTATAAAGGTTCTTTCAGTGGGTGTCTGGTTGTATAGTTTCTGAAATTTCCACGAGAAGGGTAGTAAAGCGCATACAAAGTTGCGGGATAAAGCTAGTAAACCTATAATCATTTAGATCTATACCCAACATGAAGGTTTGTCATTAGCTTAAACTCCGAATTCAGTTGGGTGTTAGTAATAAATCTACCAAGTACAAATATTACTTCTTACTAATAGTATTAATGTTAAAGTTTGTATGGATATATGGATATTTGTTCCTCAATCAAGAACTGTTCAACGGATTTAATGAAATGTATATAGTGTACAGTCTGGTATAGCACAAACGCTTTAACAGACATACAGATGTTCCCGCAGGATTAGAAATTGTGCGGGTAACCTGCACGAAACAGTAGAATATCACTAGAAAATTTCTAAATCAACAAGTAAATACAACTAACTATAAAGCCAAGCCATAATGCTTAATTAATTCAATTTGGAGCTTTTACAAGGGCTAAAATTAAAAACACTGATTATACTTTAGTATTTTTAGTGACACAGGTTCGTTTTTGTTTCAATATGAATGGTAGTTTGCCTAAATAACACTGTTTATTTTTAAATCATGTCTATGTTCTAGAAATATTTTTTCTATGTTTTACTACCACTAACGGCATCGTGAGCTACCAATAATAATATGATATAAAACGACATTTACTTATCCAAGCACTACATCAACTTGCCTAGCCAACCAGTTCACTATATCGAAAAACTTTTTCGAATATGCTGGATGTTTACATCTAGATCATTCGATTCCATACCGTTAATAGAATGGAAGCCATTGAATGATCAAAGTTGTGATTCTTGGTAATCGCGATAGGTTCTCATAACAATTTAGATGTAATATGATAGCCACGTAACTTGAGAGCCTGACGGGTATCTAAATCAAAACTGTGGTTTATTTAGTATCGAGTAAATATTCATTATTGTGTAAATAGTAATTTTTGTGTTACTTTTATCGCGGCTTAGTAAATGTTATATTATTTATTTCTTATAGAGTGCAGATACCAAAACGTTGCGTTCAAAATACGGTAAAAAAATGTTTTTTCGTTTACTTCCACTGAATAATTACATTTTATTAAATAAACATAAAGAACCGCGTCTTGACGAAGCCCAGATAAACTATACGAAGTCTTTGGGGATTTGTCGTTCCCATATTGTAATTATATATTTTGTAATTAATGAAAATTTTGAAAAATAAGCATCCATATGTTGCTTATTCAACAACGATATTTTTTTGTTCATGTCCCATAAAATTTGATATGAAAAAAAGCAAAATTAAAGCCTAATATGTCTGAATAAATAAATAAAGACTATGCAAATACTTCTATAATAGCCTTAACAGTAATAATTACTCTCATTGATTGGACGGCACAAAAGATAATTTTCTTTGATCCAAACTGTAAAAGAAAAATTACCTTGATTGAATAACTTTCTCTTAATTTCTTTGGAACAAAGTTTTTCAATTTGAAAATTGTTTCTATGAATTGAAATTTGAATATTTATGTTAAAGAAATTCTTTTTTTTTTGTAACAAAACATCAGACCTATTAAAAAAGGTTCAATTATGCCGACCACAAATGAAGTAAAGTTAAATTAAAAATGATTGAAACGACCTGGAGCTATATATCTAAACGAATTAAATCAATTGTAATTTTGTTTCTTGAACGTGGTTTAGAAATCAAAACATATCTAAAACTGTTCTATTACTGACTGAGTGACTAATAGACAACGTACAGTCATAACTATAGGGTGTAGTTTGGCGCGTACGAAGTTGCGGGAAAAAGCTAATCTTAAATAAAACACTATTTTTAACGCATTTTTTTACAAAGCATTTTTTTGTTATGTTTCGATCTGAATTAAATACCGGCGATTGTGCTATTTTAGTGTTTTGTTTAAATTATTAGCCAGATTATAATCTTCATCACAGCTCTTTGTAATGAGTTCACTGCAAGGCTAGAATCTGTCCCCTGGGTGACGAGGAGGTTTAGGCTATTATCCACAGAGCTGGCCGTGTGCAGGTTAATGGATGTTAGAATGGTTCCTGAGAATTCCTTACTACTGTAAGTAAACAGCTCGCTAGCGACTACTTGACAAGCCCGCCGAAGTATGTTTATACTTATAATTCAAAAACTTACAAAGCTTTTACTTATTGAAATCGTAAACTGACACTATATTTTTAAGAAAATATAGGTACTGAACTTGACTGGAAATGTGCTTTGCTCTACGTTTGCTTATTATCTTTCAAGCTTGTGTTTTTGAATAGCTCTTGCGAGTGAAAATGGAACTAGACAATCGAAAAATACAGAACTTTGCCCTAGCTGTGAAAAAAGTGCAAAATAAAAACTTGCCAATGTCATACAGAAACGCCAAAGAAAAATACTCTGAACTTTTCTAAAAATATCCTGTTGGGACTAAAAATTAAATAAATGGTATGATATTTCTATTGAATACCTGTTTCAATAGAAATATCAGTTAATTTATTTGTGATATTAACGTGAATTTACACATTACTAAGAATATCCCGATTTCATTAATGCCTTATGTGAAATTAGATTGGTTTGAATTTTATCTGAAGCTTTTATTATGCACCTTTTTTGCTTTAAAGTTCTTACTTAAATCACCTTTACATATTTCATAACTGGAAAATTTCTTTGTCTCTATCTTTTTTTTAAAGCTTAAAGAAATACACATACCAAAAGCAACAAACTGTATACAAAACGCAGTCCCTAGTCGGAGTGTTCAAAACGGGGTTAAAAGGATCCATAAGTAGTGTTGTTCGCATAAGTCACATTTTACAAGCGGCTTATCCAGAATCTGCCAGGGTTTTCAAAGGAAACTTAGATTAACTTAAAACTTAGCTTCTGTGATATATAGTTCGAAAGTTCTCCAAAACTTTTAAACATAAAAATGAGATGGGCAACTCATAATCACTTAAAGTAAAAACTCCTTTCGCATCATCACGACCCAGTACACATGAAACCCGACTGTCCCTACTGTAATAAGTTACCCGTACAATATTTAATGGTCTGTAAATCTTATAGATTAGATAGCAAATAATAACCCTACATTCGTGGCAGTATTGTATTAAGGAAGCCGAATGAAATACGCCAGATTTGGGAGCGATTATTGGCATTGATTTAGCGATGAGAAAAATGGATATAGATACAATTGTGGATCAGCAGGATTATGCTTATTGAGGAAAAGATGGAGTTGAATTATTTCTGAATAATAGGCTGCGATTTTCACGTTTGATTGATTCGAAGAAAAGGTTGACGAAAGATAAATGAATAAGGCACATTTTTGGACTCTAACGACTTATTTATAATTTGAAAACTAATAGTTTTTCTTTTGTCTCAATATAAGAAAGTATTAGCAATGATAAGGTAAAAGATAAAAACCAAATCCTATAAACAGGGAGAGGTCACACGGATGAGACGTAATTGACATCTCAACAGCCGTAGAGCAGCATTCTTAGCCTAACATTTGCTGCTAACTTACGGTAACTTCAGCTGTAAAAAACTAGGTATTTTGTATATCACTACAAGTATTTTTTTAAGTGTACAGAGCAGGATTGGATGGTTGTGTCGGAACTGGCTACCCTAACGTATCCCGACCAAATTAGCGACATCCTTTTTTTATATCGTAAGGACAGACGACAGACGTTTGTCCTCCATGCCACCTGATTCGCATGAAAGACTGTGGTGTTACACGTCCATCCATGAGAAACCTATTCACTCGACACTTAAAAGTTCCAGGACTGTAGTGGTCAGGTAAATGGGCCTAGTTAAAAGAACCCTTAATCGGGGATCATGTATGATCCCCGATTAAGGGTTGAATGAACGTGGAGGAAGCGAAAGAGGTATGTCTGTATCTTAGCAGTTGGCGTTCCTTAGTGGAAGGGAGACAGGGGTAAAGGGAGACAGACAGGCGTGATTTTATGTATGTATTTTATAATTAGTATTTTTTTAGTTAAACGTTTTGGTTGCTCTAACTGATATGAATAAACTTGGGCTTAACTGCATTTAATTATCAGTTAAAGTGTCTTTTTAAGGTTAAAGGCTTAGCATAAAGATTAAGGGATGCAATTTTATTTATGATATTTTTGAAGAAAATCATATCAATAAACTTGGCTTACTATATTCATTTATCATCTACATTACAATTGTGCTTTTCAAATCTTATTTTAATATTTTTGGTACAAGTCGCTATGGATAAATTCATACTTACTAACTATTCAAGAAATGTCACAAGACGACTTGTCGCGTAGGACAGCTGTCAACTTGACAGTTAGAATCTAGAGATCAACCTGTACAGCTGAGTTTCGAAGCAAGACTAGCTTACTTTGACAAGAACAAGCTTATTTTACTGAGTTACTGAGCTCTATGCAAATAATCAGGACCTTTATAAATAAAGGTGAATACTATATTTCTTTTTAAAAGTACAGGGTTTTTTTTGTCGCCGCCCAATTTTTTTTAAACCATGAGTATCATTTATAGAGATCATTTTTGTAAAATAAAAGGTATTAATTTTTTTTATAAGCAAATTCATATATTCACCAACATATGAAGCAAAGCATAGCCACTAAGATATGAATTAATACCACGCGTAACTACAAAACATCTTGTAGTACTACGTCGTAGTATTATGAATGAAATGCCGCGTCGTAGTAGCTTTATTTATTAACAGCGACTATTGTTTTTATTTTTTTGTACTGAACTATAGTAATTTAAAAATGCAGGTACGTTTATATCGTATCAAATAATACAAAATTTGAATTTGGCTGATTAGGAAGAAAAATTTTAAAATGTTAAAGCTTTACAAAAAACTAACTTAATGCAAACCAATGGACAAAAAAGCTGTAGAAGTGAAAATAATTAGGTGGTAACTTCATGCACTAAATTAAACCCTTTTTTAAACGAATTTATGGCATACAACTATGTCTTACATTTTAACTCGAAGTTTCAGTGTATTTACAGCCCTAGACTTTATTTTTTATACTGTATCGTGGAAAGTAAAGACATAATTATTTAATAGGTATCTTAAAAATCTAATCCTTTGACGTATAAGAAAATCACTGACCCAAATAACAACGCGATAAAACGATACTCTAACAATGACTCGATTGCTACATTCGAATGATCGGATCTTTTGTGAGAAACTCGTTAGGGGGCGCTTATCTGGATTCTTCTCAAAGGTTTTTCTCGAATAAGACTCACTTTGATTGACAGTAAGCCACGTATTAGGGCTCGGGTTAGGAGTTTGCCTGAAATTATTTATTTGATTAATGTTATTGGCCTGTTAAGATAGATCCTTTTTTATTCAGATTCCTCGAGAGGCGATAAATTTTATTTGTGTTGGATTTGGCCGCGCTTTTTTGTTATCTGTTTATTGATTGAGAAGTAGCCAAAAGATTTAGTAAATATGATCACTAAAGTATGAAAGTGAATAAGCCGATTTTATTTGGTATTACATAAGCTAGCGTGTTCATATTATAAGAAAGATAAGATGATTATATACGTTATAAATAGTAATAATATAGTTTTTACATTATTTTTTTTCATTTAGAGACTAAAAACTTAAAGCATCATTAGTCAGATGTAAGAACTTCCTCGAAAAGCTTTGGTTTTTGTATATGCACGAAAGTTTAGAAAAAGACACGAAACGTCCAAGATAAAATTATAATTTCTTACGCTTAATAAAATTTAATTGAAAAACAAAGACGATATAATTTCTGAGAACAGCTTTGAGAAACTCCAATCTCCATTAATAACAAATCTAGACGATATCAAATAGTTTAACAATGACAACATTTTTCACTGAATCTTAAATTTTGCTTAAAGTCTAACATAATTTATCTCTCACTTAACCCATTGACGAGGAACAAAACCTCTGCACCGCAAAGCCAAGGCATTTATCTTATGCACTTTATAATAACCAGATATCAACAGTTTTCCTCATTGCAAAGACTGAGACAGCGCTATAAATTTGATATACGTGTCCTTCTCTTTCACCTGCAACTCTATGATTTTGAACGGAACTAACCCCTCGGGTGTCCGGTACTTTATCATACAGCGATTGTATGTCACAGTGGTAACGAATGTCCCATTGTGCCGATCCGTCGCTTTCATTCGATATGCGAAAGGCAGAATCGATTTTGGTATCGAGTGAGAAATGACTCGATGTGAAAGTTAGATGGTGTTCTGACTCATTCGGATTAGTTTTTGCATTTAGAATGTCAGGGTGCTCTCTTGTGGTTTCCTGAATTATATGTAATTCGATGATTGGAAAAGTTTTATCAGTATACTATGTTCTAGCAAAACCAAGCAATTGATGTTTTTATTGATAATTGTGTTGTCTGATTGCAGTATAATCTTACTGTGGTTGCAATCAATAAGTTCTAATAAATCTATGATAGAGATAGAATCTTTGAAGATGCTATCTTCAAAAGACACTCCTAAAATGCAAAATCCTGAATCTTACATCATTATTATGAAGGATTTTATATTATTATACAAAATCGCATGCCATGTTTTTATATATCAAATTAATTTTCATTTCATCTTCATTAGAATCTTCTCACTGTTTATTTTACTAATTCAACTTGTATGTGAAAACAACAAGTTGTTACTTGTCAATGACATAACAATAAACACGTTTATTTATCGCAGGAATTACCACCTTAAAACAACTGAATTACGGGTAAATTCTTAACATTATTATATCCTCTAAAACAAGACTTTAACATGAACAATCTAAATCAAACCACAAATCTCAATTTGAACGAACTATCTCGGAACTCGCATTTCATCTGTCACGGACTTCACGCCGCAATCTTACTAACACAGTTACAACGTGAATGTAGCTGTGAATTATTCGGGAGTATGAGAATATGGTTTAGAGGTGCAGTTAGCAGTTGTTGATATACAGGGTTAATTTTAATTAACGCATCACCTCTTGCAGGCAGCTCTCCACATCAATTTCAATATTTGTTCTACGACTTTTTACAAATCTTGATAAATAACACAAAAATTAAAAAAAAAACAGAAGCATTTTCTCCTTACTCTACATTTTGTAAAAAGTGCCTACTATTATTTTGAAGCGATATTTTACTACGCAAGCTGCGTGGCATACCTAAGCTCAGATTAAATAGAGTTACTCCTCTAAACCGAGGCTATAAATATTTTTTGTGTGGAAAAACTAAAAATTTTAGAGCTATTAATTTCAGTAAGTTGTAGAATAAATGTTGTTGGGATTGATGTGGAGTGGCTACCTGCAAGAGGTGATGCGCTAATTAAAATTAACCCTGTATAGATTGTAGTGCATTTATATTTTCACATAGTAGTATAATAAAACTTTTAAGTTTTTTAAAGAGGTCACTTGAAAGTTAAAGTTTTCAACCGCCATATTTATCAAACATCCCGAAGGAACTATATTTTAATTAAATAAATGTAGCTATAAATATACTTAAAAGCAAATTTGTGAAAAAAATAATCGAGGTCAACTGCTCAACTATTTTAATTCCAAATCTCATTCTAATCGATATCGTGTTATAGCTGTACCTACCTAAAAGTGTAACAGACATATCTGTTTGACATGCTCTCGCATTTATGATATTTATATGGATAAACAATTTGAATTTCTTCTCTATTTTAAAACTTTTCAACCTCTGTAACCAGATCATAGTTACAAATGATGTTCTTATGTTCTAATCGTCGACTTGTGAAATCAAGATGGCGGATTAAAATGTTTTGCTCCCGAACACGGATCAAGAGATTTATTAGATAGCTCCTCTTGATTTATTTTCTCGGATTGTGGAAAAAGATTAGTTGGTAGTTTTTTCACAAAATATTAGGTTTCCATGAAATTGAGAAGTAAGTAATTGAAGCAATACATCTTATTGAACTGTTTGGAGAATTGAGCAAGAATAACAGTTTTATTGTTAAATTAAAGTAACTTCAATCCTAAATTAAATCATAACAAAATATTAATGCCTTAGTTACCATTTTGTGTTTACATTTAAGGTAATTTGTGTTGCAGAACCGCAGGGGTAAAAAGAAAAAAAATGCAATAAAAATCCTATAAAATAAGAGAGCTACTCCACTACTAACGGGTACCTGTTTGTGTAGCAGAATTAATTATTTGAGCTTGTAGTAGTTTAAATAAGCTTAAACCAAAGTATCGATATCAAACGCGCTAATCGACTACCATCGACTGCAATAAATTCCATTAGAAAATTGTAAGCTTTTAAAAAGTTAACTGGTTGATCCTAAATATTTTTGTATTTTTTCTGAATCTGTGGTGTATTTTGCGGTACTTTCATACAAAATTGATGAAATATCATACTCTTTTTCAAATCATAATATACATTTAAAATATAAGGAGTGTATATACGGCCAGTCAAACTTGGTTTATCCTGTGTGAGTGCTTTTTTTGGGAAAATCCTCATGGGTACCCGGTCACTCGGTCGAAACGGCCTGCATTTGACGTACTTGAACCGGCTAAAATCTTCACCTCATCCGCCACAAGTGGAGCCCATGGCATCGCCATTGGTATTACTCCTGAGCTCAGGTGGAGAATCTGAACGAGCCTACCCAGTTATTGCGGTGGCACCTTAGCCAATGCTGTAGGAGTTTACCTGAAACAAAGAGAAGAAGGTTTATTTCACTTAATTATAAAATAGGAGTAGGTTATCTAATGTCAAGTAATCACCACCGTCCAGGGTAACTACCAGTTCGTTGGCAAACCTAGGGTACCTATGAGATTTTAAGTACAGATGTAAGTTATTACACTGCCTATGTTGTTCTTCTATCCGAAACTTAGCAAATCTGTGTAGCAGAGGAAATAAGCAGGAAAATAAATAATATTAAATAAAAGAAACGTAGAAATCTCAGCAAACATTTCTACAATAAAGTTCAGATCGGTATAAAATCCGCGACAGCAGCAGCGAAGGAATCTCTCGGACAAGTAGCGACCCCCGCCGCGGTAATTAGCGAACAGCCCGGCGCGAGCTGTCCGCTGTCTTATTAGCGGGTCGACGGGACTTGAGAAAAGGGCTGCTTCCAGTTTGTTACTGGGATATAAATAGACTTTTTTTTACAAAATAAAAAGATTTTATTCCCTAGATAATCTCATGGGCTTAGTGAAGGTCAAACGCTATATACGCTACACAGGTCACTTGTAGCCTGATCTGAACAGACGCCTCAACGTTTTTTTTATCGGCTAACAAACTCGCGTTTCATGTCCATCTAACTTGCTGTTAAATGTAGATGAGATCAAAGACTACAGTGTACGGGTTCAGGAAGAACTTTCTCTCCATAAAAGTCTGCAGGATCACATCACCGCTGGAGCGGTGATATATGGCGGCTGATTTTATAAGTTATCGCTAGCCAAACAAACCCTGAGTGGGTCTTACTAACTGGCGGGGTCGCTAGGATTAGTCGCCTTTATGATACGCTGTTCCCGTGGCGCGTAGGGCTATTCTAAGACACTACACAAACAAACTAAGATAATAAAAGTTTGCTAATAATTATTTGAAATTAATTAATTAAAGATGAAAATGCTTATTTTTATTGCGCTAATCTATGAAACTAACTGTAAGTTTGCAATATAGTTACAATATAACTATTAGCAATAAATTACATGCGTGATGGTAACCACCCGAAATCCGGGTTTCTGTAAGTGGTGATCAATATTAATTAATCTGATACTTAAATCACAACTTTGTTATCTTCATTAAATTTCAATTTGACTGACCCACTTAAAATTATTTAAAACTGTGCAGTCTCTTATTTTAACAACAAAACCTTGCAATGAAAATTGTGTTTTGAATTCAAAAAAATTTAATTCAACCCTCATCATTATGACTAATAAAATTACAAATTGAAAAAGTTCAAGAATTATGAGAATTAATAATCAACGAATGCAGAGCATTAAAAAAACCGGCGTCAAAACTTTGGCTGAGTTGAGAGTGTCATCCACTTCCTTTTTTGGAAGTCGGTTGAAAAGCTTATATACTTTATACTATACTTATATTATATTTTACTATACTATATTAAAATTTGGATTGGCTATATTGTACATTGTTTTTGTGTTGCCTACTTAGAGGACTTTAAATTTTAAAAAACATTTATTTTGGGAACTGGTCAAGACTCAGCGTATTACTGACAAGTGAAAAAAAAACACCTGACGGCGCTGATTTTCAGTCTTACCCTTAATTACATAGAAAATAAAACAAATTTCATTGGGACACAAAACAATACAGTTGACTCTATGCATTATACATAAAAAAAAAAAAACAAAAATAAAAAAAAAAAACAAACAAACAAGATCAGGAAGGAATTGTACACCAATGTTAACATACTTAATTATAACTTAATAAATATTTTTATAATGCTGCGTTTACAAATTTAAGAATTGATAATAGTTCACATCTATCTTTACTTAATATCTACATTTTACACACATACATACAATATATTACATAAATACATACAAATACAATACATTATACAGGGTTGATTTGTAGTCACCAGCCAAATTTAAATGTTATTTTCTTTGATACGATATAAACGTACCTGCATATTCATTTTAACATTTTATACATGTGTGCTTTGCTTATAATCTCTTTGAATAGTTTGATTTGTGTAAATTTAATGTTTTTATTTCAATCATAATTAGTACTGAAATCTTTAAAAAAACTAGCCACCTACAACACAGGGAATCCTAGTGTGGGGGCTAGTGTGCTCAAATAATTAAAAAACAATATTTATTTTAATGTAACTAATAAATAGTAATAAGGTAAATAATTTTTTCTACGCAAAACTTAATTGGAGAAATTGAATAAACTATTATTATTATTACTTAAGGTTGGTTCTAAGTTAGTTCGATTAATGATTGTTTAGTTTTAAATTGCCAGTGATATACTTAAAGTTGTTATTAAGTTGACTTAATGTTGTTATTCAAATTAGGTTTTATATAATAACTCTAGAAATATTGAAACACAGTGATTGTCGAGACTATTATTCAAACAATTTTCTATCAATTTATAGTATTGCGATTCGACAATAAAAATAGACATTAAAAATAACTACTGGATGACAGCTGTGGGAACTATTACTACAAACAACAATTTGCTTGATTCAAGTTATTTTCTCCTTTCCCATCAAATTATCTCCAATTACGGCATATGGATCTAGATGGAAATATTTTAAAGAAATAATGTTTTGTTATTGCTTTTAATGAAAGCCAACCATAGTCATTCCATAGCAAAGTTAAAGTTATAAAATGATTTTCGAGTAATAAAAATAAATCGAACGCCTATCCAAAATTAAATTGAAACTGCTTATTTTATCATAGTTTTTGCTCCAGTTAACTCGCAGACAAACATCTGGTGCTGTCGCGACCTGGATCTCATTATACGGAACCCACTTCGCTATTAATTCAGGACAGATTGGTGCCAATTCTCCATTTCGGGTAATTTCACTGAATTGAGGACTAAGTGTTCTATTGTTGTGGTGATGAATATTCGACATCAATTTTCCATTTTGCGAGACCGAGGGCGGAGCAAACGGTTTAGTAATATAGTGGGAAGGCACCGCAGGACGAGTATTGGGAATTACCATAAAAAGGCTGTGCCCAGATTGACCTAAACAACGTAAATATTTTCTAGTTTCTTAAAAATAGTAATATCCGAAGTTGTTTTAAAATAAAATTTTATTCACGTAAATATTGTAACGAGAAAATATAATCTTTAAAAGAATTTGGGTTTTATTTTATAGCCCGGTTATATCACACAGGTGTGTTCATACCTTTGTGGGAAAACTTTTCTGCGGTATAATATATTGAAACAGATAAACAACGCAACATAAGAAAAGGGCTTTGGAAAAGTTTCCCTAATAAATAATTCTCATAATGACAAACAATGAAGTTCAGATGTGAGACTGTTGTTGGAGGAAACAAAGAACCTATAATGAGGCATGTGAGAATTAGGATTTCATTATTTAGTCTTGACAACTATTTTTTGCCATCTCTTATTGTTAAATATTCTCATAATGTTGAATTGTACGCGCTGTCAGCGGCAGCGGCTGATTGGCATAGAGAAAGAGTATGCCATTGCCTTTACCATAAGGACTTGATCATTTCTGCTAAGGAGCTTTAAAAAATACTTTGCCGAAAACGTTTCCTGAACACTGAATATTTGTTGATAAGATGAATTGCAGTCTCGTAGTCAAGTTAAACTATAAAACCGTAGGTATTTTATTCTTAGCACATACTATGTATGTGTGTCTACGGGGCCTTTTCTTAACCCACGCGTATATTAGATAAATGCAGAAACCTGCTAATGGTAGGTTTCTGTGAAACTTTTCATTTAGGTCCAAGCCTTATTTGAACATATTCCTTGGTCCAAATCTCTATTTTTACTCTTTCGTGAAGTGCCTTCATATTTTGATATAAAAACAGCTGTTCATAGTTGATACAATATTCGATAAGACCGTCGATAGGACAGCTGGGTTTTTTTTTCAAAAATAGAATAGTGCAGCATTTGTCATGGCCTACAATGAAGCCGGCAGCGAAACGTACGCCTGGCAGCTTATCTCCTGCCGCGCGCTCTCGTGCCATCCTAATCTCACTCGTAGCATACGCAAGTCAGTTGTACGATAGTTTTTTTTTAAATATTTAAATGGAATGATCCAAGTGGTTTTATAGAAAGTCAAAATATTTTTCTATTTAAAAAGTTTTGTCTTGAATATTAAATTTTATACCATAGATAGGCTTGAATAATTCAATAGATTGTGGAGTTATTATTGAAACATTGTTTTCGCAAGCGCCTGTTTTTAAACCACTTTGGCGAAGAGGTAAACCTATCTGCCTCAGACGCCAGTGGTTGCGGGTTCGATTCCAGCACGGAACAAGAAAAAAACAAAAAAAAAAAGTTCCGTGTCTGGGTGTTTATCTATTTAAGTATTTATATTCTAGGTTCCCCCCTAGTTCGCTACATGGTATCCCATAATACAAGCTATGCTTACTTTGGGGCCATGTAGTTGGTGTGATTGTCTGGGGATTTTATTTTATTTATTTATAATTTAACAGTATTTTTTATTCGTATCAAACTATCCTCAGTTATAACACAATTGAGAAAACAAAAAAATATTTAATTGTCCTTTTTTTAACTCCCAGTGGAAGCAACTTCCAATCAGTATTGAAATATCATTTTAAATAAAATCATAGCAACCTCTGAAAATGTATGCTCATTTCATTATGCACCCCCTTCGATGGAAAGGAACACCCCTCATCATCACGCCTTTTTAAAAAGTGCTGCAAGGCCATAAGTCTCTCCCCTGCCTGATGAGGAGGCCATATAGCACCTAGCTGATCTTGCGCTGGTTAATAGATACCTAATAGCATTAACAATACTTTACCGTCTACTGTATAATAAATAGTCAAGTCTAGAGACTCGAAAAATAAAAGATATAAAATCTTATGAATCCAACTACATTGTTTTATCACGGTTAGATACAGCTTACTTCAAGCTGACTATTTTATTAGGTAAATGGCTAAGATACCAATTAAACAATCAACTAACTGAAATAACCCCTCTACACTACATAAAGCATAACCATTTTGAGTATTGGAAAAATTTGCATTAAAATAAGTCCTAACCTGCAGCAATCTGCGGCTTTGAATATCAAACGAGTGGAGCCGACTTCCAAATAATTGTGCGTAAAAACTGCCTCCGAACGTGTATGAAATATTCATAATTTGAACCTATCTTTGTGACACTACACATACATAATTAGCTTACAATGGGATCTCGCTGTATCTTAAATACAGGTTTAGGTTTATTTATATTACTTTTATTTTCTGAGCAGAGCGCGTTCGACCAAGCAAACAAACAGATAATGTAATCAATGTAAAATAATAACATGATTTACCATTATTTAAGAGTCACCTAATATTTTGAATATAAGATAAGAAATAGTGGGATCTTACAGCACTTGATTGCGATAACGCAGTAGGTACCTACTACCTACGTACTATGTCATCCTGCGACAGTTGAATATTATCGTGATACCTATTATGTTGTTATTAAAATCTTTAAGAACGATAAATTATTTATACTTAATTTAAATATGAAAATTTATTGCTTTTAATATGGAGCTACAATCACTATGTGAAAGCCATGCTCATTCATTTTCACATTAACTCCACATCATAGCTCCACTTTTACTTAACGAACATTAAGTTAAAATATTTTAAATTTCAAAAGTAATTTTTAAAGGTTTTACAAAACTGAATAAGCTTACCAAATTTACATTTTATATCAGAAATGGGCAATAGCTGAAAAAACATTTTAATCAATGTACATAATTCTCTATAAGGTTCGCATAATGTTGGGAAATAAGTATTTTTATATATTTTGTCTACATATGCAATAAAAAGGCAAGTCTATTTGTCCTTATGTTCATGGAGTAGCCTCATGAAATGGAAAAACAACTTTAAACAAACTACGCCCGAGTGAAGCCAAGTACTACAACTAGTATGATTTTTCACACAGAACTTAGAAAAAAGGCATGCTTCTAATTAAAGAATATCATTGAACATTAGCCGTTACTGAGATTTTTGTTTAGAAATATGCTAGACCAATATATTTGTTACGTTACATGTTTTTTTTTGCACTATGTAAAAAAAATACCCTCAAAATAGCCTTTTCAAAGTGGACACTTCTTTGATCTGTTAAATAAAGTGGTTTTAAAAAGATTCTATTTGTGTTTAATATTAATCTCATTGTCTTGTTTTCTCAACATCCTTTCAAACACTGAAAAATATTAACTATTAGACGTTTCTATGGCATCAAAGTGCGTAAAGGTCAACAAGGTGGGTAAAGATCAACCCAGGAACGTTCGGAAAACTGTTCTAAAGTAACGTAAGCAGTTTTCAGTCTCCATTACGTGATCATTGATGAAGAAAAGCCACTCAAGGTCAGTAGTTTGATACTTTGTTCAGGCTTCATCATCATCACAACTCTTTATAATGAGCCCACTGCAGGGTATGAGTCTCTCCCTTGGGTGATGAGGAGGTTTTAGGCTATAATCTACCAAGCTGGCCCAGTGCTGGGTGCAGGATGTCAGAATTTTCAGGGTGCCGATACGGCTTCTGACAAACCCTAACGACTATTGTATACAAGTATACAGCATCCGGGACCGACTGCTTAACGTGCCCTCCGAAGCACGGAAGTCGCCGTGAGAAATGAATGGTCGGCGGACACCCATCCAAGTACCGACCACGCCGAACGTTGGTTAACCTGCGATATCGTATCATACACACAGTAACCACGTCGCCACGACGACTGTTCAGGCTTGGTGAGGCCCAAATTACCGAAATTTATTCAAATTAAATCCTTTTAAAAACAGTAAGTATTAATATTTATTCCATATTTTAAAATTATTAAATACACTCAACGTTTCTAGAACCTTTCTTGAAATATGACATGCTTTTCAAAACCCAAACGGTCGGCTTAAAAACTTGAAGTACAAAGATTGAACCCACGGTCCTAAGTAAACGAAATCGTGCTGGGTCGACTGTGCGCTCAAATATTTGGCAAGAGGCCTCCGACCGACGAACTGGTTACAGAATGTTCGATTCAAGTCAACAGATAAGGTACACAAGGCTTTTCGGTGCTTTTTTTAATAATTTGTATAGAAAAGGTGTGTACATTTTGAAATAGATATTTTTTGATACTTACCTTTGTTTTTTTGAGGAAATTTTGTTATTCCAAATATTTTAAATTTCATTTTTCTATATCGATTGGAAGATTAAGTATTATTCACTACAAATAGAGTAAGTGTGGAGTATAATGTTACATGACACACATGATGACGATAAAGTTGTGATATCATTAAAGAATTATTTGTTTTAGCCAACTGAACGCAAAACTTCAAGATTAATATTTGTTTAACTAACAATATCTAGTAGGTACATACTTATTGCATAAATATTCAACATGATATTTTTTTTACTTACATTGCGAATTTATGTGTGGTGAAAGTGAATTGTCATTCCTATAGTGAAATCAAAACAATGTTTTTGAGGTGCTGCAATATAGTCGAAATAACATGACCTTTTTATTAATCGATTTTAAAAATTCGTAATTCATATGATATGGGGATACTTCATAATTGGTTCTATATAAATTTCATCGAAATCGGTTGAATACTTCATTGAAAATTTCAATTTTTTTAAACAATATGTATGATTTCGGAGAATGTTTACGTGGATGACATTATTAGGCTGCCAAAGTGTTCACGTGAAATCGGTGTTTTTAATCTTTTTAATGCTCTGCATTCGTTGATTATTGTCATATTATTTTAACAGTAACGTATTTTATTCATAAACTTATTGAGCCATTGTAATCTGTTGATGTAAGCTAAAGATAAAAAGAATACTTTCATAACTATTACTTTCGTTCCATTTAAACATATGAATAAAAAAAGACAGAGATTATTGCTCCAACTTAATATTCCGAAAACGTCCACAGAACGCAGGATTTCAAAGCCAAGTAAAACAATAATAAGATATTCATAAAGACGGAAGTTGGCTCGGGGCGCGGGGCGTGCGTTTGATGATGTCTCTCGAACTTGGCTGAAGTTTACAAAAGTTGACATCCATCTTAGTTCCAGTTCGTATGAATAATAATAATAATAATAAGCCTCCCAAACAACCACACGTCCTGATCGACCATCTGATCACGTGGGGGGCGGACACACGGATAAAAATTTACTGGCGTGGCTAACGTGGCTCTGGAAAATAATGATGATGGCACAACAGAGTAATATACGTATAGGGCCGCTACCCGGGGGCCGCCGGGGCGCGTCTGGTGCTGGCGCTGGGCGCGGCAGCATGCGATCCGTCAGCGCACAGAGACTGAGGCGACCACCAGCCCAGTCCTCACCACCATCATCGCCTTCAGGGAGCTTGGCGCCGGCAGGGGCATCACAGCCCCCGCAATCGGAGCCCGCTCCTGAAGGACGGCGCATGAGATGGTCTAAAACCCAAAACGCCAACCTCATGCGAGCGTATTACGGGGCAAGAGAGACGGAAACGGGTAGAACAGGGTATCGAGCACGCATGCACCGCGCTTTCATGCTGCTGGAGCCTCATTTAACCGTTGCCGAGCAAAACCTTGCGGATAGAGCTCGGTGGATAATGCGTTCTAACATCTTCGCTCCCACTGAGCTCGAACAACTGAGACGCGAAGCCTTCTCTGTGGTGCCACCCCCGGCCACTGCGAGTGTCGCCTCTCCAGTGCAAATGCCTGCTTTAGAGCAGCGTGCAGGTGAGGCAGACCGGAACAACCCGGTGGCAGGAGATAGTACAACAGAGATGGCTTCCCAGGATCTAGAGCACATGAGAAGGCTACTAGAAGAGGCGATCGAGGAAGTACATAATACTCCCCTTGAAGGAAGGCCGAAGCTTCCCAAACTACCATGCAGTGTTCGCAATAGGCAAGTCGTTGAGGCCGTTAATCAGATACTGCCCCAACATTTGGAGAGCAGCTCTGATCTTGTCGAGACGAACTCAATCCTTTTTGGAGCGGCTATGGCGGTATGTCGGTTTACTGGCGCCATGTCTGCTCCAAGCCCAACTGCTGGACGTGCTACTCCCCGGAGTAACGCTGTACCAGCTTGGAAGAGGAGGATTGAGCGTCGTATCGAACAAGCCAGGATCCTCATCGGTAAGCTAACTTGCTTCAGCTCGGGCAACACCAGGCCAAGGATTGTGCGTTTTGTCAGGAGGGAGTTTTCCGGAATGGACACCAACTTGACCAAACCGGACTTCACCCGAAAACTGACAGAACGCATCGACGAGCTGAAGCAAAAGATCGCTGCATGCGCGAAGCGTATTCGGAGGTACTCCCAAAGGGTTGAGAGATACAACCAAAATCGTCTCTTCTCGAGTGACCAGAGGAAGTTCTATAAATCCCTGGAGAGTTCCGAACCCTGCTCGACTGTCCGCATACCGGATAAGGCCGACGCTATTAACTTCTGGCGCGGCCTGTGGGAGCGCCCAGTTGAGCACGGAGAGGGTCCCTGGATTGATAGGGTTGAGGAAGCGTGTGCGGCGGTGATCCCTATGAGTCAAGTCCTCATATCAGAGGAGGACGTAAGTGCTGCAATCCGCCGGAGCCCGAACTGGAAAAGTCCGGGCCCTGACGGATTGCAGAACTATTGGCTCAAGGGATTTTCTCTGTGCCATGCAACTTTGGCCCATCAATTCCAGGAAGCCCTGGACACCGGAGCTCTCCCGAACTTCCTCACTACTGGGGTCACTCATTTAGTTCCTAAGTCCAACGATACCGCGGATCCATCGAAATACCGGCCCATAACGTGTCTTTCTACCACCTACAAGACACTTACCTCCGTTCTGAGCACCAAGATTCGCCAGCATTTAGATGCTAATCGCGTTATATCTGATGCTCAGAACGGATGTAGGGCCGGTAGCCGCGGATCAAAGGAACTCCTTCTCGTGGACGCTGTCGTTGGCAAATTGGTCAAAAGCAACCGTCGCAATTTCTCCGCAGCCTGGATTGACTATAAAAAAGCATTTGACTCCGTGCCTCATACATGGCTCTTGAGAGTTCTTGAACTGTACAAAATCGACGGTACAGTTCGAATATTTCTCGAGCGATGTATGAGACAATGGAGTACAATGCTCAGTCTCCAAGGCAAGCGAATGACGGCTGCGGAAGACCGAATCCAGATTGGTAGGGGAATATTCCAGGGTGATTGTCTGAGCCCACTTTGGTTTTGCCTGGCTCTGAATCCTCTTAGCACATTGCTCGAGGGATCAGAGACAGGCTTTCAGTTTCGTAGAGGGGGCATGCGGTTATCCCATCTTTTCTACATGGATGACCTCAAGCTGTTAGCTCCAACGGCTCCACGATTGGGGGAACTGCTAAAAATCGTGACAGATTTTAGCAGCTCCATCAAAATGGAGTTTGGAGTGGACAAGTGTGCGGTTGTTCATGTGGAGAGGGGAAGGATTACTCGGTCTCAGAGGGTTGACCTAGGTCCCGTTAACCTGAGAGCTCTCTCCGAAAATGAAACATACCGGTATCTGGGTATGTCACAGAACATCGGTGTCGAAGAAGCGAGCGTAAAACAGTCTGTACGCGAAGTCTTTTTTGAGCGCCTGACAAAGGTACTAACTAGTTCTCTGTCGGGTCTCAACAGAGTCCGAGCGTTTAACGGATGGGTTATGCCCGTTCTTTCGTACACCTTTGGCGTACTCAGATGGACTCAGACCGAACTAGACGCCCTGGATCGGAAGGTCCGCACTACTATGACCCTCCATAGAATGCATCATCCTCGATCGTCAGTAATGAGGCTGTATATCTCCCGGAAGTGTGGAGGAAGAGGCCTACTTAGCGCCAAAACCTTGCACAATCGGGAGATATATAGCCTCCGAGCCTATTTTATGGCGAAGGCGGACGTGGGTATGCATAGAGAGGTTGTAGCGTGTGACAAAGGACTCACCCCTCTCAATCTGGGCCTCGAGACATGGCAGACACCGGCGGTACTAAGCATTTCTGATCGTGAGACCGTATGGAAAGAGAAAGAGCTGCACGGAAGGTTTTACAAGGCTCTACACGAGCCACACGTGGACCGTAAAGCCTCCATGCATTGGCTGCGCTTCGGGGACCTCTTTGGGGAAACCGAAGGGTTTGTCTTTGCGATACAGGATCAGGTTGTCAAGACGAACAACTACCGGAAGTACATTATGAGGGACGGCACAGTGGACGTATGTCGGGCGTGCCGCCAACCTGGCGAGTCCCTCAGACATGTAGTTTCGGGTTGTTCGGTTCTTGCTAACACTGAGTATCTGCATAGACACAACCAAGCAGCCAAGATTCTCCACCAAGAGCTCGCTCTGAAATACGGTCTCATCAATCAGAAACTGCCTTATTACCAGTACACGCCGGAGCCAGTTCTCGAAAACGGCAGCGCCAAGCTCTACTGGGATCGGCCCATTATCACGGACAGGACTATTCTAGCGAATAAACCTGATATCGTGTTAATGGACCGATCGTCGTCCAAGGTGTTTTTGGTGGACATAACTATACCACATGACGAGAACCTCGTGAAGGCCGAGACCGAAAAGCAACGCAAGTACTTGGACCTTGCACACGAGGTGACCGAAATGTGGGAAGTTATGTCCACCGAAATCATCCCGGTTGTAATATCCGCAAACGGTTTGACCCCAGCCACTTTGGTCAGAAACCTTGAAAGGCTGGGATTCGGTGGCGGTTCGCTTCCAGCACGCATGCAAAAAGCGGTTTTGCTAGATACTGCCCGAATAGTTCGCCGGTTTCTGTCCCTCTTGCCCTGATCCCCGACCGACTGGTCAAATTGTCGGGTCTTTCCGCCGAAAGGCGTGTAGCTTTAGGTATAAATAATAATAATAATAATTTGTTGGCTGAGAATTTCGACCATTCGAAATAATAATAAGTCTTTTCCGCCGAAAGGCGAGTAGTTATAAGTATACAAAATAATAATCATTTATTTCAAGTATCAAAGGACTCATTTTGAACATATATTTACACAATCAGTCATATTAAAATATAAAATTACAGATACAAATAAAAATAATATATTTTTTCATCATTAAATTAATAAACATTTCAACAAAGCATTTAATTAAATTAATAATTATTTTATATATAAGTCATACGATTCAAAGTCCAACAAAAATAACATGTCATGTACCTCAGTCCTGGTGCGCAATGTGCAGTTCAGAGCAATGTCTGATGTAAAGACAGTCTACCCTATCCGCAAGTGTGGTCAGCAAGCTGTTGTTGCTCGCACGTACTCGCCGCACCAGCGAACTGCCCCTCCTACGCATAATGGTATAAAAGCAATCCATACGCATTTCAGCAAACATGGTTGATGCACTACAATACCTAGGGAATCCCATCAGCATCCGAAATGAATTATTAAACTGGACTTATAGTTCTGTGTGCTTCGATTTAGTTTCTTGTAGGTTAGTAGTAGATTAATTATTCGGTATTTTCTTAAATCAAGGCGACGATTCTCTGAGTTTTGTAGATACTTTTATATAAAATTGAAATAACATAAATATAGTATTGTGCAGAAGTGGAAATAAACTCGGTAGATTCTTATCTTCTCAACTACCTACTTAATTTGGAGATATTTCTTTAAAGTCAACTGTTTTGCCGATTGTTTTCAATTGAGTTCAATAAACCTAGAAATATTAACATCTTACACAAAATCCCATGTGACACTCACACAACATTATCTAGCCCAAATTAAGCTTCTTAAAGAACTTGTGTTATGGATACTAGATAACTGATATACTTAAGAAATATATAAACATACATATTGAATAAATACATATTTTTTATTAAAAAAAACTTAAATATACACATAAACATCTATGACTTGACAACTAATATCTGTGTTCGTCACACAAATATCCGCCTCCGCCGGGATTCGAACCCAGGACCTCTGGCATAGAAGGCAATGTATGTTATCGCTACACCAGCCGGTCGTCGATTTATTATAGCATTATATGTTTATTTATGTTTCTTCTAATAAAAATATGTATTTTTTCAATATGTATATTTATATACACTCGAGAGCAAAGAATTAGGGTCAGAGACAAAACCCATGATATCTCGCAAATTATAAATGCTAACTTGATGAATTAAAAACTGTTAAATAGACCATTAATTAATACATAAATAAAATTTGTAAGATTCTTATTTAAGTGATTTTATTATTTATAAAAACAAATAAAATAAAAATGCACGAATTACACTTGATGATCACAAATTACATTTAAGACTTTTCTGGTACGAGAGTATGATTTTCCACAAATTTCAGTACCGTGTATTACCTCCACGTGATCTCAGAATGGATGTTATCCGATTTGGCATGCTGTACACCAGGTTTCTAAGTCGGTTCTGCGGTATATTCCCCCATTCTTCCACCAGTGCTAATTTTAAATCACGAAGTGTAATTGGAGGAGGTATTTTTTGCTTTACACGTCGTCCGAGCTCGTCCCAGGCATGTTCGATGGGGGTTTAGATCTGGGCTGCGTGCAGGCCATTCCATGCGCATGATACCGACCTCTTAAAGGTAATCAGTCACTACAGCCGCAGTATGGGGACGGGCGTTATCGTGCATAAACACCTGATTCTCGCCCATATTGGCCATAGACGGACCGACATACTCATTTAAGATTTCTTCTACGTATCTTCTCGCGGTCAACGTTCCATTTTCTATCAAGACTAGCTCCGTGCAGCTCTCTGCAGATATTCCAGCCCAAACATGCATGGATCCTCCGCCGTATGCAACTTTTTCTTCAATGCAGGCTTGTTGAAGCCGTTCTCCTGGTCTTCTGTACACTCTGTGTCTACCGTCGTGCTTATACAGCATGAATCTGGACTCGTCTGTAAACAAAACTCTTGACCAATCCTCTAGAGTCAAATTCAAGTGCTCACGTGCATAACTCTGTCTTGCAATACGATGCTCCTGTTCAAGTTTAGGGTCTTTCGCTGGTCTTGATGGCTTCAAATTACCTTCGGCAAGACGTCGCCTTACTGTCCACGCACTTGGGCTGCTTCCTCCAAGACGTACAAATTGATTTCTCAGTTTAACACCCGTGAGAAATCGGTTTCTAAGCATTTTTGTGACTAAGTATCGATCTTCACGAGGTGTTGTGCATCTTTTTCTGCCAGTTTCTGGCCGGCGAAGGTTTGACCCAGTTCCCTGGAACCGTTGGAGAACACGTTGTACCGTAGATAACGATAGGCCGACCATCCTGGCTGTATCACGCTGACTACGCCCGTCTTCCTGCAAAGTGAGGATTCTTGTACATTCTTTTAGGTGTGAGCGACATGATTTGTACTTTCATAATGAATATTGTACACCAGGAAACCGTTTTATAACATTTTTTTGTGACACAAAACAAACAAAATCGATACAAATGATTTGAATTGTTAGTTCAATTTTCAAAATAAATCATAATTTTTGTTTTTTGTTTTTTTCTATGTCATTTCTTAAAAAAGATATTACTTACATTTACTTTTTATATTCGGCATTAAAGAGGCTTCCTATTGCTTTTTATTTGAATAAGCTAACGTTTATAGTTTGAGAGATATCATGAGTTTTGCCTCCGACCCTAATTCTTTGCTCTCGAGTGTATTTCTTAAGTTTATCAGTTATCTAGTATCCACAACACAAGTTCTTTAAGAAACTTAATTTGGGCAAGATAATGTTGTGTGAATGTCAGAAATACTTATTTATTTACCTAAACTGCCCTGCATTATCCTACATATGCGTCATTTTATAGCTTTTTTATTAATCCCACGATGAAACTAAAGAACGACCTAGTAAATTTTAAACCCCTTGGAATAATCCCTTGTTCACATGTGCTACAGGAGACAAAGGTTCTACTCCGGAAGGAATTTACTATTATTTCCTATTTACTATTGACGCATCAACTTCATCCAATTAACCTTTCCCAACTAAACGACCTCACAAACTACAGATGTCATTACTTTGTCCTCATTCCATACATTAACCCTCCATACATTATGCCTCCATTTGCACTTGTACAAACAGAAGTTAACACAATTACTGTGATACCGCCGGCAACTCATTTAAATATCAAACAGGAGCTGGAAGCATGTCCTGCTTATACTGTTTCACTTAGAGGCTGTGGTAGAGGTAAAGTTTGTTAAGTGCGTCTACTTTACGTGGATTTTATTTGTTGAATATTCTGTTAATATTTTAGTTAACTAAACATGAACTACCAGTTACTACATAAGTAAAGGGGCAAGTATCTTCCGCTTAGACGGTAGTGTAATTAAGCAAAAAATTCGGTTTAGATATTTCTTGTTTGTTGAATACACTTATATTGGTAACTACAAAACAAAATTGCATTAATTGGTAGTTCATCTCTAGAAAAAGGCTTTTTTTCATCCAGAAATTCATTTGGGATTAGACGCTACGCATATAAAACCTCACAAAAACCTAACCTGGGTTTTTGTATAGTTAATATTCTTTACTGTAATTAATAGATTTTTATATGAAAAGCATATTAATCTATGATTTTGTCTCGATTAACGTTTAAGAAAAAAATTATAACACGGATCTTAGAAATACAAGTCCATACGGATTGAACCTAGGTATACAAGGACGGATGAAGACGGAGTAGTAACATTCGTTACGCAGACACGTATAAATTGATAGTCGAGTGGATCTTTTATAGCACAATCTTTTAACCCTTTATTTACGAGTATACCTACGGGCAAAGGATTCGCTGATAGCGATGCATTGCTGACCAAGCTTTACTTTAAGAAACAAGTAAGGATCTCTTCTAGGTTACTCTTTAAATAAGATGACCTGTAGAGTTAGTAAAAATTACAAATTTTAATCACAGTAGGTATGCTTATACACTTTGTGAAGGTCTAATGCTGTATGACGGCGGCGCGGGTCCAGGCGACATGAAGAATCATGGGGGCGGCCTTCGTCCAGAAGTGGCTCTCTCGGCTCATGAAGATAATGATTGTTCATTATCCACCAATGTCTTGGTGTTGTCTACTACTATTTCTTCGGCTTTAAAAAAACGAAGAACCCTAGGAAAAAACGAGGAAAAAAGCCGGCGGAAAAAAAAATATCGGTGCTCTTTTGTAAAAAGTGTTCATTAGGTATAAGTACAATTTGTACTTTGCAATTAATAGAAACAGTTTTTTCGGAATAAAGACAGCTGCATGGTATGCACAGACTTCTAATTTTTTTTTGTTGGGTGGTTCCTTATGGCGCTTTGTTTGTAACCGTAAAACTAGATACCGGATGTTAAAATATTATTTCTTTTTTTTAAACCTGTAGATTTTTGTTGAGTTATCCGTAAAGTTTTCAGAAAAAATCAGAAATATCTATTGAAAAACATGTTTTTGTTATTATGAATGTTGATTGTGTAAACTATGCATTCACTTACTTTTTTGACATTTTATTGTTCACAGTTAAATTTTTGTCCATTTATAGCTTTTGTTTATATTTTTATTTTATTGGAAAATAAAACTGACATTTTTTTTATAGATTCTCCACGGTTAAATATATATTTTTGAGTTCAAATTCAAAACATTAATCTTTTGTTGTGTAACTGTATTTGTGACAATTGAATTTGAATTTGAACATGAATACAATTCTTAAATAAAAACACAGCTGCGGCATTTTTATTAAACGTTATTTCTACATTTTTATTAATAATTATATCCACAAACCTGACCAAGCTTATAAGTTTCAACAAACGTCAAATTTGCATCCAACAGTTTCTATTATTAATTACCCAATTTAAAACCTACTCCTATTGACCAGATGAAAGGGCCCGAGCTTGCTAATTTCCATACCAACCCTCGGTGCTGTGCAAAAGGTACCAATTACATTAGCCGCGATGGAAGCCGCGATGGAAGGCTGCCTTTAGTGGATCTAATTAAACGAGCATACATTTTCAAACTGTTGACGGGTTGGAGGTAGAGTCAAGAAAACTTACTGTTTACAAAAAAAAGCTGATTTGTTTGGATACCTAAAAATCAGACATTTTTTTTTTGATAACATTTCGGCAATTTTAGTCTCAATTCGTTAAAAAGTATTATATTTAACATAATGAATCAAGATAACCAAAGTCCATTGTAATATATTTTTTAAAGGTAGTATAAGTATAAGTAGACATTATTTTAAAGGTGGCTTAATAGTTAGTTACTTGCTATAAACAGACTTTAATACGCTTAAGTTAAGGATTGTGATGATTCGATTATTTCAAATGAATTCTATAAACCATTCCCCGCATCTTTGAATTATGAATGATAATCTATGCGTATTAAAGCGTGTCACATAAGACCATCTTGTATTAACTAAAGTTATTGAGAGAACCAGAGCATGCTGATAATAAGGTATATGTAATGAATACCAGAAACTAAAAAAGCTTTTGTCTACATCTAAATTCAAATATCTACGTTAAAAAAATAATTCTTCACGGTCAATATTGCATCATAATCAAAGCGATAATCTTCATATTCGATTCAATATCTTGTCGTTACTCTACCGCGCTCAAAATCATGCTAACAAGAGGAATACATAACGAAGCCGAGCCGACACAGCAGCCGTCAAACGAATGGCCATTCTCCGCAGCAGATCCGTCGATATTAAAATTGATTTCACGGCCTTTATTGCTCGAACTTTTCAAGTATGATTGTTCCCCTTTTATGCAGACATTTTGATAGCACAAACGAATTGTTGCCATTCAATTCTATTGTTACTGGTATTGCTGTGGTAGTTAGGAATCCGTTTTTAATAACTGGCTTTTTAGGTTGGGCTGTACATACATGATGTCTGTTAATGAAAAATTGTATTCCTTTTTCCACAGCTAAAAACTTTTTCTTGTTTGTAGGAGTGGTAGATGAGACAGAATTTTATCTTATTTGCACCAATGCTTGAGGCTCCTCTACATCACGATACATTATCTACGAGCCGAGTCATAACGATTATTTTCAACGAAATTCCTGGAAATATAGATTTTAAAAGACTTCGACAGCAAGCAAACAAGAAACAAACAAACCCGAGCGACCTCTGTTATGCTAAGACGTCTAAAGAACCCAACTAGCTTGCGATAACTGTTAATACTAAATCAACTGTAAAATATCTGCTATACTAATGTGACATTTTAAGAACTTGTTGCAAGGAGTTCCATAATCAATATTTTACACATAATCAACGAATGCAGAGCAGTAAAAAAACTGACTTCACGTCAAAACTTTGGCTGAGTTATAATGTCATCAACGTAAACATCGGAAATCTCTCGGAAATCATACATATTCTTTCAAAAATTTGCGATTTTATATGGAACCGACTTTGAAGTATCTTCTATAATATGAAACAAGAATTTTCAAAATCGATTCATAATTGTCCGAAATGTCGTGTAACAAAGACACAAACAAAAAAAATAAAAAAAACATACAGACGAATTGAGAACCTCCTACTTTTTTGGAAGTCGGTTGAAAAAAACGCGACTTTAATCACACAACGTGTTACAATAGTAAATAAATATGTTAATTACGCTGACGCAGCAACTATGAAGCCATATAGTTCATACACTGCAGTTAAGTAGGCTTATGCTATCGAGATAGTTCAATGCAACTTTTTACTAAGAGGTTTACTACACAAGCTAGCAAGTCAAAAAAAATATATTTTCCAATGGAATTGAATCTGGATCTCTCGTGCCGCAGTCGCCTATTTTACCCATATGCCGCGGATTACGTTTTAATCAAAACAATTGCCTAATTAAAAATTCTTCGTAACTCAAAATTACTAAATATATCATTTTTACTTTATTCAAATCACCGTACTCTCATAAAATACAGTTTCTCGTAGAAACATGAATAAATTGAAATTTTAAGTTTTCTTAGAGCTTTCAGTGAATATTTTTGAAGCTCTAATAATAAAGTCTAACTAAAAGAGAAAGAACTAAAGCTTTGATAAAAGCCATTCAATTTTTTACTTCAAAAAAGCACATTATGAATATTAATAGATTCCGAACTATTTAAATATTAAGTGCTAAGTTAAGTGAAGTTTTAAACCTGTCAAGGTTTTTTAAAGGTTAGTGACCCACTAGGATTAAATTTAATTTTCAGTTTCGGTTTTCAATTAGGCGATAAGCTTGCGAATTAATATTTGCACTTTCTATAAATATATTAATTTGAAGACTTTTAAGAACTCGCATTTGCTTGGTGAAAACTTTTGGTAGAAAATTACGATTAATTACAACTAAGCCGAGTTTATTTCTAAAGTGTTAGAAATAAAATAGTCATATTATATTTTCACAAAAATACAATTAATTTTTTTAAGAAACGTATTAAGGGAAACCGATTACTAAAATAAATGCCGTAAAGAAGGTAAGTATTTCATTTTAAGTAAAAATAATAATGTAACAGGCAATCAACTACATTTACTACTTCATTTGAAAAGTCAATTCTGTTTCTTTGATATTATTCAAATAAATTTTCAATTATTATATTGCACCACGATCCTAACCTATAGTATTCTTAAGAACATCTTAGAAGAGCATTACAATTTGAATTCGGTGCATTGGCTTGTAATTACTGAAGTCTTTGAGCAGCTGCGAGGGTGGCTTGAATGTTGACAATCGTTTATGAAATCAGATCGAATAGAACCTTAATCGTGTGAAGCGAAAGTTTGCGGAAGATTTTAGAAATGAAGAGACTATTTGCAACAACGGTGGTTTAGTTGCAAATTAGTTGATGATAAAAATAAAATGGATGGATTAGTGATAGGATAGGATAGGATGTAGTGACTAAAATTGAAAAGGGTATGCTACGGTGGTTTGGGCATTTGGAGAGGATGAGTGAAAGTAGATTTACGAAAGAGGTGTACAGAGCAAGAATGGATGGTGTTGTTGGAAGGGGCCGGCCTAGGCGAACGTATGCCGATCAAATTGGTGACATTTTGAAAAAGGGCCTAGTCAAAAGTACCCGTAACCGGCGACCATGTATGAAAAGACTGATGAACGTGGAAGGAGCGAAAGAGGTATGTTTGGATCGCAGCAATTGGTGTTCCCTTGTCTCTGCCTACCCCAAGAGGAGACAGGCGTGAGGTTATGTATGTATGTATAAAAATAAAATAAGTATAAAAGAACTAAAAACTTGACATTAGTGTTTCATTCCTTAACTTCACGGTTTTTAAGGAATAACACGTAACTGATGAAACTGTAACGGGACATTCAACTGAGTGTCCTACTATATTGAATTTTTTGACACCCATGAAAAAAATGCTAGGCTATGAATTTTTTGAGTTAAACTAGAGCCACAACTTTAACCTCCCCTCGACCAGTATAACTTTAAGTATGACCTATCAAAATGACCCCTTTATTAGTCTTTTTACAGCCTCTACAGGGTTTTTAAACCCCTAAGTTTTCTTGACTAACGGCCGCATATTAATAAGGAAGTTACAAAATAATCTCATGTTTTGGACGTCCTGCGTGCAGAACTATTCGCATTGCACGTTACATTACACTGATATAGTATCGGCCATTTTTCATTAAAAAGTTTTTTTTTACTGGAGGTTATTTTGCTGAGCCCCTGTCACAGCAATAGTCTCTCTCCACCATCATAATGCCACCAAGTCTGTCAAAAATGACATCAGATGGTTTTATAATCTGTTGTAATAACAAAAATATACAGGCGTGAAGTTAAATAATAAAAATAAATAAAATCCCCAGACAATCACACCAACTACTTGGCCTCAAAGTAAGCGAAGCTTGTGTTATGAGATACCATATAGCGAACTAGGGGGGAACCTAGAATATAAATACATATATAGATAAATACCCAGACCCGGAACATTTTTTTTTTCTTGTTCCGGGCGGTAATCGAACCCGCAACCACTGGCGTCTGAGGCAGATAGGTTTACCCCTTCGCCAAAGTGGTCGTATGTATGTAAAATATGTATGTTTTTATGATTAATCCTTTATCTCTGTAGCTTTTTCACCATCGATTTCGAATCATAAAAAACAATTAAGGTATTTGAAGAAAAAAAGCAAAAGGTTCTCCTTATATAAAACAAAACATTTACGCGTAGGTGATATTCAGGTAACGAAACCTTTGTAGACATAAACCAAGCGAACCCGCCGCTCGTGGCGGTAATGAACGGCTTTCTGCCGAATCTACATTACTGAGGCCGAATTCCCGCCGTATTTTTTAAACGTGACCCTTTTACTTGTGGTCTAAAATAAATGTTAGATACGGACTGGGTAATGTCATTATGCTTGTACTGGAGTGAAATGAGTGTGGGTGTATGTGTGTAAGTTACTGTAAACGTAGGTTTAGAGAAGCAAAGTATTTAAGTTGATTTGTAAAATAAATAGACATGAAATAATAAATGAGACTACACGTTAAATAATAAATGAGGTATTAAGAATAGACACAAATGTGCCAGCACGGTTCTATATGTAAAATGTATTTTACCTTGAATTGACTTTATTGCTGATATAAGGGTCACGTGGAGAGTTCATTTAAAACAATCTTATAAAAGTTTCGACCAACATATACAACTCATACAATAAGCGAAAACTTTAAAGAGAATTTCAAGATGTATATTAAGCTTATTTATTCTACATTATTCTTATAATACCTACGAAGCTTATTGAATAGAACAGGTTAAAGGTTACAGATTAAAAATGGCGGCCTTCTTCCTTAGTTCATTATCACATCTAGTCCCTCTTTTAGTTCAGATATATTTAAATAGTTTCCGTATTTTATATATGTTTTTTCAATGCTTTTTCGTTTTGATATATAATTCCCGCTAACTATTCTCGCTCGGGTCCAGCTCACGTATGGCGCCGGACGTCCTGCATTACATTTGCTTTACAGACATCTGAAATCCAAGAAACGCACATATATCTATATTCTTAAAATATCTGATGACATCTTTGTTTAGGAACCAACTATTTTGGCCTCAGTGCAAAAGAGTCACGGCAAACAAATCGGTAAAACTATTTCGGAAATGCCATGTATGTACTTCATATATACTATTGTGCGATTGTTTTAAATAAGTAGATTTGGTTTTGACATTGACTTACTTGATAAAAAGAGAAATTGTTGTCAATGTCACAATTGTTGCGATACCTATCAATCTCAGCATCTTAGTTATTTAGAGCCTTCATTTTGGTAATCATTATCATTAAGAACCCATCAATTCATGCGAATTAATACAAAAAAGTTACACTGGTAAAGGTTTTCAATAAAAAGCTATCAAACATGTTTTTAATAAATTACTTAAACATCATAAAATAAAATAATACAAGCTCATGATAAAAACCATAAAACCTATAAATGCAACAGTGTGAGTGCGTATACTTTGTTACTATTCTGCCCTAAAACGGCCTTATAGCTGTAGCACATTACATACCTATGTAATAACTTAGTGATAGGTTACATTATATAAATCCCGAGAAAATCCCATAATATAAAAACACAAAAAAAAAACCATCAAAAATTATCATAAATATAAATTGAATCTTCTACAGGTGTCTATGACCCACCTTGAAGATACTTTCAAAACATAAAGTTGTGAAACTTTTGCTAATTGCGAAATTCAGAGATCTCAAACTCAAAGTACATTCAAACACAAAATACATTTACGGAAACATTGTTTATCCTCCACATGCGTCCCGAAGCCCTGGAGCCATTTTTATTAGATTACTCGGTATCCAAGACATTGGGTTAAGACATTCGGGGCTCACATCCTTTGAACAATCATGCTAACTACCTCACAAACAACAAAACACTTTATGTCAATGTGAATAGAAACGAGAATACCTTAAGGAGAACGTTACTTAAAAAAGTTACGGTTCCCTTTGAAGTAAAAAGTTGTAATCCTGCGTCCTTCAAGATGATTATGTTTTTATTAAAAATTAGACTTTCACAAGGAGTGCTTATTTTAGAAAGAATTTCGTAAATTTCATTTATTAGGGACGACAGATAATTGGAGGCAGTATCTCTTGTAAGCAGTTTGAGCTCAATTTTATATATCACTAGCTACCTCGCGCGGTTTTACCCGCATAACTTTTGATCATCCCGTGGGAATTTCGGGATAAAATATAACCTTCCTTAAGAGTTGGGCTATCAAATGCAAAAATATTTTTTTAAATCCCACTTGTAGTTTCTGAGATTAGCGCGTTCAAACAAACAAACAAACAAAAAAACAAACTCTTCAGCTTTATATATTAGTTGTCATCAATAGTTAATTATGCAGTTATATTATACAATGTTTATTTATGTTACTCAATTTATTTAGTTATTCTAGTATGATTTTTATAAGTAATAAATGAGTTAGTCTATTGACTTTGTTTTTTCCGGAGAGCAGACTGACACGACGGTTGGTAGACGACGACATAGCAAAACGTGGTCCGATAGTTCTGGCGGGAAAGTTATGGGAGGGGAAAGAGAAACCGGGATTGATTTAGTGAGTCTACTCTCCGCTTTTAGAGGAGAACGAGCCGCTTTGTGATAAAGGTCAGTGTCGTTAAGATTGTGATATTTACTTATTTATTGTTCTCTGGCTGTAAACTGTTACTATGTATTTTACAAGATGATTGCTGTTGAGTTTCTTGCCACTTCTTCTCAACAGATCGACTTTCCGAAGTGGTGGTAGATTATAATAAATATAAAACTTAAACTGATAAGTTGTTTGATTGAGTGACTCCCTTCTGAGACGTTTTCTAACATAGTATAGATAGATTTGATAAGTGATTTCGATACATAGGTAGTACAAATCAAAATAATTTATAAACAATTGTTTTGAATATTTTATAAAAAAACATTATTTTTGTTAAAACTAGAGAAAATTAAAAAAAAAAAAAAAATGACCAATCTATTCAGAAGGATAAAATACGTGATAAAATAATAGTCAAATTTTCGTTTTTACTTAATTAATTTTTATAGTATCAACAATGTCAACAATCTATACCCAAGAGTTGGCCATGCTCGTTACTAAAGGTGTCCTCAGGTGATAGTTTTTATTTAGCATTGGATAATCTAGATGCTCTTCTTTAAAATAGTTTTAAAATAACGTAATAACAAAGTTTATATTGATTGGATAAATTGAAAGGTTAAGTACCAAAGGTAACCTGATACAACTAAATTAGGTTAACCTTTCAATGGCCCTCACGATATTGACTCTGTAAACATAAAGCTAATGCTTGTAACACACAACGGCTCCGCAGGGAGCGATACAGGCCTTTGTTTCAAATGACATTTAAATTACAAATTAGAAAACTCCCTTTTTAGACATTGTTGCGACTTTGTTCAATTTATTATAAAACTGGGTTGACATAATACATAAGAACTGAAAATAAAACCCTTTCTGAAATAAAAATCTGAAATATTGTTTTAGTTCATTTTTCGCCTGTCAAACTTGCTATGATGACAAGAATGATGTCTGGCCCCAAGAGGCTTCCTTGCACAGTCCCATTAATATTGTTCAAGCTTTGTTTGTAGAGGATTCCTCCAATTTATCTTAGATTTTTTTCACTTGGCTGTTGCCCGCACATTTAGTAAAAAATGAGCCAAGGGTAGGAATAAAGATTTTAATGATAAATCGTTTGTGAAACTGAGTTATCTTGTTGTGGTAACAAAGCAAAAGCTTTATCAAAGTCTTTGTAATGGATAGTGTTATGTTTTTTTTACAAAGATAAAAAAATGATAAATTCAGTCTAAATATTTATATGGTATATTTATATGGTACAGCTTATCACTGTTACATCAAATCTGATCTGTATTTAAAAACAACACTAGTGTTTTTTTTTTTTTTATAAGTGACTAAACCCGCGTTTGACCTCAATCTCACCTGATGGTAAGTGACGATGAGGTCGAAGATGAAAGCACACGGGTTTAGGAAGGAACTGGCTCTTTATACAATATTGCCGGAACACATTACCGCCGGAGCGGTAACATTTGGCGGCAGACTTTATATAAAGGGTGGTCGCTAGCCAGGCGGACCCAGAAGGGATCCTACCACCAAGCAAAAAAGTGTGATTATATTATGATTTTAGGAGAAGGAAAATCTAAAAGGGCTTAGTTAGAGGTGGTAGGGCTATTTTTACGCTACCCCACATGAACAATTAGCTCTTGCTGTTAATGCTTTAATTGGCCTTGTTGTAAAACTTACATAATCAGCCTCTATTGCATGATTTAATGCAAAATAGAGAAACTTAAGACCTGTAGCTCAATGCATTAAGCCTGAATCTTAGGTGATGATAGTGAGTTTTGATGCAATCAAAGAGTAAGTTTTTGTTGATAACTAAATATACCGATTTAATCTTCAAATGACGTGAGACAAAGTCTTTCCCCAAAACCCTTTAACTTATTCGGTACTTCTGCATTGTCCCGTGAACTAGATAAAATCATGGTTCCTCGCTCAATTCCACAGTACATTCGCCACTCAAGAAGCTCTCTGTTCTAACGGATATATTTACTACAAGTTAAATGCTCTACCATTATGAATTTGCGCCTAGAACTCCTCTGATTTTAACTCTACAGGGAAATTTTGAGCGAAGCTTCTACTCAATTTGCGGATTGAATGAAATATAATTCTATTGTTATTTAATTGTCAAAAACCAATGTACATTCTCACGTATGTTGCAACTTCTTGCAAGCGAGTAGGTTATACAATATTCAACACACATTTCTACAATTCCTGGAATGACTCGGAGCATGCATTTATTCTGTAGTAGCTGGATAGTGAATGCTTTACGAAATTTCTAAAGACCGGATGAAGTCGTAAATCTTCCAAAATTGCACCTTATATTCATTTCACTAAAAGTTTTCCGAGATGAAACTTTAACGACAGAAGAAAAAATATGTATTTTTAAACAATGAATTTAAATAATGGCTTCTGTTGTGCAGTAAGTGAATATTTGCTTTGTTCTTAATCTTTTGTATTATCTAGAGATATAAATCATGAGTCTGACTGTATTTTGTATGTTTTGTAACCACGTACCGCGTATGCTAAAAAATATCATGTGCGTAAAATTATTTGCATATTTCTGTTATCGTTCAAATAAAATATTGTTTTCATATTTAAATAGTATAGTAAATAATAAAAATAAAATCAATTTAAAAATATGAGTATAATTTTTAAATTAATTTAGACATTGTCACTGAAATCTTATGGTTCAAAAAAACAAGGGTTAGGCTGCGTTCCCAGTAGGCAAACTGGTACGTTCAACTGAGTGAGCCGCAAATTTGTGGCGAACTGAAATTTGAGTTGGCAAACTCTGATCAATTTTCGTACGTTGCATGGGAGTCGGCCACTCACTGCGATAGTCGGCGCGCGTAACGCTGCAAACTGCGTACAGTGAGCGCAAAACTAGCAAACTGTGGACACTCCATTTTAAATATATGGAATACTAAAGTCTAAATGGCGTACTAAATCTATACTCCGCAACCTCACGCCGCTAACAGTTTGCCTACCGGGGACGCAGCCGAACCCTTGTTTTTGGGAACCTTAACATATTATACTAAACGCTTCAAATTTTATTTTCTTCTAGAGAGTTATTTAACGAAAAATAGCAGTACTTTTGATTTATCATCGCCATAATATTGTATTATTTTTTCAGAAAAAGTTTCCAGTAAATAAGACCTAATTTTCCAAACTCAGATAAAAACCGTAATAAAGTCCCTATTCATAGAACACACCCAAAACCTAATTTTCTCGGCTATTTTTGCAATTTCAAAAAGAGCAAAAATACCTTAAATTATGGGATGAAAAGAAGGAATTTTCTCGCAATAAATTACTTACACTAATAGATCCTTTGAACGTTACACACGCTACCAATATTTATTTTGAGAGGAAAAAATGTTAATAAAATTTGTGTAATAAACGAGGACTGATTTACGATCGGCGCTCGTCCGGTCTGAAGCAGTTTTATCCTGCGCCATCCAGCCGGATCCGGCCGAGCTGCCACGGCATAGACTATGAACAACAGTGGGTTTAATAAATACGAAATAAAAATAGCAAATAAAATTCATGGAAATGTTTCGATATGAACTTAATTTTGCAAGTCAGGTTCTGAAAGCGGAATTAACGGTGGTAATAAATGACGTTTTTAAACGTATTTCATTTCGTGTAATTAAGTTTTATAGTTTAACACGAAGTTTTGTCACGCGGTGTCTTTATAGTATGTTAAAATAAACAATATTAAATTCACGTAAAATTAAAATTTAACATCATATAACTAACGATAAATCAATGACGCAAAATATATTTTAAAAGCGTTTGGAATGAGTTTTGTATGATAAAATTTACTTAATTGTATTGAACAATGAAACTTATTGCAGCCAATTATTAAATAAACTACGCTTACTATATTATATCTGCTGTAAAATGCGTTACTATTGGGGAACAAATACATATTTTGCAATTATTGTAATTATTATCGAAATGATTCAATGTGTTATAACTATAGTTTTGAAATTAACATCATATAACTAACATATATTGGTATATATTATGTTTTGGTATTTAATACTGTAGGTCTGAACTGAAAAGTCTTTGCGTTTGATAGCCTTGATATTTTGTTTAGAAATTCCTACGAGATTAGATGTAACGCTAATAAAACTGCGCAAACAAGATAGTTTGGTCAGCGTAGAGTGACTATACTGTATTTAACTAAGCTATGATTCCAGCAGAGGGCCAGACTAAATCTTCACTCCCAAAGGACAGATAGACGTAATGGAGGACTGGTGGCCCTTAAAACGTTTTGTGATGGCCGTGTCGAGATAATTCCCGAGTACCCGTACGTATGTTTGTAATTTACGGAACATTTTTTATGTCGCCATTTTTGTTTTATTGTTACGCGCTTCAGATGTGATATTCTCTGGAATAGCTGTTTGTAGTTAAAAATAAATTACATGGGTTTATATTCATAGCGTCAATAAATGGAATAAGTATTACTTAACGATGTGATTCAAAGTCTTGTCGAATTAAAATATTTAATCAAATTTATATATTTTTTTTTTATTAAAAGCATATTAATAAAAATATTGTGAGGTTGATAAACAAAATCATGATTCGATTATAGAACTTTAAAAAAAAAATCAAAAGAATTCATTAATTCAGATTTGGATTTAGACTCAATCTGCTTGAAGATAAATATCTACTAGTAAAATTACGGGTACTTTGGATTACATACATATAAGTAACTAACCACCATGCGCGGTTTTACCCGCGTAACTTTTGATCCCGTGAAAATTTCGGGATAAAATATAACCTATAACCTTCCTCAAGAGTTGGGCTATCAAATCCAAAAAGAATTTTTCAAATCCTACTTGTAGTTTCTGAGATTAGCGCATTCAAACAAAAAACTCTTCAGCTTTATATATTGGTATAGATATAGATTAGTCATACTATATTTAATATGTTAAACCATCAGACAAATACAGCGTAATAAAATAAACAAAGAAAAAATACATAATACCAAAAAAACACGATCATCTTCAAAATATAATAAATAAACACGATCTTTATTACTTTCAAAAGCAATCGTCAGCAATTTGTCCTGCGATTGAGAAAGGTCCTCCATTACAGTAATTGTGCGTCAAGTTCGGACGAGACGCAGCGCGTAGTCAGCCGTCGCTCCGTAATGAGGAGCGGCATAATTAGATGACGACGGCTAAAAAACGTAAGATAATGCTGACTTGGAAATTTCACATTGTCAACATTATGGAATGTCACATTTAATATGGCCGTTTAGAAAATAACTTACTGAAAAAGGTTGTTTTTGAGGTAAAATTAAAGAAACATTATTTCGTTGATAATTAAATTGCTTGAAAAGTTTTTAGATGTAAAATATGTTCGCGTATACACTTAGTGAATAACAAAATTAATACAGAAAAAAAAGGATAAGAAATCTTTAACAGCCGAGTAAGCTTTATGTTATTTTTATTTAATGTCGTAAGACCCAAGCTGATCATTGCCAGGATGGAACCCGGAGCTAACATCACATCAAACACGAACATATACCAAACGCAAAATTATCCTCTTCAGAAACTTAAGTTCTTAAGCTGGGATATAGATAAGAAGTCACTAACTAATTTACACAAACAGATTTTTTAAATCCTTCTCGTTACGTAAGCCATTACAATGATTGAAGATATCGCCTGAATAAGTAACCAGCTACGCGTCGCCCGCTCCAACTGATTAAAAATTAACGTTCGCAGTAAACATACCTTTAAGATCTGCGAAGAAGGAATGAAGCAAAGTCGAAACGCCATTTTGTCTCCTGACAGTGTCAATTTTAATTTGAAAACTTGTGGCTGTCGAAATGAAATCGAGAATACTCTGACTTTTGAGATTAGTCGGCATGAGAAGTAAATTATCGCTTGTATGAAGACTTTTCCAATCTTTATTTTTATTAAGATGACTTTGATCTTTGAAATCACGTTTGTATCAGTCTCAAGATTCCTAAAACACTGTATCAATAATCTATTTCAATAATTCTATCAGTTTCAATGTCAAAATCATTCTGCTAACAAGTATTAACTTAAACACAGTTTGTACAATTAGGAAAGTTCTATTACCAATGATAATAATAAATACTAATACTAATACTAATAATAATAATGCTATAAAACTTAAATGATGTTCATAATAAAAAAATGACAATTTAGGCGGCCTTATCGCTTTAAAACTTTCTGCCTGAAGATAAAAGTCGATCAAATATAAAAGAAGTACCTAAATAAATAGGTAGTAAAAATTTTTCATCCTGAGTGCGACAAAGTACTGACGTTTAAGCTTTATTGCAATCTATTGTTGCACACAAAAGAACTCTGAGTGCTATCAATTTACTAGCAGACAGATCGACCTGCGACGAATAAACACAAAAAATTTCAGTGAACAACACAATCATTGTTAAAACTGCACAAATGAAATCTAATGTAAACTCTAACAGCTAACAAATAAAAAATATTGCCGCCTAGCAATCACAATTGGCAACGCTGCGTGCAGCAAAGGCCGCTAAAAATGGACAAGTCCAAAATAAAATAAATTCAGCTTCGTTAACAAATTAACATTTTTCTTGTCGACAGCGGCGACAGTATTTCATTATTTATAATTCGCTCCGCTATACTATTCCTTTTATTAGAAAAATTAAAAATTACTCTCGTTGAAAGATTGCAAATTGTATTGAGAATTTCTGTTTTATTTCGTGGTTGCGATCAAAGATGGCCGTTAGCTGTTTTCATTAGGACGGGCGGGATCTTTTATTTATTTTACGGTTGGCTTGCTTTGTTTAAAGATTTCCATTCTGTTGAGCAGTGGCTCGAATTTGTCTCAGTTTCGTCAATTGACAAAATTGATACGTTTGTTCTTGCGACTCAAAGACTTAACTTACAATAATAGAATATAGTCAAAGTCTTTGATAAGCTTCGTGCTAACGATGCCGTTGCTTTATTGTTGGCCTCTTTGATTTTTCGTGTAGAAATACTTATATTGAATAGTGAAATCTTGAAATGACAACCTGTATTAATGCCAATTGAACATTATTTAGAACATAATTTTTAAAAGTCGATTAACGAAATAGAAAAGAATGTATTTTCAAAACTACATTACAATTTGTTGCGCTCGGAACTTCAGGACAGAACGTGTCTCAGATAAATTATAACATATATTTGGTATGCATAATTATTAAATAGATGTTTATTATCTATAAACTCACTTCTCAAAGAAGTGTGGTGCTAAAATTGGAAATATTCCTAATCCCAAATAACTGAAAAAATATGCTTCATAAAATCATCACCCGACCGGGACTAAACTACCCGATACCAATTTATTTACAGAAATTGTAAATCTCAGTTAAAGTGAAGCTAAAAATTAAAAAAATTAATTAAAACATTGAATTCAAACATTGAATTTTTGAATTTTGAAGAATTTAAATTTGAAGAAGTTAGCAATTTAACGTAAAAAAGAAAGTATGCTTAGTAATTTCGAGGCTTGTCGCCAGGGCCCGGTAGCTCAGTGGAATAGCACTCGTCAGGCAAACGAGAGGTCCCAGGTTCGAGTTCTGGTTGGGTGATGATTTTATTTAGCATATTTTTTCAGTTATTTAAGAGTAATTAAGAATTAATAAATACAAAAAAAAAAAATATTATTATTCCTAATCCCGTCAATATATCTCGGGTATATTAAGAGCTTTTCTAGCACCTTACATGAGTTAAAAATCAATTCATCAAGCCATTATTGCACTAGCCACCGCGCGCGGTTTTACCCGCGTAACTTTTGATCCCGTGGGAATTTCGGGAAAAATATAACCTATAACCTTCCTCAAGAGTTGGGCTATCAAATGCAAAAAAAAAAATTAAATCCCACTTGTAGTTTCTGAGATTAGCGCGTTCAAACAAACAAACAAAAAAAACTCTTTAGCTTTATATATTAGTATAGATTTAGTAGGATAACTACAACTCTCAGTATTATCAAGATTCAATTATTTTCGCTTATTGAACCATGGATACTAAATACAATATCATAATTGAAAACTTAATCAGTTAAATTAGGGATATAATCGTCCTAAGCAAGTGCATTACCACTCGATTAGTACTACGATCATTCGATTATCGACGCCATGTATTGAGGGCTGATTTCGACAGTATAATCGCTTGCCTTCAACACTCGATATCGTAATTATAACAGCTTATATTGAATATTGACGAATCAAACGGGCTTAAATGTCTCTCAGAAATTGATACACATTCAGAATATAAACCTTCAATTTTAAATGGGCATGCAATATGAACGAACCATTCTTAATTAATGAAATAAATGGTCTTTTTTTTCAGAGGAATGAAAAGCTTTTTGCAGATTTATTCAATATAGGCTAGGATTATTATAAATTTTCACATATGGACAGTTTCTTTAGGAAAATACCATATCGTAGTGTATGTTTGTTAAGTATGAGGATGGATTTATTGGTGTGTACAGTCACGTGTACTAACATGTATACATTTAAATTGGACTTTTAACCTTATTACAACCGAATAAGTAGCGAAGTGTATACATCTTATAAGACGTGACTGTACACTGCATAACCCAGTGTATAGCCTGTAAGAGATCGCTGCTATCGATAAGGCTGGCCATTGTACCTATTCTATCTTATTATATTAACTTCGATTTCTTATGTTTTTTCCTATGAGTTTTGTTTTGTATGAAAGTAAACTAAACTCATTCTCAAACTAAAATCCAGAACTGAATTAATAAAATCTTTTAGACAACTTTTTAGAGAAATAATTAACTTAACTATCATACAATTTAGAAAGTAAATATGATATCACAAGACTGTACAATGAAAATTAATTAATGGTATTTCATTTTGTTTCACATCACATGCAGTTTTGTATTTTGATTTATAAATATTTTATGAAAATTGTATTTACTTTTATGTTTATTTGAATCACATCTGAACTGAATTTTAAAAAGTGGCTTTCGAAAAACTTTGTTCGTTTAATAACAAACAAAAGTTGGATATTATTTAAATTAACTAAAGAAATGGTATAATTACAAAACAAATTAAAAACTATGAAATACTCACGTGGAAAATATCTCGATTCTTAAGATAATTTGAATCATAATAGTTTAAAATCTTATATTGGATATTAGTATTTAATCAGTCAGAATTTTTTGTGTAGCTAGAAAAATAATAGATCTCCCTGAAAACAAACGGATGGATTAAAACTATTGAGGTTTAATATTATTTAATCCATGTTTTCATTTTAAAACTAAGCTACATTTAATTTTAATAAGGTTAAGAGTTAAGTGTTAAAAAGTCGGTGCGCTTGGTTTTAATACAAATCGTGAAACTTGCGTTGTCTATGTAGATGTATGTCTGTGGTGTGTATACTAGGGTATCCCCTGATTCCACTGTGTAGTGTTTATATCACCAAAACCGGAAGCTGTCTTCCGGACTTAATAGTGATGTGCTAGTTCCTTGAAACAAGTCAAACTATTTACAAATTGAACTGAATCTACCGCCACTTCGAAAAGTCGATCTATGGAGAAGAAGTGGCAAGAAACTCAACGGCAATCATCTTTTAAAAATACACAATAACAGATCTTATATTACTATGTTTCAAACAACACTTGTTTTAGAGTACCCTTAAATCTATCGAAGGGTAAATCTTAAATATTTGGGAATTTATTTTATTATAAAATATTCATTAATATTCAGTAACCCAGCGGTTTAGACGTCTGGCTAGACACAAAACTAAAGATAGAAGAAAACCTTTTTTGCAATCACCGTTTTACGAGAACATTTTTTTTTTTAACATTGCAGTACATTACACAAAGTTACTGTGCTACTTGATGATAACTCAAACACATGTGAATAAAGGCATTCATGCGTTGAAGGGCAGTTACCTTGCCGGTGCTTAAAATTGCTTGTGGTCGCTTTGACGGTTATGTGAGTTATACATAAATTATAATCCTCTTTTCTGTGGGTCTTGTATATTATAAAAAGGACAAGTAAAACGTTGTATAATCTAGTAAAACAGCGTGCTTACGTCGTTTTGATGAATATATTTATATATATATATCGTACCCTCAGGGGAAAAAAGGCATAAGACGAAAATGCTGATTTTTCAGTATGGAGAAAAAATCATTTTTTACTTTATTTTACTGTATTTTAAAACGTAGAAGAATTATTCTTACATCAAAAAAAAAGAGAAAAAATGTTGCACTGCGTGTTGTATTTAAGTTAGTGCTAATGTTTTTAGTTTATTAGGAAATGTAAAAATAAATTATTATGCTATTTTTCAGAATTTAATAAAATAATGGACTCTGAGTATCAAAATTTATGCCAGACTTTGCCAGAAAAGTAAAATGTATTTCAAAAGTTATGTTGTATTAAAGCAGTAATGAACATGTAAATAAGAACATTTATGCTAGTATAAGTAAGATTACTGCATTATTTCCTTTATTAAAATTATGTTTGAAATATATAAGCAATACTTACCCCTTTCTTCAATTTCGAGGATAGTTAAGATAACTTAAGTAAACAATAACAATTACTTATTACATTATATGTTATAGAAAGGTTACCTGCATATTAACACATATTACTTAGAGTTATTAATTATGACTACAGGGAAAAAAGGAAATGCAGTTTTTGTATTCACTATTTTTTATTTCAGGCAAAATACTCATTATAGTTTTGGCTACAAATAAAGTTCGAACTATCAACAATAAAATTAAATAATAATAATTCAGAAATGTGGAATTTTGGTGAAGATTACTACCACTATTGTTTTTTTTTTATAAATTCTAAAATAATCAGTAGATAATTTGTTAAGACTTGTAACAATTAACAAAATAAGTTTTTTCTCGGCTCCGTACAACAAAATATTATGTGTTTTCTATATTAAAACCTAAGGTAACAAACAAAAATTATTAACAAATCAAGGTACTTTACACATTGCCAGTTCTTTTTTTACCTTTTGTTTCAAAATAATCAACGAATAAAAAATACAACTAAAATGTCTTCTTTAAGCAATAATGAGATAAAAAAATTCTTCTACGTTATCTTCGTTCTATAAATTCTTAGCTTAAAAAGATTGGTAATGAAGGGATATATAACCAAATATTATTACTGTCTCAATACAAATCTAAGGTAACATAACATGCATAATTTGTTACCAAAATAAATAAGGCTTTTGATACTTTCCCTGTACCATTTGTTTTAAATTATTAATTTTCAAAATATTATATACATATCAATTTAAAAATGTAATATAATATTTAATTCAAACAATATCGAGATCAAAGATACGGGAACTAATAAAGTTATTCTTCTTCAGATGAATCAAATACCTCCAAATTTGGAGATTCAGTAACTGGTAACAAATTTCTATAGAATGTTTGGTAATGTAGAGGTATAGCATTCGTATCACAGAGGCTAATCAAGTCTTTGAACAACGCGTTAGAAATGGGTATAAATTGAGCATATGCAAGATTCCCGAATTTCTTGAACTCTGCCCCGTTCTTGCGATAGATGAGCAGACGTATCGCCACGTACGTCGTGGTACCACAGCATTGACATTATTTATTCTACGTGTGCGTGTTGAAGTACGATTTGTAGTATCTAATACCAAATATTCATTACTTTGGAATTCATATTTAAATAATAATTTATTTGGTGCATCGGGACTGGTTTTGATTTCTTTAATTTTTGAATAAAATACTTTATGCCCGTTTGTGTCTTGTGACCAATTTTTGTTTGTCGTCACTTGACTTTTAAGGTTGTAGTAGTCATTTTGAGTCATTTCTTTAATTATAAATTTATTTTGTACTTTTGAATTCATAATTACTTCGTACAGTTGGTCAGGCAAGTACAATGTCTTATTTTTCATATTTTTCTCTATGCAGGCATGCATTGAGTCACACTTTACACTTGCAAGGCAATCGCATCTGTTTTTCAGGCTGTTGACCTGAATTTTTTTATATATTTTTTTGTGTTTTGGACCACTTTTCGGTATTACGGTTTCTTTTTCTAGGATTTGTATTAGCTTCAGTTACTAACACTGGACGAGATGTCGTTGCTTCAGGTGCTGTGATGAAATTATTTTCAGTTGGAAGAGTTTCAGCGTGACAGGCTATAATTGACGGGTCTGAGTGCGGAACTATTGCTATGGCAATTGAAGGGACCAGTGGAGTTCTATCAGGGCTTGTAGATGTAGGTTCTTTTTCAGGTTCTGTGAGAGTATCATGTCCAACTGGAAGAGATTCGTTGTTATTACATGTTATGGATGTAGATTCTGCTTCAGGTAGTATGGCCGGGGTATTTTTAAGAGTCAGCAGAGTTCTTGAAGGGCTTGTAAATGTAGGTTCTGTCTCAGGTTCTGCGGCAGTTATGTTTTTAGGAAGTGTTGCATTATACCACGACGAAGATACGGGTACAAGATCGGCATCATTCGGCAAAGGATTAATTCCCTCTATGTAATTTCCTGATAGTACCGGTAAATTTTCATTACTGTCTTCGTTACCCATAGAAATAGTTTTTTGAGGATTACATATAAAAACGACAGTAGGTGACGCTATAAAAGTAAAATCATTACGAGTGGTGGAAGTTGGAGTAGAGAAAAGTGTATCATTACCTAAGCAATGTCTCAAACTAAAATCATAGTCATTCAATATTGAAGATGGTAAAAAAATGCCTAAGTCTGTTGTTGGACTAGGACTGGAACTTGGTAAATATTCAGATACCGGCGGGAAAAATGGCTCTTCATTCGAAGACACACTAATTCTGTAATTTACTGTAGATTGCCGTCTGCTACTTCATTATAAAATGTAATATAAGTAATATCACAATAAAATGTTTTTTTTTCATGCTGTTACTACAGACGTTTTGCTTACAAACCTAGCACAACTTTTGTAAGAAGGATAAGGTGAGGGAAAATAAGGTAAATTAAGGTGTGATATTATTTTTTATCTGACGCCTTCAATGCCTTAATTATTAGAGTGTGTTAAGGACGAAAAGACCCGGGTTCGATTAACGTTCGTACAAACAAACAAACTTTACTAAGCTGACTGGGGTCTGAGTGTACCTACCCCTTGCAAAATCCTTCACAGAATCCTTAGTTTATGACCAGGTGATTAATGTGATATGGCTGGGGTTTTTAGGTGTAAGTAAATAAATATATTAGACAATTATAACTAGTTAATGACGTTGAAAGTATCATGTAATATAAAATATTAGTAGGTAAGTCAATAAGGTTCTACAAATACACAATTTACATAGGTACATCGAGTTGTGGCACTATCCTTCTACAACTAATTATAGGGAGGAGGGCGCAATCAATAAAATCTATGGTATGTATTTAAAAATTAAAAAAAAGGATGTTACATGTTAGTAACAGACATAGATCGTAAAACTTATAATACTTAATAGACAGCGAATCATGCCTAGTGGTACGAGTCGTCGTCTAGTAATCATACTACAAGGGTTCCCCTATTTTGAGACCAGACGATTACTATGATTGTCTAGCGCACTTACATACTCCTTGTACCTTTAGCTCGGTGGTAAGCGAAAACATCTCGTGAGGAAACTGTACATTTATTCATTCTGAATTTGTAACCATGATCGTATTGTTCTGATTCACCTTTTCGGTTACAAAGGTCAGACGACAGTCGCTTCAATGTCATTGCTAGATACTAGATAAACCCAGATAAATAATTGTTTAAGCGGAACCCTAGGAGGATGAGACAGAAAACACATTTTCTTTTTAGCTTTTATAACAATTAAATCTAAATTTACTCACCTAATAATTTCAAAATTCTTCTCGCCCTACTGTGCTGCTTCTGGTTATACATTTTCAGGTCACTTTACTTTAAAATAAGAAAAAAACCACTCAATTGTTGTTGTTTTGTTTTCGCAAATGCGTAAACGCACCTATTACCTTGACTTAGAAACGGGCACTAGCTGCCAAGCGCGTGGATACGCACCCGCCCCCTCCCCCACTTCGACGTATTCAAACTTATGTTCCCGCTGTCTACTCCCGCGCCGCTGTATCAAATCTTACGTCTTGGTGCAATAAAAATATTCTAGTAGAAGAAAGAAGTAATCATTATTTTTTTTACAACCGTGCCGCAGTACGTAGTCTTATGTTTAGGCGTAAAGAAAAGTTTATAGTGGAAAAAAGCAGTAATCGTTCTTATTCTAATTTATATAAATTCATAAGAAATAAATAGTCATACTGCTGTTATTATTTTTTTAGTTTATTTTTTTTGGTTAAGTAAACGCATTTAAGATAAATTCCTTACCTAGTTAATATAACAAATAAAAAGATAATCGTGTATACAAGACTAGGATGTAAAAAAACAAACGCATACAAAAATCATAATATTTGTTACTATTTATTTTCTACATTAAATTTTAGGGATAAACATAATATTAAGTAAAACGTCATATTTCTCAATTTATTCTTTGCGTTATATCACATAACCTATTAATCCTTAAGAAAAAATGTTATGGAATAAAAATTCTCAAAACTGTTTTTTTGTATTAATTTGTCAAATTTAACAAGAAAAATATGAAAAAATTTCAACATATGTATCATTAAACGTACCTTTCAAATATGATAAAATCGATGATTCAAAGTTAAATCACTTATGCCTATTTTCCACTGGGTGTGCGATATATATATATATATATGTGTTTGATTCGGGCTAGAGTACATTTAGTACAAGTAGATTGAGATACGTATTTTTTATTAAAATAACAAAGGACTCGTACGTAATCGAAATATTGTTAGCCAATACTTTTGAGGTCCTTATAACTGAACAATTGTAAAGACAATCTAAATATTGTCAGTTAAAGTCTTTTTAACAGGGCAATGTTAATGCGTTTTCTTTTTTATAAACATACCCAAAACTATTTATTACATACAAGTTTAGATACAAAAAAGAAACACATTGAACATAAATAAGTACAAAGGTACTGCTTATCTTTTATGAAATTTCTTCCAGCAGACCCAAGACTGGAGAGTTTGGTTCAGATGCAATAATAGTGTGTACTTATCGATAATATCGTATACACTACTTAAATACTTATGAATATATATATGTTTATAAATACATAAAAATAATATAACATCTACTATATATATATATATATATATATATATATATATATTTACATAAAATACATATACCTACAATACTAATATCATAATATTGTTTTTATAGTAGTGTAGGTTACAAAACTCACTGTAGAGAAAAGTAGTGATCTTTGACTTTCTTTTTAAAACTAGATATAGTTTCAGACTCACGAATTACATGAGGTAGTGAATTCCATAACCTGACTGCATGAACAGAGAAAGCCGCTTGGATGATTAAACGAACACCAGATCCATTTTCAACATAATTGTTAGTAACCATTAGATGAGATTGAGGTCAAAGGCAAGTGTAATACATACATAACGTCACGCCTGTATCCCTTATGGGGTAGGCAGAACACCAGTCGTTATAAGACCATCTGATGTCAGGTTTGACAAATGAGGTATTATAATAACGGAGAGAAGCTATTGCAGTTACAGGGGGTCAGCCTATCGCCCACAAAAATGCCAATAAAACCTCTGTCCCTTAACTATGCCTGGGAAGAGAAGTAGCTGGTACATTCTATGTTTTTCTTTCGCTCCCAGTCCAGCATGCAAGGTAAGTGTAATATTAATAAAATAATCATGACTTAAAATAAGTTTGAGTCCATTTTTATCTGCAGCTATATTAAACATTTATATCAATTTCTAATTTACTTACTTTCAACCGGATTGTTTTTAAATTTAAAAAAAATAACAATATTTTATTGAATAATCCAACACCATACCAATAAAATAAAATACATTTGAAAATTAAAAACAAATCAAAACATTTCCATTTGATCCTATTTAATGCAAGCGGCTTTTAAAACACTCCTAAAATAACAAACCGAACCAAACCAACAACATTCGATATTTAAAATAAACATTCGACAATTCTACACACTGGTCAAGCGTGAGTTTAACTTGGCAGGATCTAATAAATTTAATAAAGGGTTATAAAATATTACACACAAGTTTATGCCAAATTTAAATATTTTAAAAAATTTATTACAATATGAGTATTTTCAGAAAGACAAAATTATTATAATATTTCGCATATAGTCATATACTATGACAATAAATATTCTCCACCATACTTCATCAGTCTTTAAAAAGTAATAGCAAATTAAAAGTCAATTCAACTTAAAAAGACACCTATCTAAACATGCAACTTTCTGCTCTCCTACTCCAAATCTACACGCAAAGCTACACTGTAAAAGTTTATTTTTAACACGTATCCCCAAAAAGCACTTTAGCTTCAATTCGTCGCACCATTGTGCGTCTCCCTTGTAATTACTGAATCAGCATAATCGGCTCGACTTGATCCAAAGCATGATATATTAATAATGGGATTATAGAAAATTGACGTTAGTTATCTTAAGCAAATAGTGTCGGAGTCCCACAGGGAAGTCATCTTGGTTTAGTGAAGGGTTGATAGTCTTATGACTGATCATATTTCGACATTAATAATAACGAAAAGGATAAATATTATAGTATTTTTAAATGGTTTATCGTTGTTGAAACATCAAATATATTTTTAGTGTACAAAGAGTCGATTTCACAAGTTTTGATTTAGATACAAAATATAAATCGTTTTTTTTATTTATTTAATTATTCATGTAAACACAGTGTTATGAATATGTTGGAATCGGGGTGATTCCTTTCTTTTATCCAACATCAGGTATTCTTGGGGATTTCAATCATGATTCTGTAATACAGTCTTTTGTGTGGGCGTCTTTAGGGCGAGTCGGTTTTTCTACTGTCGACAATGCTTGTGGTGTTGAACTGATTGATCTTGGCTGCTAGACAGTTCTACTCTCTTGTTAATGATCTCTTGAAGATCAGGTTGTCTTGAATAATTGCTTGAAGAACACTTTCCTCGTGTCCATCTTCTGTATTGTTATTATTCTCTCTCCGCTGACAAACTCGTGACGTAGACTCTGTCAAGTACCAAGAAGGTACTGGCATCCGAAGTCAATCCAAATAAACTATAAGGCTCTAGCTAGACACCGCCGACAAATACATTATATCTTAAAAGCTAAACATCGTACAAAGGCACAGCTTATTTCTAATATAAATTTCTTTAGTTGTTATCGCAACGCTCATATATTGTAGTATTTTAAATTACAAGAAAAAAATAATGTTTAAAATTTGATTTTTTATGTAGTTGCCTTATTACTTACTTTTATAAAAATTGTACCACAAAATTTTAAAGTAAAACGCAGATATTTTTTGTACTATATTTTTTCATCACATAGCCTATTACTATAAAATGAATAATTTTAAACAAAAACAAGGTAAAATATGGAAATGTAATTAATAGCTCTTTTAAACTGTGGCAGTTATTTTCACTGTATTTGATGATTTTGCGGGATTCTTAAAATTATTTGCGATTTCTTTTCGCGCGTCCAACTTTTCGATGCTTTTACAAGCACCATGATCGCGGACTCGAGGGAGATTGTGGTAAGAATTTCGGAAAATCATTAATCTATGCGTTTAATGTTGAGCACCGATGTATCAGTTTCAATTAACATAAAATCAAGACATCAAAAATTTACTTCAAAAGTAAACCTAGCAAACCTGTTAATCGCTTCATTGCACGTAAACGTTACACCAACAATCGACCAGAATCCTTACATAACTAGTCCATGATAAAGCTATTACACTCAAACATATCATCACTATAACTCTGCTGGCAGCCTATCGACTTAACGACTTGGTGATAAGGGCGATATTTGCGCTGTATCTTTGACGCTCAGGCTTTTCGACAGCTTACATCTTGGCGCTAGGCCAGACGCTGAGATCCGCTTGGCTGCGTTGTGTCGCGTCGAGTGATGGGACATCTACTACTCCTAGCCTGATTTTTTGTAAGGGATGTTTTTGTGACTTTAAGTGTAGTAATTGGAAGTTATATGCTTGATTGTTTATCGTGGGTGAAAACGAATTAATTTTGTTGTAGGTACTTGTTTCTACTGCAAATGTATCTGAAACTAAATATTAATGAGAAGTTCGTTTGGAAGGATTTCAGTTAAAAGCTTTTAAAATATATTGAATTTCGTTTTTTCTTCATAAAACTGAATATTTTTATACAGGGTGCAGAAAAAGGCACAACAATGGCTTAGTAAAAAAATTGTCAACTGATTTAAACATATGGAAATGAACTCTACTTTTTTTAACTAACTTGAAACTTTACAAGGTGCTAAATACTTTATGATAAACTATAGAATTCCTGTTACCATCAAAAATATTGCATGACACAAAAATCAAAAACATAATAAAATCACTTTGAAAGCTGACATCAAAAACCTTTTTGTCCACATTACCTCAACTGGGAACCATCGCCCTCAGCGCCAGTCGGGAAGTGACAGTGTTTTTTTCCAGTTGAAGCTTGCACAACTTCATCAATCAAAATGTTGATAATGAGGAAATGCGTGTAACAATGTCGATCCATCACTTTATCGAGTCTATTGTTCGAGCATTTTGTTACTTCATATTGTGGCAAAGCTGCGGGTCGGGTCAGGTTTGTTTGACAAACTGGCTCAACGATTGGCGTTGTTTTAAACTTGCGCTGAGCCACGGCTTTACTCGCCAGAAACTTAACCCTTTTAAAATCTTTCTTCCTCTAAGGATATTGTGTAAAAGCTGCAAGGATATCTATAAAAATGTCATCTTGGGTACGTATCATGGGCTACCTCTATAAAATCTTATTCAAATCAAAAGAGTGATTTACTTAAACTGTATAATATAGGTGCGACCACTTTGGCGATGGGGTAAATCTACCTGCCTCAGACGCCAGTGGTTGCGAGTTCTATTCCCGCACGGAATAAGAAAAAATTGTTCCGTTTATCTATACAGGGTTTCGAAAAAAGTGCCTTGGAGAAAAATATCCTAGAGAGGGCTAGTCTTCCCCATTTAACACCAAAAAACGGTTTTTTATTTGGACTTGTACATTTTCCATAAAAAATTCTAAACATTTCAAGAAAAGCGTGCGCGCGCGCGTGACCTTTTACCTATTCAGATAAAGTGCGCTCTATATGATCAGCTGTGAAGTATTTATATTGTATTTACAACAGATAAAAATAAACAATACATAAAATCAAAGTTTTTACAGTAATTAAGTTAACTCAATAGGTCAACGTTCTTCTAATACAAATCCTTAGTTATTTACAGAATAACTATAAATAAGTTCGATTATCACGTGCGCACTTTGAGTCTCAACAACACAGTATAAATATCTGCCAGCTGATCTTAAGGCGCGCGCGTTATCTGGATAGGTGAAAGATCGCGCGCGCGCTTTCCTTGAAATGTTTGGATTTTTATTATGGAAAAAGTATAAGTCCAAATAAAAAACGGTTTTTTGTAGTCGAATAGGGATGACTAGCTGTATCTATGATGTACTTTTTTGGACACCCTGTATATGTATTTATATTCTTGGTTCCCCACTAGACTGTCTAGAGATTTTATTATTATTACATAAATAAAAAATAAATAAAAAAAATTATAATCATTTTTATGATGCACATTTAATAAAACGAACCGTGCCATACTCAATGCACATTTGGAAGGCTTCTGATAAACTTGCCAACAACCACTATCGTCCGTATCTATATTAACCCTGATTGGGTAAAATTATGACGGCCTGCGTAATTGACTAATCACAGGCCTGCTTTATTGACCGAGGCTCGTTATTATTGTGACACGCGGGCAAATCAGGCTATATATAAAAGTGATATAGGTAGTTTCAGTTGTAAAATTTAATTTAATTTGCAAGTTAAAAAATCTTTTGATAAAAAATGATAGTACAATGGCTTTTACATTTAATTTTAATTACCTAAGACTCTGTACTATTTTAAAGTCATTAATCTTTCTAAGACTCGGAACCAAACCTGTAACTTGCAGAAACTCAATATTATATCACAAAAAAAATGCATGTTTTAGTTCCACTGTTAAAATATTTAATATGGCATACACCAACTGCCTATTTTCATCCATACAAAAAACACTCGCAAGATATGAAATAATTTAATAAGAAAATAAGCAAATACCATAATGCGGTAATTAATTGAAATTCTAATTACTACTGTATGTATTAATTTTCCTTGTCAATAGCAGATTTGCCGCCAGCAAATTTCTATTTCCGTCCATAAATTATCAATTTGTGGCTTAAATATGAAGCACTTAATAGTTTCATAAACTTTTGTATTAAATATTGACGAGAGCGACATGGAAAGAGTGGGTGAGTGACATTTTGTTATCGACAAACTGTTTTTACTCGAAACAAAAATAGGTTGACCAAATCGATTTCGTAGTTCTTGGGCATAAAATATATAGAGCTTTTTAACAGTGATTTTAACCAAGTTTAATCTATTTGCAAATAAAAACAAGATTGAAGAAAAAGTTTTGGTAAGGGTAACTAATACTCGTACGAAGAAACTGGTTCTTTATAAAACATTGCCAGAGCCGGAACACATGACTAAAAAACAAATAAAAGGCAGATCCTTAGTTACGTGCAATAATGAGCGTTTAGAAATCTAATCATCACTTATCTTAATAACTTATTCTTCTACAAATTTTTAATACATTGGTCTAAAGTGTGTAGCGTTTTTAAAATAAATAAATTCGTCCAAAAATTTAATTATTATTGCCAAAGACATACAAAACATATAATATTCAAAATGCAATATATTTTCGTGTAACGTTCGTTTTTGAGTATTTTTTGCACTGAGTTACTCAGGAACGAATTCCGAATCGTCTGTATCGTTTTGTTTGGTAAACGCCACAAAATAACATCAACTTAAAGGCCCGCTGTCACTGTTTTTAACAAAAAAGAAAAATGATTTTTTTTGCAGACTTTATATGAAGTGTGTGTGGATGCTATCCAGAAGAAATCTCAAGTAGACGTATAATTAATTGTTGCTTATTATTGATTGGTTGAATTTTAAGAATACACCAGTGGTGAAAGCTTTCCTAAGCACTCATCGTTGCAAAAAAAAAATATTTAAATACAACGCAACTTATTTTTTCTCAAGAGCCTCATATTTCGAAGTAGATGGCAGTATTACAGTAAAATAACTATTTAATTACATAATTACAATCAATACTCACTCACAGGAGAACCCTTCAAGTTTTCACCTAATCAGTAATTACGCAAATTACTAAATGCTTGTCAAACTTCCATATCAAAACATAACAGTCAAAATACAACTCTACATACTAATACAACAATATATTTTAGCTTCATTGCGTACTTCAAACGGCATAAAAGTAGATGCCTCGGAAATAAATGAGAAATGGATCAGGCACGTCTTCAAAGTAACAAAACAGAGAGGTGGAATGGATGTCGGCATGAATTTGTCAGTGTAGCCTTTGTAGGGCTAATGTATTCGAAAAGTTTCGTAAAGCCGATTTCAAAGGTTGTTTCTTGACGCAACGCTGGAGATAGAGAAGTAGACTTTAAAATTCATATAAATTCATTTATAACCTGTTTCTTATCGTGTTTAATCATATTTAATATTTTAACAAATTGAGATAGGCACGATTTAACTTTATTGTTATTTTAATGTAGATTTATCGGGCTTTGGAAAAACGTGAATCAAAATGAATGTAATACTGTACTGCAACTTACATGAACCAAAATTCATTAATTAAGTACGAGGTTGGTTGGTACGGGTGAAATACTTAATACGGGGTAGCTACATAGTACAAAATGCAATCTTGTTAAAAGTCTTTCATTACATAAATGGCTTAATCATTAAATCTCATCCTTATCTTTTACTGTACGCTCCAGAAAAAAAGTTCCACTGTTACGAGAACAAATAAAGACATAACGATGGCAGTACTAAACTACATGACAACTTTATCTAAATTTATAATAACAAATACTACATGCACCTGTTTTCCCTAGTTCTAGCTTTTATTATGAAAGCATTGTTTTCAAAGATTATTATTGTAATATTAGGTATTATAAGAAAATAAAGATCGATGCATCACTTACTTATGCTTTTTGGCTTCGAATTTTAAAATGATTTGTAAGCATCTGATACTATTGTTTATAATGCGGCTTTAACTCACATTAAGGTGGCGGAGGTGACTTTTTAGTTTCATTGAGACACTTTGGCGATGGTGTAAAATTGTCTGCCTCAGACGCCAGTGGTTGCAGGTTAATTTCCCGCACGGAACAAGAAAATAATGCTCCGTGTCCGGGTGTTTATCTATTTATGTATTTATATTACGAAGCTCTTTTCACTGACGAGTACCCTGGCTTGATCAAAGCGGATGAAATGGGACGGGCCAGTGTCTAACATATGGTCGACGACTGCAGATGTCTTCTCATCCAGCTTTTTGACACTGCGTATGTGTTACGAAAGCCTCGTGTCGATGTTCCTATTTAGCTATGTAGCTCTTACCACAGTCACATGGAATCTCATAAACGCCTGGTTTACCTAGGGGGTTCTTGTCTCTAGGTGACCCATATCATATCTCTAGGTCACCCATAACACCCGCAGTAGCGAAAATTTTATGGACGCATTTGAGGATAAGGCGTTAGAACGTGCACCGAGGACATTTTTAATTTATTTTATTTTATTTGAATTCCCGAATTTTCTTATGGTACCAGGAGAGAAAGGCTTGAAAATAAGCTCTGATAATTTCTCTGAGACTGTATAATCGTAATTTGCTTCAAATAAACAAACAATAGAATAAAAAAAACTTATTTCACCTATAAAACAACTGTTACATCTTGATTTAATCACAATCCCAAACAAACATATTTCCTTTTGATTTACTGTTGTACAAATAATACACCAGCAGTGCTTAAATCGACGTTCCTTGAAATCCTCAAACGGAACAACCCTAAAGCTAAGCCCTTCTTCTAAAGGGCTCCGTCGTCGTAACAATTTGTTATTTGTTAGGGGATTACGCAGCCGTACTAGCTGCCGACTTACGAAAGGTATTGCTTGCTTCAGATATATCAGGTGATAGGAAACCCGCAGGTTTATTTGAGTGTTTGCCTGGGTTCATGATGTCTTAGCATATTGAAATAGTGCATATTCCAAGGAACGATATTTCATATTTAGGACGTGGATATTAATGAAACGCGTCGATAGTTCTTTTTGGTAGAGATCGCTTTTGTATGGAACAAACTGCCTGCGTCTTTTTTTTTAAACACTACAGTCCTAGTTTCTTCAAGACTTAATCTTTCATTGGATAGTTATTTTACACTCGGTGATTTATGAATAAAAACTTATAAACCTTTTTATATTGACTAAGATAAAGATAATTTTTACTCTTTTAACACTAGAACGCCGACATGGGTCAAAAAGACTAATTTCAAAAGAAAAATCTTCTTTTCTCCGAAAGTAAACAATTCTGTGTAGCGAAACTTTTTGACTTTTATTTTTTTTAGTTCTTTAATACAAAGCCATTGCAATTAAAATAAAAAACATGATTTTTTTAAAGCTATATGAGAGTATACCTAGAACGCCGGCGATTAGTCATATTGACCCATTCGGTATGAAGTTGGTGCTATCGCACTTAAGTTTTCTACCTTCAATTGAGAACTTTTTTTAATTTTTACCCGCCACTTTATTTATTATTGATTCATTCAATGAGTGTTTGTGTTCGAAGTTAGCTTGTAATATTTTATAGTTTTTGTGGTAAAAGTGATATAAAATGGCATCTAGAAATTTGACGGTGGAAGAAATACGACAGAATTTGGAGAGATTGAGAGATATACCTGAAGATCAATCCGATGATGAAACTTCTCCACAAACATTATCTGAAGGTGAAGAAGATCAAGATTATGTTCTTCCTACTGACCTTCGTGGAAGTTCAGATTCTGATACTTCAGGAAATAGCTCCGAACCCGAAGATCAGTTAGAAAATATTCAAGTTCAAGATAATAGTTCTGGGAGTCGAGGCGGTCATGGACGTGGCGTTTCAAGAGGAAGAAGAACCAAATCTCTAAGCCGAAATCAAGTTCCTCCTGTTGGTGAAGTTTTGATTGCTGTAGATGGTACGCAATGGAGATGCATTCTTAGCAGTTCAAATACTTCTTCATCTAATGAGGTCTGTGACTCTGGGCGCCGTGGAGCTCAAAATATATTGCGAGAAAATCCAGGACCAACATCTTATGCAAGAAGGCAGATATTTGAAGGCCATGTAAATACATCTTGGAGACTACTGTTTTCTGAATTAATGATGAAGCACATACAGCTCTGCACTGATACCGAAGCTCGACTTCAAACTGGTGATCAGAATTGGAGTATTACATTGACAGAACTAGACGCTTTTATAGCATTGATTTATGCCAGAGGTGCATATAATATGTCACATTTAGATCTACATTTGTTGTGGAATAAACAATGGGGTCCTCCGGTATTTGCCAAGACAATGAGTCGTGACAGATTTACAGAAATTTTGAAATATATTCGGTTTGATACGCGTTCATCTCGTTCAGCTCGTCTTCAAACCGATAAATTTGGTCTTGCTTCATTTATTTGGAATGCATTCATCGAGAATTGTATCAAGTGCTATATTCCTGGAGAAAATCTTACCGCCGATGAACAACTATTCCCTTCTAAATGCAGGTGCCCTTTTCTTCAATATATGGCAGGTAAACCAGATAAGTTTGGAATAAAGTTTTGGTTGCTTGTTGATCTCAAAACGAAATATCTTTGTAATGGTTTTCCATACTTGGGCAAAGATGTCAGCCGTAGCATTGAGCAGTCATTGCCTGAACATGTCATTATGAAGTTGGCTGCTCCATTTTTGAAAAAAGGTCATAATATTACAACAGACAACTTTTTTACTTCTTTGAAGCTGGCGCAAAAATTGAAAGCTGAAAAAACGAGCATTGTAGGGACAATGCGTAAGTCACGTCGAGAGATTCCAATGCAGTGTAAAAACATCAAAACATCACTATATGAGACGTTTGTGTTGAAAACAAATGACGATACCACTCTTACAGTATACCAAGGAAAGCCTAGTAAAAATGTTATTATTTTGAGCAACACCCACTCACGAGTGAGCACTAGTGACTGCAATAAGAAGCTTCCTGAAACAGTTCAGTTTTACATAGATACGAAATATGGAGTGGACATACTTGATCAAATGGCTAGGATTTATACGACTAGAGCTGGAACTCGACGGTGGCCAATGCATGTCTTTTATAATATCTTAGACATTTGTGTCATAAATGCACACATATTATACAAAGAAACCACTGCTAAAAAGCTATCACGCCACAAATTTATTCTTGAACTTATAACGGAACTAAGCCAGCCCTACATAGAAAGTCGTAACAAAATTCCAGCAGCTGCAACAATGCCTTCGACATCAAGACCAGCAGGTGGCGTTGTTCCTCAAATGAAGAGAAATACAAAAAGAGGTCATTGTCAAATACGTGAAAACTGTAAAAACAACAAGACTTCCGAGAGATGTGACATTTGTGTAAAATATGTTTGTGGAAAGTGCATCAGTCGTACAGAAAAAACTATCATATGTGAAAAATGTACTTGTTAAAAACTTTATTTTTTTTAATTTCTCATAATTTTTTTTTATTTCGTATTATTAATAAACAAATGATTGTCATGTATCAACATATTTTATTTGATTTTCTTGTGTTAGTCTTTTTGACCCATTCTCGGCGTTGTAGGTAGTTGAAAAGTTCAGGCGTTCTAGTGTTAAACAAGAAATAATATGCTCTATTATTACTTCTCTAAGGTTTACTATGTGACATTAAACGATGAACATTATAACAGTGACAGTTTTGTTTTAACAAAAACGGGTTTTTGTTTCTATTTTACGCCGATGATGCATTGAAATGTTGCTCACTGACAGGGATCCTAAAGTACACATAAGATATTTTTAATCTGATATTCTCATAGGATGAAATATAAATAAAATACCGTAAAGAGCACTGATAAAGAAACACTTTATCAACCAATTTAACCATGAGTAAACTAATTAAATTTCATGGTAACGAACATATCAAATATCTTGATTTTATTTGATTGATACGAACACTGTTTATCGGAATTAGGATTTTTATAATACAACTTTTTCCAAATATAATGTTAAAATCATTACAAATTCTTGTGTATGAAAACAATTGCAATGTTAATATTGAAGTGTAGGTATATTAAAACAATTCCGTATTCTCCGATATAGGTGCTCAAATATTACTTGTAAACACATTTAGTATCAAATTATAAGTATCGAGCTCCCATTTACCGATGCATTAATTAACTGTTAGTTTTCCAATATGTCGGCAATAATTAACAATTTGGCGTACAATGATCATGTGGAATGTTTATTCATCGATTTCTGGTGATTGGCTGACTTTGTGTACAGAACAGTTAGACAGATTATGTAGGTGGGGCCAGGGATCGCGAATGTCGTCATTAGCGGATTTCAGGTACAAATTGCCTGTATGAAAAGCTATTGGTTTCGCGTAGGACCTGTTTCCGTAAGAATTTTTTGATAAAGTATAGCCTATGTTACTTCTAGATTTTGTAGCTTTGCGATGGTGATTGTTTGAGATCGGACTTTTCGGTTTGGAGATTATTCGTAAAATTTGGCATTAAAAGATTAGGTATTCGCACACTAAGAAGCCCATTCTCTTTTCAGTGTGTTAGGATCTTCAAACTTATCTTCATATTAATTGAGTTTGAGGTGAAATGCTTAGTCCATAAAACAAGCTAACAGAGCTAACCACTAGACACAGACATACATCTACATAAATGACGCAAATGTCACGATTTGTATTGAAACCAAGCGTGCCGACTTTTTAAAACCTGCTGTGACGGCACTGATATTTTGGGATATAAAATAAAAACCGGTTCAAAGACACCGATGCCGCTGATGAAATCGGTTATTAAGAACGAAATGTATATTGTGATATTGATTTTCTTACAGACATACATACGCGCTACTAAATCTAGCGGCAACCTATCTTGACGCTTGGTCGGGGTTCGGACAATCGAAGTACATAGATGCAGTTGGGTTGTCTATGTAGATGTATATCTGTGGTAATAGACGTAACTATGTCAAAGTCAAAGGGGTTTGTGTAAAAGTGGCATGATTTTTTAAGTCTGCGGCCACTCAGAAAAGTTATTACGTTGGAAAGAGGACAAAATAACCTTTATTTACTTCTATGGGCGTTACTTTCCATAATACATCGGAGCTGAGACAATCAATATTTAAGAAAGTATGAAATCGTGCCTTTGTCTTCTAATGATTCAAAAGATAACCTTTTCAATGTTTTTATTTACTCATCTACAAGAATTGTCCTTGAGGTTATCATATATTTTCTCCCAGTAGTTAAACTTTTCTTGCAGTAGTTAAAGTTTCCTATGTAGGCATCGTTACTTCCTTGCAAAAGGTAACTTAATTCCCAATAATTTCTTTTCAAATGCCGCCCATTTGGATTGAAGAATGTTGAGTTGGTTTTGTGGTTGCCACCCTTCCCGTCTTTGTTCGAGATTTATTTTTGAGACGGCTTGTTCAAACGCATTGATGTAACATAGCTGGTTACATAACAGTCTTGCTATCGTTTGGTCTTCATAAGAACCCGTCGATTGGAAGATTTCATTCAAAGTTTCAGTTTCATGGGTTTTCAGTTGCCTCGGTTTTGTTGTTCCCGAAGTCCCCGCCGCGGACAGTTACTCGATTTTTGCATTAAGCATCGCTTGGATGGTCTCGTTGAACATAGCTTCAGTTATTGAAAATACTACTTTTGTATAGTAGTCGTGATCTGCCCACTTAGGCTCTAACTTCTTTAGGGTATCATTGTTAGCTCGAAATCCATCTCAGTGAGCTTCCAAGGTACTGTTGCGTCTGTTGTAGTATTCAATAGTTTTACTGTTCTCAGAATCTCTTTTATAATTTGTTTTGATAGTTTCGATGTTTTCATAGCCATTTTCTTGTTTTAAAATAAGTTCGTTGAATTGCACCTCTTCTGACATGGTTAGTTACGCAAGTTACCCAAACCCCTTTGTCACCAGTCACCCTGTATATCTATGTATTTTATATTCTGGGTTTCCCCTAGCTTACGACATGGTATTTCATAACAAAAACTTTGCTTACTTTGAGACGATATTATTGGTATGATTTTTTGCGAATTTCATTAATTTTCTTCATGTTTTTCAACCGACTTGCAAAAAAGTCTCAATTCGTCTGAATGTTTTTTTTGTTTTCTTTTCTTTTTTTATGTCTTTGTTACACGATACGTCAGACGATTGTGAATTGATTTTGAAAAGTCTTCATTCATATGATAGAGGATACGTCATAATTCGTCTCATATAAATTTCATCAAAATCGGTTAAGGTTTTCATTGATAATTTCAAATTTTCGAAATAATTTGTATGATTTCGGAGAATGTTTACGTGAATGACATTATTAGTCGGCCAAAGTGTTGACGTGAAGTCGGCTTTTTTAATGCTCTGCATTCATTGATTATTAAACATATATTAATCTATACTTATAATAAATCTGTAGAGAGGTCAATTCTGTACATGGAATATTTTTTCAAAATAACTATCAGGGGGTGATTAGTGATCGATACTGATGTCAAAAATGCAATCAGTAAAATTTTTGTCTGTCTGTCTGTCTGTATGTTCCTTATAGAAACAAAAACTACTCGACGGATTTTAACGAAACTTAGTAAAATTATTCTTAATACTCCTGGGCAGGTTATAGTATACTTATTATCACGCTACAATCAATAAGAGCAGAACAGTGAAGGGAAATGTTGGAAAAACGGGAGAAGTTACTTCATTTTTTAAGCTTCCGTCGCGTGTGCAGCCTTAATGGTTAAAGCTACATAGAAATCATGTATGACAGAAATATTCTTCATAAAATTATATAAAAAATATCCCACAACAGTATATGTCTATATTTTATGGTTGACTCACAATAACACGTGTAAATCCCGATAGCTTAGCAGTTCGGAGCTTTCTGATTATATTTGTTTACTCTTACGTTTATAATACTCTCACTCATCCCTAATTAAAAAAAATTAACATTATTACCTATTCAATAAAAAAAGAATCATAGACATCAGTATAGAAACACCAAACTTATACATAAAAATCGCTAATAACCCATCGCGCGTGAATACTGAATGATATAGGGATTATTTTTGCGTAACGGTTGCCGCGCTGGACGCGGCTCGCGGCGGTAGGGTATAAAAAGGCGGGAGGCGAGCGCAAGCTTTTGCGCGATTTAATATAGGTAGGTACAGAAGGAACAAGCGTTACATTACCTGTCAAATTTCCCTAACCAATTTTAACTTATTATCGAGGGCGTAGAGTTCAAATTCAAGTAACAAATTTTGACAGATTTGTAACGCTTGATGTACTGCCTTCTGTACATACAGAGATAAAATGGAAATCAAGGTTTTGTTTATTTCATGATCGTTTCTGCCTCTTGGAAGTCAGAAACCGTAGATTTCTTCGGAATGAAAAGTAACGTATGTGTTAACTACTATACCAAATTACATTAATATTGGCTTAGCCGTTTGGCAGTGAAAAGCAGCCATACATAACTATAGGTAGTATTGTATGTACACTGATAATGGCTGGATGGATGGATTTTTGCTATTCTTTCACGCAAAAACTACTTGGCTTTACCTAGAATAACAATAAGCTAAGTATAATTTATGAAGATATTGCATGAATTAAGTAAAATTGAAGGCTTTTTAACCGGATTAATGGCGTATAATTTATATTTTACATTTCAACTCGAAGTTTCGGTGTCTTTGCAGACCCCGTGGTCACGAGCGACTGTTAAAATTTAAAATGTAAATATACGCGATAAATTCGGTTAAAAAGTGTTTTATTTAATAGTCATACATAATAGTTATAGCGAAAACTTAAGACAATATTAAAATTTAAGGCACTTTGGCACCCGATTTGTTTATAACGTTAAGTGCCTTTGTAATGTACCTAATAGATAGTTACCTACCTATGTTTGTGGTTAGGAGTTATACATATTATATGGGCGAAGGTTCTTTATTTAAATTTTTGTTATTAAAGATAGTTAGGACCTTGGAGAAGAAAATAACCTACTCGAAATACTAATTCAATACAGACGAAGTCGCGGGCATCATCTATGTAATATACCTACCTACCTATACTTTTTCACAAAACCTAGATAAAACTGCGGATCACTGCTTTGTTGTAACAGTTTTTGAAGTAATTCTGTCTGTTTATCTATCAGTAACGCTTTCACAGCTAAACTACTGAGTCGATTTTGACGAAATTTTGAATAAGGTAAGTTTTAACTTCAAGGAGTATATAATAATAGTATTTATCCAACTCTAATACACGGTATCCACGCGGACGAAGTCGCGGGTCACAGCTAGTATTTAATATAATGCTATCCTTAGTAATAGCTTGTGTCCGCGTCCTGCGGAGCCACACGCTCCTACATAAACGTGGTAAAGTTTATCGAGTTAATCTGATTGGGTTTGTGTGTAAAGGAATTACTCAAGTTTTCCGATTGAACTTTCGGAATTTAGCGTGTAATGGATTTAGCCGGAATGTATTGTTTTTATCGCTTAATTGAACCGCATTTAATTTTATTATTTAATGAATTAAATAATTTATTTTTCTCTTTCAAGGTTTTCAACCTAATCAAAACACCTTGATTAATTAAATCTGTAGAACTTCCTTTTCTGGACATTTTTTAGGTTTGCACTGAGTACCTTGCTGTACAGTGTATTAAGCAATTTTGAAGTTCTTATAAAAGCATTTAGTCCAAATATTTAACCACATTGTTCACCAAAAAGGCAGTATTATAAACACATAGCCCCATCAATAGAAGCTTAGAACTTTCTTTGATCGAACATCCTAGGCTACGAAGTAAAAAGCGTGCAATTGTATCGTCCTAAGATTCATTTTCTTTTTTTCAAATTTACAAAACACACAGCTAAAATACAACATTCGAGGCAAGCATGAAAAACAGTTTTAAATGAAACAAATTTCCTTAAACAAAATAATTTAGATGAAACTGTTGCTGCAAATTAATTGGATTCTATAGACGCGTCGGAAAAAGCGGCATTGGTTGGCGAATACCGAAATCAAAGCACCTTTCAAACGACAATTTACAAATTTCTTCTGTCGACTCGCGAAGTTTAATTAATTACCGCTGAAAAGACCTGAAACTCAGTTGAAACCACAGACATACATCTGCATAGATAACGCAAGTGTTATGATTTGTATTGAAACTAAGCGTGCCGACTTTGTATAGCTACTGTGACGTCACAGCTGATATTTTATGATGGGAAATACAAACAGATTCAAAGACGCAGCCGATGAAATTTATTATTAGGAAAGATATTGATTTTCTAAAAGACATACTTACGCGCGGACTGAATCTAGTGGCGACCAACCTTGACGCTTGGATGGGATTCGGACACGGGATGTACATGAATTTGCGTTATCTATGTAGCTATATGTCTGTGGATGAAACCGTGTTCTACAGCGACTCGAATCATATTGTAAATGTTTACTAAACACACTTCTATCACGAATTCTTTGCAGTTGTACTGAAGCCTCACTTCTTTGAAACGGCATTCGTTGAAAACTAATACTTGTAAGTTCATGAATTTGTTTGGAGGTAAATATTAATTTTACAAGTTAAACTATTACAGAGTTTTCTGTTGCATTTGTAAAAGTTATTCTAGGAACATGGAAAGTAATTGCTTGAGACAGAATTTTATACTTTCAATCAAATTGAGGAAGACTCTAACTTTATATGCAAGTTTCAAGAAGAGGTTACTTGTTTGGCGGGTTTCAATATTCAACTGACTGCTATGCGTAACCGGTACAGGTACAAAACTGGTAGGAAAAAAGTAGCGTTTCACAATATCTTTTAGCTACGGGCTGTAAGTTCTCAGGCATAGGCCCTCCTTGCGTGACGTTCTTCCAAGAAAATAGGTGATATGTGATTTATAGAATATCACGCATTCGCAAATTATTTGTATGATATTTGAGCTAAAGAAATATATAAACTTATTTAATTTATATTTGCTATGTTTTAGTATTCGATAAATATATTATAGTATGTTTTTAGAGCTTTTTATTGAATCACATTTTATGACGTCAAAGTAAATATTTAAAAGAAAAATTTTGTCATTCAATAATATTCGTCCTTTTTTTTCAAAAACAGTTATATAGGGTGACTGGTACCAAACCCGCCATAGCAAATTAGCATATAGAGGAGGTCATTTGCTAATTATTGGACCTTACTTTCCCTAACTAAAGTTTTATACTTTAGGAGATATGTCAATTTTTATACATTATTGAGATTTTTCCAAAATTTGACCTTAAAGCATTCGTAACTTTATTTTTCGTCATTAGTTTAGAGTTTTTTTATTATTTCTTGGTAGTCATTAACATTTGTGAATAAAATACGTCGGAACTTCCCTCAAACTAGGGTTAAAAAATAAGACGCTTATGCTTTTAAAAAAAATCAATAAAGAAAAATTACTTTGCGATCAAATTCAACCGGAAATAATAAAAAAACTACGGCGTTTTAATAATTTATTCTACTCTAAATTAGTTCTCTAGTTTGTCACCTTACCAACGGTACTAAATTTGCAACGGAAAGTTTGATTCGCTAAACATCGGTAGGGTTTTCAGGTCAACCAGTCATTTTGATCAAAAATAGTGAAGGTCCCAACGACAGGATAAAGCTAATTTAGCAAAGTAGTTTTTGCAAATTTATGAGTAGGTATTAGATAATAGAAATTGAGTGCTTAGTGTACTTAATTTTTTTTTTTACTTTTACCATGTAAAGCAAGAAATCAGGAAAAGATATCGAGCATCAAAAGAAAAATTTAAATAGAGTTAAAACTAAAAATTCTGCTCGAATTGCTGCCCGCGATTTCTGATACATGCCCGATATCTTTTCCTAATTTCCGTGGTGGTAAGACTGAGTCTAATTTCTTGTTTCATAACAGAAAATGCATTATTAATTTTTTGAATTAACTCATCTTTTGTGGTTACTTCTTCATTGTAGACCAACTCTTTGGCCCGGCCCCAAACGTAGAAATCGAGAGGTGTCAAGTCTGGCGACCGAGCTGGCCATTCAATTGGCCCACCTCTACCGATCCATGAATCGGGGAATGAACTATTTAAAAGTTCTCGGACGTCCAGCCTGAAATGCGCCGGGCACCCATCGTGTTGAAACACAATGGGCGTGTCGTCGGTTATTCCATCCAACAGCAGATCAGGCAAGACGTCCCTTAAAAATTCTAAATAATTTCCCCCATTTAAAATGTCTGGTAGGAAATAGGGTCCAAAGATATTACGACCAATAACGCAGGCCCACACATTAACAGAAAATTTCCGCTGGACCGATGTAACCCTCTTTTTATGGGGGTTATCATGGGACCAGTGGTGCAGATAACCCTAAACCACATATCGTCGGTTTAGAGAAACGGGTAACTTGAACGTCAGGGTACCCCAAGCAGCTGTGCGACAATTACCTGTTGAAATTGATCAGCAGATTTTGGCAGCTTTTGAAGAAGATCCCATGACTAGCACCAGAGTGGTAGCTGCCGCTTTGGGCGTCAGCCAGTGGAAAGTCTGGTCAGTGATGCATGGGGACCATCAACACCCGTATCAATACACGCCAGTTCAAGGTAATTTTGAGTTTATTTATGTACCTACTTACACTAAAGCGACCAGTGTTATCTTTAGAATTAAAGAAATTATTAATATTACGACGAGCTTCGATGTAACATAATCCAAATCAAATTTTGTCTTTAGAATAACATTTACGTAAATAATTAACAAATGGAGTGTTGGCAGGGCTTGAAAATGGCGACTACGAAAGGAGGTTGAATTTCTGTCGCCTCGTTCTTCACACCGATGTCGACGACCCAACATTTCTGGAGCGTATCCTTTGGACCGACGAGTCACAGTTCACCCGAGAAGGCATCACCAATTTCCACAATCTGCACCACTGGTCCCATGATAACCCCCATAAAAAGAGGGTTACATCGGTCCAGCGGAAATTTTCTGTTAATGTGTGGGCCTGCGTTATTGGTCGTAATATCTTTGGACCCTATTTCCTACCAGACATTTTAAATGGGGGAAATTATTTAGAATTTTTAAGGGACGTCTTGCCTGATCTGCTGTTGGATGGAATAACCGACGACACGCCCATTGTGTTTCAACACGATGGGTGCCCGGCGCATTTCAGGCTGGACGTCCGAGAACTTTTAAATAGTTCATTCCCCGATTCATGGATCGGTAGAGGTGGGCCAATTGAATGGCCAGCTCGGTCGCCAGACTTGACACCTCTCGATTTCTACGTTTGGGGCCGGGCCAAAGAGTTGGTCTACAATGAAGAAGTAACCACAAAAGATGAGTTAATTCAAAAAATTAATAATGCATTTTCTGTTATGAAACAAGAAATTAGACTCAGTCTTACCACCACGGAAATTAGGAAAAGATATCGGGCATGTATCAGAAATCGCGGGCAGCAATTCGAGCAGAATTTTTAGTTTTAACTCTATTTAAATTTTTCTTTTGATGCTCGATATCTTTTCCTGATTTCTTGCTTTACATGGTAAAAGTAAAAAAAAAAATTAAGTACACTAAGCACTCAATTTCTATTATCTAATACCTACTCATAAATTTGCAAAAACTACTTTGCTAAATTAGCTTTATCCTGTCGTTGGGACCTTCACTATTTTTGATCAAAATGACTGGTTGACCTGAAAATCCTACCGATGTTTAGCGAATCAAACTTTCCGTTGCAAATTTAGTACCGTTGGTAAGGTGACAAACTAGAGAACTAATTTAGAGTAGAATAAATTATTAAAACGCCGTAGTTTTTTTATTATTTCCGGTTGAATTTGATCGCAAAGTAATTTTTCTTTATTGATTTTTTTTAAAAGCATAAGCGTCTTATTTTTTAACCCTAGTTTGAGGGAAGTTCCGACGTATTTTATTCACAAATGTTAATGACTACCAAGAAATAATAAAAAAACTCTAAACTAATGACGAAAAATAAAGTTACGAATGCTTTAAGGTCAAATTTTGGAAAAATCTCAATAATGTATAAAAATTGACATATCTCCTAAAGTATAAAACTTTAGTTAGGGAAAGTAAGGTCCAATAATTAGCAAATGACCTCCTCTATATGCTAATTTGCTATGGCGGGTTTGGTACCAGTCACCCTGTAGATAAGTTAGAAAGAGAAAACTGGATTATTGATATGTTGACAGATATTTGATAGGATATTTCGTTAAATGAATAAATGTTTACGCCGTTGGCTAGATAAAATGACCTATTCTTTAATTGGTCATACGTAATGAAAACATAACTCTCATTGGCCGCAGCAGACTGCCATGTTACCTTTACCTCATTGGTTTAAATTAATAACTTGTTACGTCGTCGTTGGCTAGATATAATGATTAAATGGTCAAATGCAACCTAGCAACCCATGACAGTCAAACAGTTCGTAAGCAGTGGTTTAGATGTCAAGATTTTGAATATAGAAAGGCATTTTGGTAGTAATTTCTATTGTTCGTAGACAAAACGAACAGTTTTAATATTATTGAAACCCGCCATAAGTTAGTATATTATATTCGTGAAAGATGTTTAAGGGACTCATGAGCTGACATAATTTAGGCCCAATATTAAATTCCTTAAAAAAAATAGTGCTGCGACTAATAAAATACTTATTTTAATGAATCGATAACTTTTAATATTAAAATAAATAAATAAATCCAGATTGAGATCACAAGTTCTTTTTTTTAAATGGAAATCTTAAGCAGATTCTATGGAAAATACTAACACACACCAAATATTCTCTCACTAAAACCACGAACCTTTTACTGATCCAGTAACAGTGTCTTTTAAATCAGGAGCTATTCATTCCCACTAGATCGCAGGGAGAAGGGTCGATAACCCTTATCTCAGTTCCAAATTATGTCAACCGATAACCGTCAGTTACGCCGAACGATCTGTTAGGAAACGTAAATACACGTCTTTATGAGATTTGGAGATTTTATCTTTTTGTTGAATTTGTTGAAGTTAGTTTCGTGGGTAACTGAGAGATAGGACGGTTCCGTGGCGGTTCGCAGTGGTAGTTTAATGAACTTTGAATTTTTTCGTTCAAAAACTTTTCAGATGGAGTTAATTATATTACGTTTAATCGTAGGTTTTATTATAAGTCAGTAAAGACACCAAAACGTTGAGTTAAAATGTGAAATTTAATTCTACAAAATATTGTTAAAGACGAATTTTATTGAATGTAAAATATTAATTTTTATGAAAAAAAAAATGTATGGTGTTATAAAACTATGATTTCTTTCAGCATTCAATAATCGATCGTTATGAAAACTTCCACCAAGCAATTATATAAATTACGAGTACAGCAGTCCTCTATGATTAGTGGTGTCTTCATATTTGACGAAAATACTACATTTTATAGTAATGACATTTTTGTTGTAGCAATTTCATAAGTTTCAAAATATTGCCTATATTTCCGACAAACTATTTAACTAATTATTTAACTATATAACTAATTACTAATTTTACTTAAAAATCTATGCATTCTTCGTTCATATTAGAAGCAAAAAGTATAGTTTCCCCAAAACTTTCTTCCTGCTCGCTCATTTGCCCTCCATTTCCCTAATGCCTAGGCTAAATATCTCTGAAATTTCCATCGCATATTAAAAGTAGTTGAGGATGGAAGACATTAAAACCTCGTCGTGGTAATATCGGAGAGGCATATCGGCGGGGGAAGAAATTGCTTAGAAAATTACACAAAAACTCCTACTACTGGTCCGTATTAAATGTCGTAAAATACTGTCATTGGGAAAAGCTAAATCTCAAAGTACCTATGATATTTTACCAAAGCGCGAGGGATGAGAGACTCGTTGAGTTAAAATGTAAAATATAATAAAATATGATAAAAAATCTCCTAAAAACATACTAAATTAAACTATCTACTGATCTGTGATAAGTAACTTGAAATAAAAAAGGGGTTGTGAAAATAAAGTCAGATCAGAACCACTTCTTATGAGAGCAATATGTTAGGTAGGTATTCAAACAAACAAAAAAAAAACTGGTAGGATGTGTAGATTCACGTTCGAATACTAGTATCTGAATTTTCAACATAATAATTGTTTATAACTACAATTAAATCATAAAAAAAATATTTAAATTTTTTGTATTTCTTGTGAATTAAGAAAAGACTGTGAATTTAGTGCAAAAAAAAAGACGAGTCTTGGCAATTTTTTTAATAATTTGATGTCTCGTATACAGATTATGATTAATATTCCATCGACTTCCAAGAGTAGCGGCTCCATCGCTGGCCCAGTATCAAGGATAATCACCTCTCAGCTAACAAATAGGAAGTTTATTCAAATCACTCGCGATTTATTTGAAGGGAATGAAGCCCAAAATTATTTTGTTTTTCGCCTACCGTCCCGACAGCGGTGATTCCTGGCCCTCTACTAAGCGGAATTTAAGTTGAACTCGTAAGCTGAAAGATCGTTACAGTCAAGGAAAAAGATGAAATAAAACTCTACGTAGGTACCTACAGGAAGGTTTGAATTGACATTTTATACATAAAAATAAAATTTTAAAGTAAATATAAGCCTGTCGAGACTTATATGGGTAAGATAATTATTAAAATATTGTTTTTTAACAATTTTAGATAAAAGACTGTCCTATAGAAAAGTCCACATCTTTTAGACGGTTTTAATTCAATTTTTGGTCACTTTGTTTTTGAAAAATTACATGACTCAAATTATTAAGTCCTTAAATATCTTAACTCGTAAAAAAAAGAAGGAAAAACTTACAACCTGTAAGTCCATAGATTTATTTACACTCATAATATTTATAAGTGTATCTAAACAATAAAAATAATAGTCTCTTCCTTTCTTAAACTTGGCATTAACAACAAGATTATCACCGTGTTTATCAAAACTTAAAAATACCTACAACATATTAAAAGATCAGTGCTGCTATCTATGATATTCCATGCAGTACTAATCTCATATACTAGCCCCGTCATCTACATCTTAATTTTTGAACTAAATGTGTCGAGGCTTACGTTGTATGCTAAGTAAAACTGGTTTGCCTGTATCATAAAACTTCTGTAGGTTGCGCATAGGTGGCTCTGTACTCACTTTGCAGTAGTCACTGCTGACAATATCGTAGAAAAAAGAAATGTTTATGCACTATATAGCATTGTGATAAGAAAATATAGTTGTGATAAAAATAATTTAATAAAGAAATGAATCAAAACATTTTTGTCATTAAGTCCTAATAAATAGTCTTGTTGAATAAGACCTAATACTTAATCTAGCTCTTCAACCTAGTTCATTTCAGTTCGATATCATTCAACTTGATTTTATTAAACTTCTCAGTGCTTTCATAACTTTTCTCAAAAATTTAATCTAAAATGCTGTTAGTCCAAGTCATAATCGCAAAGTTCGAAGTATTTCTCCCGAGCAAGTTCGCTCAATAATTGCTACCCACTGGATAGTTGCTTCAAGGCATAACTTGTTCAAGATCTTTGACTGCAGTGGGATCATTTTAATCAAATTCATTTCCTAGACGTTCAAGCGCAGTCAAACTTACATAATTGAGTATTTCTTGGCAAATCGAGCTTGAAGGAATAGTAAAAGTACCTTACTCTTTACAAATGTAAATTCAGGTCAGCGTTAATGTACAGTCGGTCACAGAAACTTCTTTTGTTTATAAGGGTAAATTAGTCACAAATATATTTGTAATTTTTGTGAAAATGTAACTAGGATTTAAATAAAAATTCACTATTTAGAAAGTCCTAATGTTGACGTACGAGTAGCCTGCTTTTAAGAGCAATGGTTTATCGCAATAATCAAATAATGCAGAGCATTAAAAAAACCGACTTCACGTCAACACTTTGGCCGACTAATAATGTCGTCCACGTAAACATTGTCCGAAATCATACATATTGTTTCAAAAATTTGAAATTTTCAATTAAGTACCCAACTGATTTCGATGAAATTTATATGGGACCAACTATGAAGTATCTTCTATTATATGAATGAAAACTTTTTAAAATAAGTTCATAATTGTCTGAAATACCGTGTAACAAAGACACAAAAAAAATATATAGTCGAATTGAGAACCTCTTCCTTTGTTGGAAGTCGGTTGAATACATATAGGTAAGTAGTAGGTAAATACCTCAATTGAATTAAAAGTGTTATCTGCGTTCAGTCTTATTTCACGTATTTTTATGTATTATAAATAAGCTTTATACTATGTAGTATCAACACTCTTATTTATAATCTCATAATTTTATTCGAAAACCTTTTGAATGAAAAGCTCAACAAAATATTTTGGATAAAGCGCCACCTACGTTTCAGCCACCAAACTTTTTGAATCACAACGTTTGTTGTGTAAATATATTAAGTTCGAAAGCAAAAACATAGATGGCGCTTCATGGTGCATCAACAAACCATAGATGGCACGATTTTTCGTCCTTGTTTTAAGCTCAATAAAGTTATATGTAAGATATATGTACTAGGAAAAAAGACACTTTATTATAGAGTACTTTTTGTCACTCTTTTAGTGGAAACATGGCTAGTTTTCCAATCGTTTTTTCTTCTCAGATATAAATAGTGGTAATAGAGACAAGTTCTGTTTTTTCGTCATTAGATCCACTTTTGAACCTAAGAATTGACTAGTAAAAAATCAATTCTTGAACAGTTGCTCGTTTATATTAAATTATTTGTTTTTCCTTTGAACTTACTGAATAAACATGATAGTTGTCCTTGTTAAAATTCTATTTACCTGGAACAAAAATAAAAAAATATATAAGTTTAAGTAGCTTATCTTTATTTTAAGGGTCTAAAACGTGTTATGACTCAAATTCAAATTTCTAAATAAACAGAAAATTTACATTAAATTTCATTTAACTTTATTTCGTTATTTAAGTTATTAACATTATGAATAATTAACGAATGCAGAGCATTAAAAACCGCCTTCACATCAAAACTGTGGCTGAAGTTTAAGGTCGTCAAGGCAAACGATCTCCGAATTCATACATATTTAAAAAACATGAAGTTGTAACGTTCTCCTTGTCCCGGCTAGGGCAGGGTAGTAGGTGAGTAAGGCCGGTGAGGGAGGTGCAGTAAAACCAACTTGTTCAGTTCCAGTTATTTATTTGTTTAGGCGCCAGTTATGTCGAGTTTAATTTAGCGGCGACAAAACAACCGCTTGTTTAGAGTATTATGATCTAAAACCAAGAAACCCCCTGAAAAGAGGTGAAATTGATTACACACTGATAGTATAATATAAGATAGACCTAATCGGCCTCACTACAAAACAAAGACTAAAGACAGTCTATTTTATAAGATAAATAGCAATTTTGCTATCATATTTTATTAATAATGATTTACCAGTCATTTTGACTACTTAAACCTATGCTCCTATTGAGCAGCAATGTATACATAAGAAATCCTTTGAATATAACATTCCAAGAACTAGCACTAGGACTAATTTAGGTAATTTAAACTAGATTCATTGACAATAAATCATAATAACTCTAGCTTTAATCAAATGCCAATTAGAAATGTAAGTAAACATAAAGCCCAGCTGCAAAATCACATCTTAACAGAATTTGAATAGAATTTGAATCACATTTGAATAGTAAAAACTTGTCATGAACTTTTATGTAATAATATGTGAGCAATAAATATATTCTTATTTCATTAGAAAGTTAGATGAAAAACACTGTTTAAATTTAGTTCATCAAAGTATTGAAGGCATGCTGGGTAAGAATTTACAAATTGAACTCTTTTTTTGAATCAAGAAAATGTAGATGCTGACATGAGAATTTACATACCTGAGAACGAAGGTCTATGGGAGGCTTGGTGCTTTATGTATGAGGACGAACAGATAGTTAAATTTATTAGGTATTGTTTCGGTGAATTGAATTCGGTGAAGTCTTGCTCAATGGCGAATAAAGCGCCGGCAAGCCGCTTCGAGGTTAGCGACCAAATTCTCGGAACCAAAAATAGAGTCAACTGGAAGAAATTAATATCTCATAACACACGGAGTACTAAGTTATTAACTAAATCGACACAAAAATCTAGAAACTCACCAGGATTTCAGTAATAATCTCAGATAGTAAATAACCCAAAAAGGTTTACGATTGAAAAAAATAAGACGAATGAATGAAGTTGATGTATCGAGCCAACCCCTTCACTCGGCGGTCGGCCAAGGGTGAGTCGGATAGAATGAACTAACAACCTACTTGTAGAAAATTACTGGCAGCCTCCCAATTTCACCCATATATATTTAGAACGTCATATTACTTAGAACAATGCATTAATTTAATGTCAAAACATTTTAAATGTAATAAAACCTTAATTCGCGACTAACTATCGACAACAGCCGAATGAAGGACTCGAACGAATAATTGACAGATGAAATGTGTCAATGCCAACTTCAATGTCAACCGCATAAGCCGGTGGCAACTAAATGGTAAACAACTTTAGAGCTCGAAAAAAAACGATAAAAATAAACAATACAGTGAACAATGTAAAAGTAAAAATAAATGTAAAACACAAGTTTTAGTTGAGTAAGCGAGCAAATGCAATATGCTCGTTACACACCCCCCTCAACTAGGAAAAAAAATATAACATATTTTTTTTTTTTAAAGAAAAAGAAACTAACCGGGTTTTAACGTTTGGACGTGCCAATTACCCAAATCCTTGCCATTGAGATCAGCAAGTTGATATACTAAAGGTCCGACCCTTCTAATCACCTTGCACTTAATAAACCTAGGGGCCAGTTTGGCTGCGAAGTTATCAGAAGCGCTGGACAGCACCTTATTTTCTTTCCAGACAAGTTGCCCGGGCTGGAAATCAACCGCCCTACGACGTAAGTTGTAAGCGCGAGCATTACGCTCATAGGCTTTACTCATGTGTAGGCGCACCCGATCAAAGATGACATCTAATTCCCGTAAACCTGAAGCATAAGCACTACGATCTGCTGGTTCAACAGTGTCGGCAACGCTGGTCCCCTTATAGTCTTCGCCCGACAGTTTCATTTCTCGTCCATGTAGTAGAAAATACGGCGAGAAATCTGTCACACTATGAACACTACTGTTAATGGCAGCTTGTACTTCCGAAATATGGAGGTCCCAATCCTTATGCGTGTCTTGGATATAACACGCCACGGTGTCCTTAATCACACGGTTAACCCGTTCAGTAGGATTCGGTTGTGGGTGGTATTTGGCCGTATAAAACAAATTAGGTATTTTATATTTTTCAATTAGTGACCTGAAATTTGAAGAGGTAAACTGTACTCCATTGTCCACTAATACGGTCTTGGGGACTCCGTGCACAAGAAAAACATTTTTCTCCAGACAAGTTGCTACTTCTTTGGCGGTAGCCTTCCTAAGCGGGATCAAAATAGAATATTTGGAAAAGAAGCAAGTTACCACGAAGAGGTAGCTAAATCCAGCTTTAGACCGAGGTAATGGGCCCATCAAATCAGCAGATATGAATTCCCAAGGAAGCTCGACAACTTTAGGTGAACCGAAGAAACCAGCTGGAGCTTGATTGGGTGATTTATGAGCGTGACAAATATCACAGGCTTTGACATATTTCTTCACATCTGCCAACAAGCCTGGCCAAAAGTGCCGCTGGCTAAGTCTTTTCATGGTCTTGAAGACGCCGAAGTGGCCCGCTGTCGGCTCGTCATGGTGGAGTCTTAAGAGCTCAAGGCGGCGATTGCAGAGCACTACCAGTTTCCAATCGGAGTCTGATTGTAAAGCAAACTGGCTTTTTATATGCCGATAAAGCTCACCATTTTTCAGGCACCATTTTGGATTAGCGGAAGGGTTAGCTTTCACCTTAGATACTATAGAGTCGTACCAAGGATCTGCGTCGGAGGCACACGACACGAAGTCGCATTCGGGAATCAAGGCCCGTGAGAGCGCATCCGGCACTACATGAGAGCTACCCTTTCGGTGAAGGACCTCGAAATCAAACTGTGATAACCGGCAGGCCCACCGAGCAAGTCGGCCACTGGGTGACTTTAGGTTGGTCAACCACTTAAGGCTCATGTGATCGGTTATTACGGTGAAATGGTGTCCCTCGACGTACGGTCTAAATTTCTCCACTGCAAAGAGAGCTGCTAAACACTCCTTTTCGGTTGTGGAGTAGCGACGTTCAGACGAAGTGAGCGTGCGAGAGGCGAACGCTATGACACGTTCGCCCTCTTCAGACTCTTGAGATAGCACGGCTCCAATGCCTACATCGGAGGCATCGCACTGAACGAAAAACGGTACATCGAAATTAGGACACGTCAAAACAGGAGATGAAACTAATGCATCCCGCAAGGCAGCAAAGCTGTTTTCGGCTGCTTCCGACCAGAGGAAGGTACAATTTTTTCGGGTCAAGGCTGTAAGAGGAGCAGCAAGGGAACCAAAGTTCTTGATAAACCGACGATACCACGATGCCATTCCCAAGAAGCGACGCACTTCTTTTGAAGAAGTAGGTCTGGGATACTGGAGGATCGCAGCAACCTTATCAGGGTTGGGACGCAAACCTTCCGAATCTACAACATAACCTAAGTAATTCAGCTTTGAACGACAGAAGTGAGACTTCGACATATTGATGGTAAGGTTTGCCATCTTCAGTTTATCAGCTACGCGCTCCAGAAGCAGTACGTGCTCCTCAAACGTCTGGGAAATACAAATGATATCATCTAGGTAAATGAATACCTTGCCGTGAAACTCTGGCCCAAAAAGACGGTCCATTAAGGATTGAAGAACTTGAGGGGCATTAGTCAAGCCAAAACAAACACGGGTAAATTGAAACAGACCTCTTTTGGGGACGGTAAAGGCAGTTTTAGGTCGACTATCTGCGGAAAGTTCAATCTGCCAAAATGCTGATTTCAAATCTAGCGACGTCATAAATTTAGCTTCTTTAAGGTTGGATAAAATAGAATCAAGGTAGGGTATGGGATAAGCTAACTTAACGGTCACAGAATTTAGTTTCCGACTATCCAGACAAGGTCTAAACTCACCATTTGCCTTACGGACAATGACCATCGGGCTATTCCACGAAGATTCTGAAGGTTCCACGACCCCTAGCTCCAACATCTTATCCAGTTCCTCGTCTAAAACTTTTAACATGTTCGGCGACAAGTTATGGTATCGCTGTTTAATGGGTGTAGCCGACCCAGTGTCAATAGAATGTTCTAAAAGAGGAGTCGTGCTCAGGTGTCCTCCAGTGTATTGAAGGGCCCTAAACTTAAGCATGACATGTTCTAGGGCTCGTTTATGCTCTGGCGTCAAGTCACGCTGAGTAATCGGCTCACTAGGAACGACTTCAGCTTCCCAGGCATTTTCCAGGACCGCCAGTCCATCATCAGAAGAAGATGGAGACGAAGAACGAAGCCTAGAGAGAGGTTCTTCTTTTGTTGCGTAGCGTGAAACAAAACTGGGGGCTACATCGAAACTTTTCCAAAAATCAATGCCCAAAATGACTGGTACCCTAAGACTAGAAATAACCACAAAATCAAAATCCTTCGACACACCATTACAAGTAACATGTAAATAAACACGACCCTCCGGCTGATATTTGGTCCCGTCGGCCGTTGAGACGCTTGGCAAATTCGACTTATCTAAGGCGACAGAAAAACGAGTGGAGAACAATTTGAAAGCTGACTCATTGAGTAGGGAAATAGAGGCACCACTGTCTAATAAACCTCGACAATGGAAGGTATGATTAAATAGTAAATGGGCATAAGGCCTACTATCATAAACAGATGGTGCAAAATGGCAAGTATTCACATCCGGGGAATGTAGGAAGTTATTAATAAATTTTAACCAACGGGTCCATTCGTCTTTCTGCGTGTATTGATAAGCACGACCTAAGCGGTCCCTGGCGGTGGGTTGTGGCCTAATTCGTTTTTTGGAGTGGAGCCACACCCAGAGCAGTCTTTAACGGTTACTCCTTCAGCACCACAACGGAAACAATAGGGAAGTTTTTTGGATGGACACGCTTCAGCCGAATGTCCACGTCCGCCACAGTTACGGCATTTAGTAACTGCATCATTATTGGAGACAGGGCTGACTTTCACTTCAGACACGGCAACCTTAGCTCGGCGGCGTCCTTTAAATGCTAAATCGTGTTCCATACAATTCTCACTGGGAGGCGGAACGTAATCCTCAGCCGACCGCAATGCCACATCTATCTGCCTACAATATCGGTGCAGTTCTTCAACATTTCTATAATCTTTGAACATTACCTTTGATCTATACCTAGGTGCTAAGTTAAATTTAAGTAGTTCTAATTTCTCACTTTCATCGAAGGGAACGGGAAGTCTGGCAAAATATTGCCTCATAATAGCAAAGTATGTAAGAGCATCCTCAGAAACATCCTGGGTGCGATTATAAATTTCTCTGCGGAGTCTAAGATGATAATCCAAAGGTAAAAACTCAACTTTCAAAGCAGAAACTAAGTCAGACCAACAATCAAAGTTATGAGACACACCACGGTACCACTGCAAGACAGGATCACTAAACAGATTGACAGCTGAGGCTAGCAATTCCTTATCGGTCACACTATGACATTTCTTAAGTTCATCAACACGTTGAAGGAAACCTACTAAACTAAATTCAGATCGCCCTGGATACTTAAGATTCCATGATGCAACAAGGTTATCTGTTCGCAAGACAATTGGTCTATCATTAGAATTTAAAGATTCAACTTCGTTCTCAGGTTTACACTTATCATTATGAATTTGTGTCAAAGTCACATCAAACATGTGTAAAATTTGTTTAAAATAATTTGAGTGTTCCAACAGTTCCTTATCATTTGATGGTACAATACGATTACAACGTTCTTTTATATGTTGAAGTTTAGTACAAAATTTTATAAAATCATTGTTAGTTTTGTCGAAAACTAAGACATCAAAAGTGGAAATTAACTCCTTAACGGTTTTATCAACAACTGCTAATTCACTCTCAGGGGAACGCGTACATTTAAGTTGAAGTTGCACATTACTACTTAGTTCGCTTTTCAATTTCTTCCTTAATTCGTCAGTATTAAGTCCAGTGTAGTCTACATTCCGGCACTCCAACTCATAACGCAGTTCCTCCACGGACAGTCGGTGGATTGCATAAGGCAGCATCACAAAATTAAAGAAAGATGTCACCTGGATATGTCTTCTGGGGTTCCTGCACCTCTGGCCTCACGCTGAAGGGCGCCAATGTAACGTTCTCCTTGTCCCGGCTAGGGCAGGGTAGTAGGTGAGTAAGGCCGGTGAGGGAGGTGCAGTAAAACCAACTTGTTCAGTTCCAGTTATTTATTTGTTTAGGCGCCAGTTATGTCGAGTTTAATTTAGCGGCGACAAAACAACCGCTTGTTTAGAGTATTATGATCTAAAACCAAGAAACCCCCTGAAAAGAGGTGAAATTGATTACACACTGATAGTATAATATAAGATAGACCTAATCGGCCTCACTACAAAACAAAGACTAAAGACAGTCTATTTTATAAGATAAATAGCAATTTTGCTATCATATTTTATTAATAATGATTTACCAGTCATTTTGACTACTTAAACCTATGCTCCTATTGAGCAGCAATGTATACATAAGAAATCCTTTGAATATAACATTCCAAGAACTAGCACTAGGACTAATTTAGGTAATTTAAACTAGATTCATTGACAATAAATCATAATAACTCTAGCTTTAATCAAATGCCAATTAGAAATGTAAGTAAACATAAAGCCCAGCTGCAAAATCACATCTTAACAGAATTTGAATAGAATTTGAATCACATTTGAATAGTAAAAACTTGTCATGAACTTTTATGTAATAATATGTGAGCAATAAATATATTCTTATTTCATTAGAAAGTTAGATGAAAAACACTGTTTAAATTTAGTTCATCAAAGTATTGAAGGCATGCTGGGTAAGAATTTACAAATTGAACTCTTTTTTTGAATCAAGAAAATGTAGATGCTGACATGAGAATTTACATACCTGAGAACGAAGGTCTATGGGAGGCTTGGTGCTTTATGTATGAGGACGAACAGATAGTTAAATTTATTAGGTATTGTTTCGGTGAATTGAATTCGGTGAAGTCTTGCTCAATGGCGAATAAAGCGCCGGCAAGCCGCTTCGAGGTTAGCGACCAAATTCTCGGAACCAAAAATAGAGTCAACTGGAAGAAATTAATATCTCATAACACACGGAGTACTAAGTTATTAACTAAATCGACACAAAAATCTAGAAACTCACCAGGATTTCAGTAATAATCTCAGATAGTAAATAACCCAAAAAGGTTTACGATTGAAAAAAATAAGACGAATGAATGAAGTTGATGTATCGAGCCAACCCCTTCACTCGGCGGTCGGCCAAGGGTGAGTCGGATAGAATGAACTAACAACCTACTTGTAGAAAATTACTGGCAGCCTCCCAATTTCACCCATATATATTTAGAACGTCATATTACTTAGAACAATGCATTAATTTAATGTCAAAACATTTTAAATGTAATAAAACCTTAATTCGCGACTAACTATCGACAACAGCCGAATGAAGGACTCGAACGAATAATTGACAGATGAAATGTGTCAATGCCAACTTCAATGTCAACCGCATAAGCCGGTGGCAACTAAATGGTAAACAACTTTAGAGCTCGAAAAAAAACGATAAAAATAAACAATACAGTGAACAATGTAAAAGTAAAAATAAATGTAAAACACAAGTTTTAGTTGAGTAAGCGAGCAAATGCAATATGCTCGTTACAAAGTACTCAATTGATTTTGATGAAATTTATATGAAATCAACTGTTTTCTATCATATGAAACAAGAATCATCAAAATCAGTTTACCCAGTCAAAAGTAATTTGATTACAAACAAAAAAATAACATACAGACGAATTGAATACCTCCTTTTTTGAAGTCGGTTGAGAATATATAAATATGTTAAAAATATGTAAAAAAAAAGTTCGCCACAGTTATCAATAATGTATGATTAAATGAAATTATGTGTGGGTAATGATCTTGACATTGACGTTTTTTCTAGTTGACAGTAGGTACTAACACTTACTTTGATGTGACAGTTTTAGCAAACATATTTTTTTGTGGCATAAGAATCTTTCTTATGCCCAAAATATATATTTTTTCTCAGTCCAAAGTTCTATTTTCATCAAAACTATAAAGGCAGAGTTATTCAAATTATTAAAGGCATATTTAATGGTTTTCAGAGTATTATAATCGACGGTACTAAATGGGCAAAAGACATTCGTTGGGCTAGATGTGGGCTAGATGATCTGTTGTGAATATATGAGAAATTTATATTTGTTTGTTCAATGACAGTCTTGAACACACTTAGTACTCTGTAAATTGATACAGCACTTAATATTTCACCTTATCTACCTACCACACCTGCAGTCTATACAAAATTCCTGAAAAGAGACGCAACTTGTTTAAAATTTCAATTTGAAATTCCCCTTCGATGGCAATTCCCACAGCAATATTGGGACAATGGTCGTCTAATGAAACCGACTCTGACAAAAAGTGACCAAGTGTGAAAAATGCGATTTTCTGGCGAAAGGGGACTGACTGATTGGACCCTGCGCCCTGCACAGAAAAGTTAATCCTTATTAACTGCCACAATATTATGATCTACTTTACAATTTTTGATTGCAATAATTTTTATATTATTTCTAATAAAATATTATTGTCTGGGGATTTTGCTGTAGGTATAATAAAATTAAGTAAATGAGGTAATTTATTATATTAGTAATGACTACAAAAACTAGTTTTTTTTTAATCCATAGACAATCACACTACCTACATGGCCTCAAACTATGCAGAGCTTATGATAGAAATAAATAAATAAAAATAAATTTAAAGAAATAAGTATTCTTACGTTTGCGTCACAATATATCTTTGAAAAGCTTATGTTTGTAAAAAAAAACTTAAACATGTTCCATAGAAAATGTGACCTATATACACTTATTTCTTATTAGATGATTGCTGTTGAGTTTCTTGCCACTTCTTCTCAACAGATCGACTTTCCGAAGTGGTGGTAGATTCAGTTCAATTTGTAAATTATTTGACTTATTTCAAATGTATTTAAATACTTACGAAATAAAGAAAAAAAAAGATATGGGATACCATGTACTAAACAGGGGGGGTCACTTTTGAAATTCGAGGACGTGACAGTTTGAGATAATAATATATGAAAATTAATTATTTACTGAGTAAACTCAACCGAAAGTTAAAGAATTTATTACGCAACGCATGGTTACACTAGCAATGGCAGCGAACCACGTATCAGCCCACGTGCCGCGATAGACTCGAGTGTAAGTAAAGTAAATAGAAACAAAACTTTATTTATTTATTGTGAATTCTAGTGAAAACTTAGGTACCTACTTTTTACATAATTATGACCACAACATTTTTTTTTTCAAAGTGGTCGTCTATACAGTGTGTCCCGCCAACCCTATACAGGGTTGATTTTAATTAGCGGATCACCTCTCGCAAGCAGCCTCTCCACATCAATATCAACAGCATTTGTTCTACGACTTTTTACAAATCTTGATAAACAACGCAAAAATTAAAAAAGGAAAAGCGTTTGTAAGAAGTGCCTACCTGCTATTATTTTGAGGCGATATTTTACTGCGCAAGGTGCGTGGCATACCTACGCTTAAATAAAGTTACGCCTTTAAACCAAGGCAATAAATATTTTTTGTATGGGAAAACTAAAATTTTAAAAACTAATAGTTTTAATAAGTTGTAGGGTTGATGATGTTTTTGGGATTGATGTGGAGAGGCTGCCTGCAAGAGGTGATGTGCTAATTAAAATTAACCCTGTATAATACCTTCACGGAGGTATTCTAGTACCCATAAGGATTTCAGAAAAAATATAAAAAAAAGAAAAATTCGTAATTTATTTTTAAATTTTTGTATATGAAAGCAATAAATTTCAACATTTTCTTTCATACAAAAATTTAAAAATAAATTTATTTTTTTCAATTTTTATATTTTTTCTGTAACCCTTATGGGTACTAGAATACCTCCGTGAAGGTACTGATCATTGTTTTAAGGTTAGGTGGCACAAAAAGGTTAAAAATAATGTTTATTATATGGCCTTATTCAGTGTAGAAAAAAAGTTTAGAATATTTCGATTAATTTTGCTAAAATATTTTTGTTTACAAAAGTACCGTAAAGTTTTTATTTTTATTTACCTAAACTTCTAATAGTATATTATGTAACAAGTGAGCGAAGTTGCTAATTACAGTCGAGGCTGTGATTTGAGCCCGAGCCGCAGGCGAGGGCTTAATAATGAGCCGAGACTGTAATTAGCAACGCGCACGAGTTACATACGACGTTTTTCAACACACTTGTGAGTAAAAGACAGGCATACGTGGTCATAAAATAACAAACACATTTGATAACAAAGCTGTGAATTGTGATTGACAAATGGCGCCGAACCTCGCGCATGCGCGTAGGTTTTTTTTCCGCCAAATGTGTCAATGTCTGTATAGCATATACAGCCTATTTTAAGTGAAAATGTTTAATTTGGAGTGGTAAATGCAAATATTTTAATATTTTATAACAAATTATTGTAAATTGTAAATAATTTGTTTGATATACAAATTTGTTTTACTAATATAAGGCGCAGCCATTTAAAAATTTATATGGATTTGAAGTGGTATAAAACCTCTTTTGTTGTTTCTGAAAATATTTAATGTATAACCCGGACCAATAAAATATGCTCTGTTTACTCGCATGTAATTTGCACAAAGGTACAATTCAACTTTGTAGGATTCATTATATTATGCACTAGGGTATAATATATTATTCACGCGTGACTTATAGCCCAGTTTATAATTCTAAATTCAATAGAATAACGCTCACTTTACGAGCAAGTGTGTTGAAAAATATTATTAGATACATGATGTCCAAGTGAAATTAAATATGAGATTGAACGCTTGTAAGAAAAAATAAATAAAAAAAAGACGTGTGGCACTCGGAGACTGCCGCGGTAAAGCTATTGCATAGTATTTTTTATAACTTATGAAATTATAATTATTTATTTATTTTATTTATTCAGTAATGTTTGATCTAATATGAAGTCCACAAGTTCCTAGTAGATGACGCTGATTTTTTATTAAAGCCCGCATGTAAAGTTATGAATGAATCAATCAATCATTTATTTGCATAAAATATGGTACAGATTTAGGACTTAAAATAAAAAAAAATAGGTCATACATATTTTACCTTTTTAGGGCATGCAAAAATAAATTACTATTGTTCAAATTAACAAAAGTCTCAAAGTAGGCACATTCGGCATATTGTGATTTTTCCGTAATTCATTTAAGGTAATTTCCAACAAGTTAGTTTTAGACAAAAGACCCGCAATATTTTGATGAAATATTTTTAGTTGATTTGAGTTGCTATCATTATTATTATTTAAATTTACTTTATTTACGAAAAAAATTCAATTCATTATTTTCTAAGTTATTTTTTGTCTTTTTAAGAAAGTAGAACAAAATCGTCCCCTTTTTAATTATATCCTGAGTAGTATTCGGATGAGATTTATAGTTTGCATTTGAATGTCCAATTTTTATGTCTATTTTATTTTCAGTCATTTTTAAAAAGTATTACGGAATTGTTCCCTTTTTAGTTACACCCTGAGTAGTAGTTGAATTATATTTATAATCTGCACTTGAATGTATATTTTTAACCTTTGAATGTTCATTCTTAATATGATACTTAGTAAATGACAAGATTTTTTTTCTATAATCACATTCATCAATTATTAAATTTATTTTCTTACATATAGCAAACCATGTGTAGCAAACGCAGTCTTGTAATCGTACGAATTTACTATTAAAAAAGTGTTTACTTAAGTTATGTATCATGTCATTCAACTTATTTTCGTTAAGAAATCTATTTTTAATTACGCTCAGAAGTATAATATTGCAATTAATATATTTATTTAAAAAACCTTTGAATGTTCATTCTTAATATGATACTTAGTAAATGACAAGATTTTTTTTCTATAATCACATTCATCAATTATTAAATTTATTTTCTTACATATAGCAAACCATGTGTAGCAAACGCAGTCTTGTAATCGTACGAATTTACTATTAAAAAAGTGTTTACTTAAGTTATGTATCATGTCATTCAACTTATTTTCGTTAAGAAATCTATTTTTAATTACGCTCAGAAGTATAATATTGCAATTAATATATTTATTTAAAATTAAACATGTTTCTAACAACACTTTTGTCGCGTTTGTGTCGTGTTCACCTACGCAGATTATTATTTTGTCCTTTTCTTTCTTTGGGTCTTAAGCATCGTCAATATTTCTTCAGTGCTTGCGTAAGGTATAGTAAAAGATATAACTTCATATTTTTCGTAAGGATTATTAAATCTTGATCTTACTAATCTGTTACGAAGACCTTTACATTGCTGTCCACCAATTATAAAGATTCTGTGTTCTTCATGTCTATTTTTCTTAGATGTCACCAATACCTTATCCTCTTCCACTGCCTGGAGATTTTTTTTGTTTTTAGTAGTGAGGACTCCGGTTCCACTCATAGACAATCCTTGTTACTCTCCTTCAATGGTGATGATAGTTAGTACGATGGTGATGGTGGCAATGATTGTAATTTCTCTACGTTTTCATTGTGTGTATTAGCTATTGTCTGCCGACGACAATTTTTTGTCTTTTTTTGTTTTGTTTCGTAGAGTTTTTAGTTTCAAGCGTTTTAGTGCACATATTTTTGAGTAAGTGCAGTTGTCGAGATAATTGACTAACTTCTTTTTTTAAGCCAATGTTTTCAATTATAATATTCTCCATTTCCATGTACGTGCTTTCAAACTGCCTCTGTAAATTAATTATTTCAAGTTTCAAGTCTCCAGTTTGGTCTGCACTTATATCAGTCGATAAATTAAAACTTTTTGAAGCTGTGTCAAGATCAATAGTGTCTAGAGACAAATTGTGATCCAGGGATTCACATGAATGTGTGTGCGTGATGCTAGGCGACTTGGCTGCCGGAGGTTTTAAAGCCTTTTTCCTCCTAGTAGTGACGGTACTTATCTGGCTATTTGATGTACCCAGCTTATTTTTAGCTTTATGTTTTTTTTCTTGGCTTGGAGCACTTCCGTATACATTTAATGCACTGCCATTTTTTTGCGCTCAGCTGTTAAGGTATTATAAAACCTTTGAGTCGAAATATTTTCGCATTCTTTGTGATAAATTAATTTACAATTTGTACATGTCAGGTTTTCATTATTCAATATATTCTTTTTAGATTTGTTAATTTTTTTAATGTCGTGTTTTGGTGTCAACATTTCTGTTTAACTTAGTCAATCAATCAATTTGTTTGTAACTGCCTTTTCTTTTATTTAATCCTCTTAAAACAAAGTAAGTTTCCAATATAAAAAACTTAAAAAAATATATTTATAATTTTAAAAGGAGAAAAGAAAAACATAAAAAAGAATTCATGTCAATGCGATTATCAGGGCTTGAACTCGTAACTCTTGATCGGGAAAAAATTATCAGTTTTTTTTTGTGCTCAGCTGTTAAGGTAGGTAACCTTTGAGTCGAAATATTTTCGCATTCTATGTGATAAATTAATTTAAAATTTCAGGTTAGATTTTCATTATCTATACTAATATATAAAGCTGAAGAGTTTGTTTTTTGTTTGTTTGTTTGTTTGAACGCGCTAATCTCAGAAACTACAAGTGGGATTTGAAAAATTATTTTTGCATTTGATAGCCCAACTCTTGAGGAAGGTTATAGGCTTTTATCCCGCTTTTATCCCGAAATTCCCACGGGATCAAAAGTTACGCGAGTAAAACCGCGTGCGGTGGCTAGTTCAATATATTCTTTTTACATTTGTCAAATTTTTTAACGTCGTATTTTGGTGTCATCATTTCTGTTTAACTTAGTCAATCAATCAATTTGTTTGTAACTGCCTTTTCTTTTATTTAATCCTCTTCGAACAAAGTAAGCTTCCAATACAAAAAACTTTAAAAAAAATGTATTTATAATTTTAAAAGGAGAAAAGAAAACATAAAAAAAAATTCATGCCAATGCGATTATCAGGGCTTGATCTCATAACTCTTGATCGGGAACCTTTAGACGTTACCACTCGACCACTCATTGAGTTATTTAGATTAGCGAAATAAAGGATTTGTTATGAAAGCCAACTATTGTTTATGTATCTGTCAACTCTAAAAATTGTCACGTTGCTTAGAATGGATGCCTCTCGATAGATGGCGCTGATTGTTTATTAAAGCCCGCATAAAAGCGCAGATTTTTTCGTTACGGAATTTCTGGATTCGCTCCCCACGCTCAAGGCCCGCGATAGAATCTATGCAATAGCTTAAAAATCATTGAATTGAGCGTTATAATTACCCTGAGAAGATCCTCAATCTTAACAAAAACACCCTGAATACAATAAATTATACCGACGGGTTCCGGGCTAATTGTATTAAGCGACACTCTGGGCGATATAGACTTTTATATATATTTGGAATCAGTAAATTTTTATGCGTCGTTTGAGCTGGGTTTGGTGACGATCGGAGCACTTTTTTGTCACTTAATACAACCGCATGTTTTGGGTCCATTTTGGACTGCAATGTATGAAACGACACAAAGTATTGACAAATTTAGGAACTGTATACTTAAGCTCACTACCAAATTCCAGACAGTCGTTTAAGTTTTTTTTCCTGGAGCAACAATTTACAGGCAACGTACGTTAACGCATGTAGCCTGACCTTATAAATATATAGAAATGTCGCTTCATACAATTAGCCCCTTTGTTGAATTCATATCCAGTGTCGCTTAATACAATTAGCTTTACTTTATAAATATACAAGAATGTCGTTTAATACATTTAGACTCTTTGTCAAATTCATACCTAGGGTCGGTCCATATATTAAAGTCTGTGCATGAAATGTTAGGATGTTGTCACTTCAACCATTGAGCTTGCAGTAGATAATGATATGACGGTCGAATGAACTTTTTAGGATTTCAACAGTAAACATTTTACGATTATGGTTAAACCTATTTTTCTTATTCAATATTAGATTTGCAGTGTCGTTTCAGTTATAAGAAAAGTAAAGTTCTAGTACTTCAGATTAAGACTTATGAAAGGTCCAAAGAAGAGTAAGGTAACACAGCGGTTGCACTTCCTCTCGTTTAAAGTGCACTTCAGTAACATCCGAGGAATGCGCTCCAATCTCAATGATGTCCACCACCACCTCGAGACGGAGAGACCCCACCTACTCTTCCTAACGGAGACGCAGATCTGTGATCCGTCAGACTCGGCATACCTTTGTTACCCAGGTTACATCCTGGAGTCCAAATTCTACCCGCACGCCGGGGTGTGCATGTATGCCAGTGACAAGATCTGTTGTCAGCGTCTCCGTTACTTAGAAGTGCCGGACCTTTCAGTTATGTGGGTTCACATAGATACCAGCCTAGACCAAATGGTACCTATACGCTGGTATTTATCGGTCACACAGCGGAGATCGGGAGACAACGAGGCTTATGGACTATCTCAGTAGTACAGCGGACAAGGTTCAGCAACGTTTTTCCACAGCGCAGTTGGTGTTCCTGGGGGATTTTAACGCACACCACGGACAGTGGTGTATAAACCCGTTATAAACCCGTTTCAGGACACTGACCATGCTGGTAGAGAGGCTTTTAAGTTTTCGCTCACTCATGGCCTGTCTCAGCTTGTTGACGAGCCTACGCGCATCCCAGACGTTGCTGGTCACACTGCTTACTGCCTGGACCTTCTGCTGACAACCGATCCGGACAGATATTCGGTGTCCGTCACTGCACCCTTAGGGACATCCGATCACTGTCTGGTGAAATCTGTATCGAAGTACTCACCACCTGACACCCAACCAAGTGGTTCTAGGCGAGTATGGCGTTACAAGTCGGCAGATTGGGATGAAATGCGACATTTCTTTGCATCTTATCCGTGGCGGCAAGCTTGTTTCACATCAACCGATCCATCGTGCTGCGCTGATGCAGTCTCAAGTGTGATAAGTCAAGCAATGGAGTACTTCATTCCCTACGCTTATCTATCCCTTGAAACCAAAGCTCGCCCATGGTTTAGTGCTGAATGCTTTTCCGCTGAAAAGCGTAAGCGAGAAGCGTACAAAGCCTGGGCAACCGCTCGCAGAAGCAAAGCCGTGGATTCACATGAACACAAGAAGAGGTACAACGCTGCCGCCAAGTCCTGCAAAAAGGTGATCAAAAGAGCTCGTTTCGCCCACATAGGCTGTATCGGAGACAGAATAGCCTCATACCCCTCGGGAAGTAAAGCTTTCTGGTCCCTCGCCAAGTTGGTCGAAACGAACTTTTGTCGCCCGTCGCTGCCGCGTCTGCGGAAACCTGACGGTTCTCTGGCCCACACCGCTAAGGAAAACGCGGATTTATTTGCCAATGTCTTTGCGGAAAATTCTCGTCTAGATAGCCAAGGAAAAATCCCACCCCAATTACCTCAGTTCGGTCCTACAATGGGTACCGTTCATATTCGCCAAAAGGAGGTTCTTAAATGCTTGCTGCACCTAGACGAGAATAAGGCTAGCGGTCCAGATGGTATTCCTGCAGTGGTGTTCAAACGCTGCGCAGCTGAGTTGCCTCCTGTTTTGACGCGTCTCTATAGACTCTCTTTGGAATCTGGTATAGTCCCCAAATCCTGGAACCTGGCTAACGTACAACCAGTACCGAAGAAGGGAAGCCGTGCTGATCCTGTCAACTGTCGACCAATTTCAATCACTTCCATACTTTGCAAAGTCATGGAACGTGTATTGAACAATCGACTCCTGGCATACCTTGAGACCAACGGGCTCCTAAGCGATAGCCAATATGGTTTCCGCAGTGGACGCTCGACCGGCGATCTTCTCGTTTATGCCACACACTTATGGAGTGAGGCCTTGGAGGGTCATGGTGAAGCAATAGCTGTATCGTTAGACATCTCCAAGGCTCTCATGTTATTAAAGCATGATAACAAACAAATTATTTAAAAAAACCATTCGCATAAACTAATTAGCCATACATTAATAAGTTTAAGATATGGTATTTAAATCAATTAGCTTAGGTTTGAAATTTGACCAACTCTTTGATTAAAGCGCTTAGCTTAGAGCCATTATTTGCATGCCTAGGCGATTAAGTCATTTAGCTTGGAACAAGAAATAATAAACCTAGGCGGTTTAGTCATTTAGCCTGGAATAAGAAACAATAATCATTAGCGGTTAAGCCATTTAGCTTGGAACAAAAAAATATAAAATATGAATCATTTTGTATTAAGCGACATTTATTTACGTTAAAAATATGAATATTAGAAAAATAAATGAATTCAATTATAGGCAATATGTTATAAAAACAGTAATATCTTTCTTTTTTAAAAAATAATGCAATTTGCTAAAGTTTTTAATTTTTTTCTAAAGATCGAAACTTTAAACTCTTTTGGTGTAAAGTTTCAAAAATGTCGGTTAATACAAATAGCCCGGAACCCGTCGATACAATCTTCTATCTAGACTGCCTTGTCCCTTAAAACAATAACTTATTTAAAGATGACTTTTAGCATAAAAATTTAGAAAAGAAAATCTTAAATATCTAAAATGTAGGCTCTGAGTCTTATTATTTCTACGTTAAGGAGTAAGTAGCTTGCACGACATATTTCTGTGTAGTTTTAGAATATACCTACATAGAAGTATTATAATGGTTACTAATAACAGATGCTTTTTGTGTTTCAAAGTTATGCTCAAAAGGTATTGAAAACATAGATTTTATTTCTTTTAAATAAATATAAAGTATGTTCTCAACAGTCAAAGTTTAATACGAAAACTGCTCGTATCGTATTCAATGTCAGCTGAAAAGATAACTTAAATGTACAAAAAACATTATTCAAGCTAAATCTAAAACTTTTTCATATAAGATTTTAGATAACTCAAAGTATTTCCTCAAAATATAAGATTAAATTTGTATCTTATGGAAATGTAAGATGGACCCGTCTCATATGACAAACTAGGTCTGGTGAGTTGACTCCCCGATCATGGTATTTGATCTTTATTATAGGGGTCACTACTGTCTACGAAAAAGGATCAAATCATTTGGTGCGGATATTTTGTCAATAGTAGACGAAGAACCAGGGCCTGATGATTTCCCGGTAGCAACGGTTACTATAGTATGTAAAGGTTGAAGGAAATAAAGTTGATTTACCGTCTTTACTATTTGAAGTAGTTACCAAAGCTATACCTTTTTAAATTGTCCTTATATATTTCCATTTTCCCAACCGACTTATCATATTTAAATATACATAAAGATATTATACAACCCGACCAATATTTCGGATTAAAAATTCAATAAAATCCCATATATTTTTTTTAATAATCGCGGGAAGTTGGCGAGCGACACAACTTTAAAGGCAGCTTACGTAATTTGAGTAATGAATGTGCCGCGAAAAAAACAGCTTAATACATATATATAACATGCTTTTCATCTAGTTAAGTATGCATTTCTAAACGAAAAAGTTAGTTAAAAACAATTAAATAGTTCCTTCGATGGTCAGTCTTTAAGGCATGGCTAGTTTGAGACCAGCGAGGCTAGCATGCTACCGTCGACAACGATTAATCGGACCTTTTATCGATATTTTCTTAGAATATGGTATTTAGTGTATGTAATTTATTAAGATTATGACATATTTGGTTCTGTGGTCTTACTCATGGTATCAAATTGAGTAATTCTACATCCAGAACTCGTTCGCTGGTATGAATTATAAAAAAATAAAGTTTGGAATGCTTTTTGAATTCAAATGATATTTCGAATTCCACAAATCGTTTTTTTTTTGTAGGAATTGTTGTAGTTCGCTATAGGTTAGTTCGCAATTATATATTTTGGTGCGCATATTAGCTTACATAATAGGATAAAATAACAAAATAATATTTATCTTGTCGATTCGACTATTTATCGATTAATAAGTATGAAAATTGAATCGTGTTGCTAATTTGGAGCTAAAGGGAAAAATATCAAGAACCCCATCCTGGATTTATTTTTTCATACAACCTAAACAAATTTTCAGAATAATCATAGGACAAACATATTCCTCGAATATCTAAAAGATGTAAGCAATCGAAATCCAAAATTTCCAATAATTAAGAAACGGGGCCATTCTTTACCCGCCACGCGCCCTCCATTATGTATGATCTGCTCAGGGTTTGGGTCTCGGAGACCCCGTTAACCTCCGCGCGGTCGTCGGGTCTGTCTTACTATACGTGAGTGCGTAAATAATTTAAAACGCCTTTGTAGGGATGAACACACAGGTGGTTAAGGTACAGGCGAAGACAACATGGTAATTTTTAGAAAAAAATAAGTATAATCGACGAATGCAGAGCATTAAAAAAACCGACTTCACGTCAAAACTTTGGCTGAGTTTTAATATCATCAACGTAAACAAATTTTTGAAATCATACATATTTTTTCAAAAGTTTGAAATTTTCAATGAAGTACTGAACCGATTTCGATGAAATTTAAATGGGACCAACTATGAAGTATCTTCTATCATATGAAACAACAATTTTCAAAATCAGTTCATAATTGGCCGAAATATCGTGTAACAAAGACACAAACATACAGACACATTGAGAACCTCCTCCTTTTTGGAAGTCGGTTGGCATAAATTTTTGACAACCTGAAAATAAAAAGAAATTGCTATTAGAGTTAGTAACTTTACCAGCTTTTTAACTACCATTACTCTAGAGAATGCAAAAAACATAATTTTGTCAAAAATCTTTTGAATTAACTTAATATTAATATTATTTTTTTAAATAAAATATTGCCCCAGAAAGAGATTTTAGCTCTAAAGTTCAAAGCTGGTAAAAAATTCCTTTTTTATCTATAATATCTAGCACTGTTGTCGCGAAGTGTACCTACCCGTTGTCCCACATCTCATTGTCAATGGACCGCGAAACGCCGCTCTGCTCGTCTGTACCCGCCGTACTACGACCTAATAAACCATCTATTTAGCTATTTATGTGTTTACAAAAGTGCTTGCGTCTTTACCTGTGTACAGGTGAAATAGAAAACTGCCGTGTGATTTTCTATTGCTAATGTAGTTGAAGAATTTAATGTAGTTATTTAAGTTCTACATGACTTTTTTTTTGTGGCATCTGTCGTCACTAACTAGCAGTGCGAGCACAGAACTTTCTCGACTCGTATGTTTACGGTTGGAGACGGTTTGTAAGCAATAATTGAAATCTATCCATTGCCACACGGTCAGTTTAAATAAATGTGTGCCTTTTTATTTTTGTATGTTTGTTAACATGTTGTTCTCTTTAATAACTGTAAAATAAAAAAATATAATGTACATTCGAGTAGATAAAGTTCTGTGCTCGTAATCAGATAAGCGTGAAGGCTGTATAGGTTTTAATTTATGAAGGCACTGAAACCGAGCTAACTCACCTACCTAGCTAACTCAATCTCGTGATAATGCTCATGAAATTGAGTTATAGTACCTAGGGGAATGTGACTTCAATAATCTAAAAGGTATATCTGAGTAAAAGTACCTATTACCAAAAATAGGTACTTTAACTAGCGATACTGTGGCAAGACCAGTATCGCTAGAAGAATACCAGTTTTTATCTATATCTTGATTTTCTTTCAGGCGAGATCACCCCGTACCGGTTTTATTTACAACAAAAAATGATTTTCATATTTAACTTATTTACGTTTTACAAGTGTACTACTTGATTATTTGTTTTTTTTTGACTTCATGTTTAACACAAATAAACTGAGAGTATCCTGCTAACTTGATAAAAGATGCTCTTGATTTTTAAGAAAATTAATAACTGGCACATTGTTTACAATTGTACATTAATGATCATATTGCGTTTCATTATATAATACTAAGATAATGAAAACGAAAAATGCTTTATTATTTTCTCTCACATAGAAAAATATCTTAACTTAAAATAAATTAAAAACGTTTTATCGATTGATTTCTTTAACATTGAATAGAATCCGTTTATTGCAATAACATTGCAACTTATATTGATAATTTATTTAAGAGCTAAACAGTTTTAAATTAAATCCAAGTGTTAATCTACGGTATATCTATACGAGAGACTGGTATCTGCACTAGGAGACCTGTATGACAGATTACGAGCCTCTCCAGGCTCCGGACAAGTGGTTAATAAAAAGAAATGGGTTACAAATTAACATAAATAAAAAAAAGAAATACATCGATAACGGGGGTGCTTATGAAGCAAGGTTATGTAGTTTGTGATAGTGTGATGTGTATTCTTGGGATGTGTGATGTCACACATTGTGCGAGGTTGCGTAAGTGTATGTGTGTAAAGATGTGTGAACTTAGGTATTGCTTCCTTAAAGCTTAGCTTTTACGTAGTTTGTATGAAAAATCTTGTTCCTCGAGTGCATCGATATGAAACTTGGTATAAAGGTTCTTTTAATAGATGTCTGATTGAATTACGGAAAGAGTTTCTTAAATTAAAAAGAGGGTAGTTTAGTACAAAGTCGCGGGAAAATGCTCGTTACAATATAAAGATATAAAGTCAACTAGCCAACGTATTTCATTTATTAAATAACAATGAATCGTGTAAACGTAACTCTTTATAACAATATTTATTTAATCTTCCAATCAACCCGCAACTAAATTTACTTACCTCTTAACCTTTTAATAGAAAGAAAACAAAGGAAGTGCGTCATTTCCTCCCTCCCTCAGCATCCATCGCAGTGGAAAACTTTACTTGCCTAAATTGGATTTGGTGGGCTCCGTGGCTTTCGTATGAAACTATTTTATATTTCCACCGGCAACAAATGTAGACCAGAGTCTGACATCGAATAGCTTTTTGGAACCTTTTGATGAAATAGTAACTGAGTGAGTTTTACTTTTAGTTGTGTTGAGGTATGAAAGGATGTTTCCAATGAACTCACCATGAGATTAGGTTATTTAAATGGCTTATATAGTAATTTTGAATATATTTCTTGGCGTGTATTTTATAAATGATAATTTTAAAATAAAATTGAATAACACATATTGAATACAATTATATAACTTATAAAGCCCTATCTTTCAGATAAATTATATGGTTGACTGGAAGATAGGGCTGTGTGGAACAGATCGCTTTTGTACCTTTTGATAGCCGATTGTACCTTTTTTAATTTTCTGCTTATTTTATTATATTCCGTTTTTACTCTGAGCAATAAAATGTAATTAAATAAACTTGTTATCCTATTTGTTACACTTACAAATTTTTTGAGAGATTACAAAAGTCTGTCTAGCTCTGCTTCATTTAGGGGGAAATGGTGTACTTGGAAAGATCTAATTTAATTTACTATATATTGAAGATCATCTCGAATATTTTCATGTCTGTTCTGTTTATTAAAAATAAAGTATACCCATTATTTCTACGTTTTCCGATCCCTTCAATTGGTTGTGAAATACGAGTCCACAAATCCCAAAATGAAATTAACTCCAAAATCCATCCTCTGTAAAAATAGTACAGTCCAACAATTTTCATCATGTCCCAATTTCCCGCGTAAACTTTGCTGAAAAGTGAGCCTTCGTCAAAGTCGTGAGAATAGAAAAGTGGCGCCGCGGGCGGGGAACAGAGGAACCCAATTGATTTTGTGCTAGTTCCGTGGTAAGGCTCGTGACAGGCATTGCTCTAGACTAGGAGCTGGATTTAAAAGTTTTTTTTCTTTTTTTATTGCTGACTAAGACCGCGTTTGATATCAATTTTACCTGATGACCGGTCGAAGATAAAAGCACATGGGTTAAGGAAGGGACTGCAGATTTTAAAATGAAAGATTCCCTGAAGAAATTCTACCATAAAGCAGGATCTATTGGATTAGTCCCCTTTTAAGACACACTTATCCGGGGGTGGTATGTATTCTCGAAGTCATACGGTTCACAATCCTTCAGCTATTATTATACATGTACGTGAAAGTTTGCGAGGATGCATGGAAGGAAGTAAGTAGCTGTTTCACGCCGGCTTTGTGCATTGACATAAAATAAGGCACACGAGCAGGGCGCAACTATACACAAAAACACAAAGAATTTTACCACAGGTGTCAAAGTTTGTCATGTTTTCCTACGTAACAAATTTAGACCAATGGAAAATGGATAGAAATTTTTTGGTACCGAAGAATACTGTGTTTTAGTTTATATACATATAGATTTTATATCCCCATAATAGGAATACGTGGAATTTTATGATTCATGGAGAAGTCACGACTAGAAGCTAGTAGAATATATCAAGTAATCGCTTTTAAAATATCTATACATATAATAAAATGGTAGGAAAGTCAAAACTGTACATTGAATATTTTTTTAAAAGAATACTTGGGGTATGATCTACAATCGAAACAGAAACAAAAAATATAGTTTTTAGAATTTTTGTCTGTTTGTCTGTTTGTCTTTCCGGGATAAACTCAAAAAGTACTGCATGGATTTACTTCAAATTTGGCATGAAGATAGTTAAGAAGTCGGGTCAACATATAGGCTACATATTATCACGCTAGCAGTGTTATAATCGTAGGTGCGTTTGGTGCTGCATAGCGTTCACGCAGACGACGTCGCGGGCAGCAGCTAGTTCCTTCATAAAATTCTTATATTCTATACTTGTCTCAAAATAAAATCTTTTAGTCCCACCGGTCAAGTTTTGCAAATTCGGACCAGTAGTTCCTGAGATTAGCCTATTCAACCAAACAAACCTCAGCTTCATAATCTAATATATAAAATTCTCGTGTCACAGTTTTCGTTGCCATACTCCTCCGAAACGGCTTGACCGATTTTGATGAAATTTTTTGTGCTTATCCGGTTTTATCTATGAGAATCGGCCAACATCTATTTTTTTTTTATTATTTATATGGCAAAACAACTTTTGCCGGGTCAGCTAGTATTAGTATAGATTACAAAACCCAAGTAAAAACCTGCACGTAAACAAAGCAAGCCAGTGTAAACCGCATGAACTCCTGGCCTACACTTTATCCGTACATTACAATAGTAAAGCGTAGTTTGTGGAGGTTTGTAGCGATCGTAACATGATTTATCGCCGGCAATATCCGTCATTGTGCGACGCGTCCGGACACGTTTTGCACTCCTTTGTTTTTGGATACATTAACACTAAAATATCGTTATTTTGCTATTGCATGCAAGTTAACTAAATCATTTTAAAATTGAGCTAGCATTTGCTATTAGCTGATTTTAAGTCCTACGAAAAATATAGGTAATTGTCACAACACTTTTAATGCGCCCATTACTGGGCTTTGAGTCTCTCCCCTGTGTGAGGCTATGTAGAGCATCATAAGTAGTGTGTTTAGTTAGTGTGTGCCAGGGCAATGAAGAACCAATTCTCTTCTGAGCCAATAAGATGTTGAAAATGACGCATGACTGGTACAGGTTTTTAGGTGGAGTTTGCTGTCTAGAACTATCCCTTGATGTGTTTATAGACGGATTGAAACCGGCATCGTCTCTCTCGGCATCGTTTTAATAGAACACGAGAACACAAGTATCACAAGTTCGCTCATAAAAATCCATGATCAAACATAATGATATGGTTTCGTAATAGGAATTCGCGCGACCTCATCGCTCGATCTTATTATCACATGATGGTCGCATCGCTTAGTCGTGCGATAATCGCGTTCTTTTAGAATGATGCCTAAATGATTGATCGAGTCAAAATTAAGTCAGACTATGCTAATAGGACAAATATTGATATGCTTTCATTGTTAATTCAGTGCCTTCGAAACAGAATCAAATGAAAGCTAAACCAACCCACCCGTTTATCCCGAATACCTATTGTTCACATGATCAAAAACTAATCGTGCGTCGTACACACACCATATCAAAAACAATGCCGTCCTTTATAAATTAAATTAAATTCAGTCAGATTAAATAAGATCTAATCTCGATAGTCCATCGCGCTTACAACCGGAACGAACCCTGTACCTTACATTGTCCGACCACATTATATTCAATAGCCCAAATCAGACCCTCGTCATGCGCTGAAGATAGCAGAACTCATTAAAACACGAAATATTCAATGCAATGGGGACACGTCCAATTTATGCCGGTTTGATCCGCCGCCCGGCCGCTGATAAAACTGCTAATAAGGGGACAGTTTAGTTATTCTTGTAGAATTTATTAGAGAATTAATCGGGGATGATTTATGGGCGACTCAGATTATGTATTTTTAAAACTGACTGTATTTGTAGCGGAGATATAAATTTATATACATTTTTCTGATATGAAAGACTATGGGTTATCTGATGTTAAGTAATCGTCATTGCTGATAGGTACCTTTAAGTTGCCAACGGAGCATCGGAGGAACAGCTGATGCGTTGATCATCCTGGCACATTAAACGGTAAACCCAGGTGTCACTTGTTGAGCTAAGCTGTTTGACGTTTGAAATCAGCAGGATGGCAGTCCCTGTGTAGCGTTACAATACTTTACCATCAGTAAACTGATCCAATATTTTGTCTGCTTGATCCTTTTGATTATCCGAAGCATAACCTCCTTCAGATGTAGCTATGATGGTTGTTCAAATAGAGATAACAGTAACGTGTAACCTGGACACATAATGGTAGTGCCGATTTAAAAGCCTTGTTCCTGTACATTTAATCACTTACTGGTTTATTAAAATATTTTATCACAAGAAATGTAAGTTATTTAAAAAAGCGAATATTTTATCTAGAAATTAAAGGCTATATCGCATCAGAGGCTTGTAGCAATGGTAAATGAGGCAGACTTTTTGATAGGAAGTTGGAGTCAGTGAAATTTTTGTAGCCATACGACATTCCTTCCATTCTTTCACAGTGTGCTATGACAATTCGAAACATTAAATACAATTCTTTTCTTCATAGTCTCTTATTGTTTAATAAAATCACAATAAACCTTATATTAAATAAAATAATAAATAATAAAATACAGATTTATACATGATGAAAATTTTTGGACTGTACTATTTTTACAGGGGATGGATTTTGGAGTAAATTTCACTTTGGGACATAACCAATTTAAGGGATCGGAAAACGCAAAATTAATGGGTATATTTTATTTTAAGTTAACAGAACAGACATAAGTACCTACTTTTGAATGAAAATATTAAAGATGATTTTTAAATAATAAAATCCCCAGACAATCACACCAACAACATGGCCCCAAACTAAGCAGAGCTTGTGACATGAGATACCATGTAGCGAACTAGGGGGAACCTAGAATATAAATACATATTTAGATAAACGCCCAGATCTGGAACATTTTATATTCTTGCTCCGTGCGGGAATCGAACCTGCAACCACTGGCGTCTGAGGCAGACAGTGTTACCCCATCGCCAAAGTGGTCGTTAAAGAAAGTTAAAGAAAAATAAATATAATGGAAACCTATTAGAATACACGAAAACCCATTCTAAACCAAAAAATCGGTTACAAGTCTTGATAAAAGAAATGTGTTTAAAACCATACATCACTGTCGGTCATACTTACCCCTAAAACACTCTAACACCAATTCCAATTCAACTCTGTCAATCACTAAATTAACCGTTACAACGCGTGGTCTCACAGACCGAGTCGAGAGTCTTTAATGAGAGTTGGGGGTAACCCGTACCCCGCCACTTGATGTTGACATGAAGTTTGACTGACAGGAGTGCATAGTAAACATTATTGCAGAGTTTAGGGTTAAGCGGTGAGTTCCGAGGGCGGATTCTACTTGGAAGGCTATTCATTAAACTACTGCCTCGAGAAACTGTTATACATTTGTGTGTTTGGGTACAGTTTGATATGAGACAGGAGTTGAAGGTCCCAGGTTAGCCGTTGTCTTAAATAAAGGATTATGAGTGTTAACCTCCTTCCATTATTTTCTCTGGCATACTCGTAACTTCACTGATTTGTAACCTTTTTTCATTCATAACTAAAGATTTTTTTTTCTTATTTGGGGCAAGAAATATGGAATGAAAATTAACATTGTGTTTTCTTTATTATTATAGAAAACATAAATAACTTTTTCTACCTCAATGTACGATAAGTAACTATATTTTACCTTTCATTGGAAAATAGAGTTCAAAACTTTATTTACGCTATACGGGTATAACAAATTGTGAAACGTAACAAAAACGGATGGGATGTTTGTCTTTATCAAGTAAGGATGGATGGTAAATGATCATGAAAAATAAGATAAGAACTAGTTTCCTATACACAACTCAATATACTTATCGACCCATATAAACAAAATAAAAAATACTTTCGCAAACATATCTACATGCAAGTTGTGTCAAATGGCATCTCTATATTAGCTCCCGGCATAACGAGATCACGTACTATATTACTAAAATAAAACGGAATCCGACTAGATCGGGATACGGACCTACTCGCCCTGGCTGGTATACTCAGCATCGTGCAAGAGATGACATATTTCAATATTTTAAACATAGCTTACTGCTTTTCTTTCGCTGTGTTTGAGACTCTCTGTGTTTGGATAAGTAATGGATGTTTGAGAAATAAATTACGTAGGTAATACATCGGTTATGCATCGGCTATACAGGAAGTTAAGCAAATGCAATCATCTAAATATTTACTTATAGTATAAATTGTAAAAACTACGTGCTAATCTTTGAGACAACGAGTTTGGGAAATCAGCTGTTAGCTTTGGAAAGATCAAAATCAAGCCTAAATATCAAGAATTTAAATAGCATAGATCATTTTATTTAAATCCTACCAACGTTCAAACCCAGCTAGAAATTAAATAAATATTACTTTAATAAATATAGGCTTATCTAAACATGGACACCTTTTGCAATAATAAGGTTCAATCATTTTTAAGGTTGAAAAACTCTGAGGAGCCATGTCTAGGACCTTGGAGCTTTATTTTCCAAATATTCCGTCGTCTCAACCCTTTTCAATGAGCCTGCTCTCCATTAGATGTAGAGGAAATTTTGGCTACAAGATACTTGAATAGCCACAAACTAATACTATCTTAAGTTTTCATGATTCAGAAGCTGGTTAATGAAACTTAGAATTCTGCAGGTAGCTATATTATACTCGTAGCGCTTGGCTCAATAAAAACTAAACCCTAAATATATATATTTTTTGTAAAAGTTCTTTGATTAAAAAAAAACAAAATTGTTGAACGTCCTTACGATATAGTTTAACATGTGCTCCAGATCTATTTACTAGGATTTTGTCGATTGAACTAAACTGAATCTCGACATTAAAAAATTTATACAATGATTGTATCATTTGGCAGCATATAGAGAGATAGTTATAATAAAATATATCTTTCTAAGGATCAGCTATATTAGCCTTATTGAGCGATGTTTTTATACGAAAGGGGTCGGCAGATATGTGCTACGAAGAATGTCATATATGCTTAGCTTAAAAATAGCTACAAGGTTAAAAAAATATATATCTTAAATTTATTAAGAGAATCCTGTTAAAACATAAAAATATAAAGTATCCTACATGTTATTCAATTCTAAGTCCTGCCAGTGTTTGAAATTTCACTGAAAATAATTAAATCTGAATAACTGCTCAAACATGAAAGACAAAAAAACATACATTCATCCATTTTCTCAAAACTTTCGCCTTTATTCTATGTATTCTATGTAAGGAAAGAAACTGAAAAATAAACTAATAGTAACAAACTATAATAACATCCTCCAGTATTTCCTCTCCCTTTATATTTTTCTCAGAGTCTCTAACCAACAAGGCATTTGTATTTAAAATTCATGTCCTGTGCATGGAGTCTATAAACTGTAGAAGACACAATCATGTCTGGACCAAGCGGCGCCGGATACTATTCTTTCTTTATTTTACAACTCTTTTGTATACATAATTTTATTAATCAATGTATTGAAATATAGTTCCGCTTGTAAGATTATTGCTAGTAAGTACTGATGGTGGCAAAAAAGACAAAATGGAATTAAACTTCAAAGTTGTTTGTTTTGTATTGTAAAAAGAAGACAAAATAGGAGTTATTTTTAGACACAAAAGTTACTTAAAGCACATAAGATTCGATGCATTCAAAGTTTTTATAAAATTTGATGTAGGCAACGGTATATGTGGTATATTTTAAATACAGATTTAATGTTTTGACTCTTTACGTTCACTTGAGTGATGTATCACACAAAAAATATTTCACCCAAGAAACTTAAAAATATGACATAAATAGCTTAAGATGGGTGATGGGTGACTGTTGATCATTTATTTTTCACGGCGACTTCCGTGCTTCAGAGGCCACGTTAAGCAGTCGGTCCCGAGTGCTGTACACTTGTATATAGTAGTTGTTAGGGGTTGTCAAAAGCCATTTCGGGACCCTGAAAATTCTGACTTCCACCAACCAGCAAAAGGTCAGCTTGGTGGATTACGGTCTAGACCTCCTCGTCACCCAGAGGAGAGACTCATAGCACTGCAGTGGGCTCAATACACGGGTTGTTGATGCTTAGAATTTTAGACAGCCATCTCCCACAGTATACCCATTGAAATAAATGAATACCAAAACCAAAAAAAATAACCATATGACAATGTCGAACGACTCCAGCCACCGTGAAAATACGAAGGTTAGGTTCCATTTAATATTTCCAACTCTGATTCATAAGAACGAGTAAAGTATCAGAAATTCTGACAGACGGCGCCTTGGAGTCTAGACCTTCATGAACTTAAAATACTTTCGAATCTTCTATCCCTTATAGTAAAGGCCATAGATTCCATAATCCATGGCAGGAACTCAGAGAATGTTTTCATTACTTAAGATCGTGTTCATGAATATTTCAGTACATTTTTAACGTATCAATGGGTACACTTATTTATGATTCATGATCCAGAAATAACCAGCTATAGAGTATCTAAAAGAGAACTTCATTGATTTCTCCTAGTTCTGTGCAAAATTAAAATAGTATACATAATAATAATAATATTGCCACAGAACTTAAAAAGTAAACATTTTAACAATATTATCGATGACAATGTGGACGGCCTTATCGCTTAAAGCGATTTCTACCAGGCAACCCTGGTAGAAAGCGCTTTAATACCTACATAATATAGACTGGGTATATAAGAACGGAATACAAATAAATTTTGTAGAAGGCTAACTCTTAAGTACGCAGGCCTGGTATTAAAAAAATAACTGCACTATTATAAATCACTGACTAAAGTTTAATGTTTTGATATTCTTCCTCATTTTATCTTTTTACCATCCTGGTTTTGTGCCGGTATTTCTTTAAATAGCCTGACGCATTCTTAAACCGCGAGCGATAGAGATTATTGGTCTATTATTTCAGTATATAAAAAAAAAAACAATAATTAAATAGAACCGGTAGACTGATATCAAGTCTAAACAATTTACCCTGCAAAATAAGCAACTCTAGCTAAATAACTTTAAATTCTCTGCGAAAACTTCTTACACAAGTTATAATTGAATTTCCTACTATTTATATTAAAATGTTTGAGCCAGCAGTTTGTTTAAAATTGAAATACTTATGAAAACGAACCGCCGTCAATATCGGAGGCGGTTCCTTTGAGGCGCTATTCGATCGGTTGAAAGCTTGCCGGAGATCGGTCAGGCATTGGTTTCATCTTATAAGAATTTCAGATTTCATCTTATTAACATAAACAGTTGAGTAAGACATCTTGTTTCCTATTATCGAGGTTAATACAATGTGCTTCGGCATTGACTCCCCGGGTTATTTTCGTCGATGAAATTGTTTAGAGCTTCTAAAGTGTTATAACTACATGCCGGGGCGCATTGTATACGAATAATGTATCAACATTTGTACTTAAGTATTTTTTTAGTAGTGTAACTAGCAGAGATAATTCATGGTAAAAATTGATGATGAGTGAGACTGAAGATCCCATGGAACTAAGTATGACATCACATAATTATCAAGCCAGGATTTTATATGAATTTTTCGTTATCCGGGAGGATACACAAGGAGTCCAAGCACCAAGCAAGGGTCAAAGGAGTTCTATTACAACTATTCAAAAACGGATATCTATTTTTAACTTTTTTGAATTCGAATTTAAAAAAAAATTTTTTTTTTTTTCCAGCCACAGCAGACTACTCCTCAGAACACCCGTAGGCCTATTGACCGTACAAGTGCTCAAAGAGGAGAGGAGGAGAATACTCAGAAGTACGAAGGGGCACTTGCCAGGGGGATTAGACCCCGGCCAGATGACACCCAACAGTGTGAGACTTTTACTCACTAAACTCCCCCTGTATGGTCTTTTGTCTTTCTACCGACAATCGACCGAAGAACTGAGCGACAGCCAGTTGGGAAAAAGGCTGCGCGTGTAGATATAGGAAGCACTTCGTGCTGAATCGACTACAGTAAACCAGCTAGGGGCTGGCAGATAGGAGGTTATCCAGATCTCGAGAGAGCTGGTTAGGAGGATCAGAAAGAACATCCTTAGGTCTGCGGATAGAGCGCTTAAATGACTTGGGATTGAGTTTGTAGGAGACAGTGTTTCGCACCAGCCCGTTCGGGTGGTTTTCGCAGCGTTTGTGGTGAGATAGGGACAGGGCCTTAAGGGTCTGTTGGATGGTGGGAAGTTTGAGATCCCTGTGTAAATCCGCGTTGCGAACGTAGTACGGCGCGTTAGTGGCTCTACGACAGAAGTTGTTTTGAATTATTTGGAGTTTATCGATTAACCGAGGTTTGGCGTGGGCGAATACGGGCGCGGCGTAAGTCATGACTGGCCTAATGCAGACCTTATATAACGTGCATTTGTTCCGTAGTGACATTTTGCTTAGACGACCTATCATGCTGTTGAGTCGGCCGAGATAGAATTTGGCTAGTTTGGTTACCCTGTTGATGTGGGGTTCGAAAGAGAGCGTTTTGTCAAGAGTGACACCGAGATATTTGACTGTGTTTTGCCACGGTATAGGGACTCCACGCATGCGGACGCACGGGGCGTGGTCGTCTAAGCGTTTGCGTTTGCGTATGAAGCAGATCGCCGAGCTTTTGTCGGGATTTACTTCAATGCGCCACTTAGAGAACCAGGCGCTGAGGTTGTTGACAGCCGACTGTAACTTTGCTGTTATTGACGAGTATTTCCGACCGCTGCAGTAGAGTGCAGTGTCGTCGGCGAAAAGAGCTAATTGAACCCCCTTGGGTGGTTTGGGGATGTCGTTGGTGTATACCGAGTATAGTAGCGGGGCGAGGACGGAGCCTTGCGGGACTCCGGCTTTTATCGGACGAGGGGAGGATAGCGTTCCTTCGAACCTAAATCGGAAGGTACGATTCTTTAAAAATGACGCGATTATACGGACTATCCTATCTGGGAGACCTAAAACGTATAATTTATGAACGAGTCCAACGTGCCAGACCTTGTCGAAGGCTTTGGCGACATCGAAGAAAACGGCGGCTGTTTTGAGTCGCTGAGGGTAGAACCCGGAGAGTATGTGTTCAACGATACGGTGAACCTGCTGAGGGCAGGAGTGCTGGGCGCGGAAGCCGAATTGCTCGGGGATGATGAGGGGATCACCGTCTATAGGAAACAAGTGATCTTTCATTCGAGAGAGAATGATACGTTCGAAGTTTTTGCCCAGGGCCTTGAGGAGGCTGATGGGTCTGTGGTTCGCAGGGATATGATGGGGCTTGCCGGGTTTGGGGATACCTATAACGATTGCTTCTTTCCAGGCTTTTGGAAAGTGACTAAGATCAAGGCAAGCGTTATAGATGATTGCCAAGATGACTAGGATTTGATTGGGCAGGTGCTTGAGCGCCTGATTGGAGATACCATCCGCCCCCGGAGCTTTTTTAGCTTGGAGACGTTTGATATGAGAGCGAATCTCGTCTACGGAGACCTTGACGGGTTCGCTGGTTGGGGGTAGGGAGTCCTTGAGGAGGACGTCTTCCTCGACCGCCTTGAGGTGGACGGGGTCGACTGGCTGGGAACTAGGAGAGCATTGTGAAGCAATGCTGTCGGCGAAAGTTTCGGCTTTTTCGTCATCCTCGAAGGCTAAGGTGCCATCAGGACGGGCCAGAGGAGGGACGTGAGAGATTGTGTCTACGCGGAGACTACGTGCTATTTTGTAGTAGGCCGTGTGAGAGGGAGTAATATTCTCCATAAGCTCGTTAGCTTGGAGTTCTCTGAATTCCGCGAGGGATTTTTTTACTTTACGTTGAAGTTGGTTTGCCGTTAACCTATACTCGGGAGTTGGGTAGCGCCTGGCTCGACGAAGTGCCACATTTTTCTGTTTAATGAGGGAGAGGATATGAGATGAGAGTTTGGGTTTTGGGACCGGGACTGTTTTGACGTTCTCACTGATGGCATTGGTGATGGCATCAGTGACAGCGTCAACAGCGCTGTCGATTCTTTCCGGACTATTGAGGTAGTCCGTCGGAAAGGCCAGCGGAGAGACAGGATCGATTGAAAGGAGGGCAAGGGAATTTTTAAAACCTTTCCAGTTGGTAAAGGTTTTAGTTGAGGGAACAGGATCGGGTTGACTACCAAGGATAAGTCTAACGGGACGGTGATCGGAGCCTAGGTCGTCGAGCGAATCTATAGAACGTAAGTCTAAAGAGACGTCCTTGACCAAGGCGAAGTCTAAGATGTCTGGGGAAAGGTTGACGTTAGCTGGATAGTGAGTGGGAGAGTTTGGACATAAGATATTTATATCTATGTTCATTGACTCAAGAATTTCATTGAGTTTGACTCCGTTACTGTTGGTTGTGTAGCACGACCAGTCAGTATGCTTACAGTTGAAATCTCCAAACATAATGACTGATTGGCCCAAACCCAGTATGGCTTCGAAGTCGCTGAGAATGGGAGGTTTACCACTGGGAAGGTAGATGGAGGCGACAATGATGGATGGGTGGCCTGTCATGGCCACCTTACATACTGTCGCTTCCAGGTTGATAAGGGGAGGTGTAGGAATTGGGACACAGTGAAGACTTCTCTTGTAATAGATGGCAGTGCCGCCACCTAAGGCGGATGGCCTGTCATCCCTTACAAGAGAGTATTTGGGGATGGAAAAGCCTCTGCGATTCCTGGGGCTGAGCCAAGTTTCTTGGAGGAGGAAGAGGTCAAAGTCGTTATTTTGGAGGAAGTGTTTTACTTCTAGGTGGTTGGGACGAAGCGAACGCGCGTTAAATGAGCCAAGGGTTAGGCCCTTTGGTTTGGTCTTGGAGCGACCAGATGTGGCTGTTGGAGCACGGGGGATACTATTGTTGACCGCCATTGAAAAGGTGTTCAATTCGTTTAAGGATGTGTGAGTATTTCGCGATGGTTGCGGGCACTTTGGAGAAGTCATCAAGGAGTGCTAGTTCTTGGTCGATTGCCGCGATGGCTAGGTAGTCATCGACGCGCGCGATTCCTAGGAGGTTTTTAACATTAATTTGACTCGTTTGCTGCGTGAGAGGTGGGGGTTGTGAGGGGGCCGGTTGTGACATTGAGATAGGCTTGGTCCATGCCGATGGTGTCGGCGCTGGGGAGGGTATGACCTGAGGGGTCGGTTGGGACGACGGAGGATCGTTCGAAGTTTGTTTGGGATTAGAGACCGGCTTTTTGGGCACAGCCGCTGACGGAGTCCTTGGCTTGGGAGCCTTAGGGCAGCCTTTGTAGTTGGCTGGATGGCCGGATTGGCCGCAAAGTACGCAGGCTGGTTCGCCTGGGGAGTCGGGAGTTCGCGAGCATTCCCGGGTGTAGTGGTCTCCCAGGCACTTGACGCACCTGGGGTTCGTGCCACAGTTGGCTGACGCGTGGCCATAAGACTGGCAGCGGTGGCACTGGGCGGGATAGGCCGATTTGCGCGGCCCCTCTACTTGGATTTTGGCGATTTGGCAGACTTGTTCTAGGTCGCGGAAGATGGTTTTGGCTTTAGGGTTATTTTGGAGAATGACTAATTTGAGGGGGCAAGGATTACCGTTTCTAGTTTTAATTTGCTGGACGAATTCCACTGGGTAACCTTGGTCGGTTAAACTGTCGAGGACGTCGGAGTCGGGAATTTCGGGAGGGATCCCGCGAATAATGGCACGAACCTTGCGCTCGTCCGGGAGGGCATAGGTGTGGTATTGGATTTTTTTGGCTGTGAGATAAGCTGTTAGCTTGCGGAAACTGAGTACGTCAGAGGTTTCGATTTTAAGGAAGTCACGCATGTTGGTTGCTTTTAAGTATCCGATGCTCTCATTTTTGCAGACGTTGGAGATTTGCATCCACCTGTTTTTGTCTTTTAGGAAGACCGGTGGGGGTTTTTTATTGGAAGTTGGAGCCGGAGCCGCGTTATTGGGGACTGCTGTTTTTCTTTTTGGTGAGTCGGGGGGAGGAGAGGCCTCTGGAGATGAGGAGCGGGGCGTGTTGTCGCGACGTTTCTTCTTTTTTTTGTTTTTATTAGACGCGATGAGCCAGTCGTTGGCATTTTCAACATCTGATTCGTGGCGAGTGGACGCGATCGACATATGGTCGACTTCTGAGCCTAAGGCATCCTGAGTAGCAGGAGCCAAGGGAGCCTGAGTGGCGGGGGACGCGGGGGAGGAGTCGAATACCACGGGGAATTGCGATAATTGCGGGGACTGCGCGGTTTGGGTGAGGCCCGGAGGGCTCTGTTTGGTATCGCGAGTTGAACAACGCGATTTAATGCGAGAGTTACGTTTACGTGCTTTTGATGAGACGTTTGACACCACTGAAGGTGGAGCCTTGGGGTAAGGTGCGGCTGAGGAGCGGAGGTTGGAGCGGTCAGGAGGGACGCGGATTGTGCCTGAAGGGCTGGTGCGTTTTGCTGAGTTAGTGACATGACTATTGATATTAACTGGTCGAGTTTAAGCTCAAACTGACTTACCCGAACCGTGAGCTCCTGGAACTCATCGGGCCTAGCCCTGGATTCGATGGAAAAAAAGCCCTAATCCTAGCTGGGGGGGGCCTACGTGCCGGTGAACGGCGAAGTGGCTGCACAAACTGCGCTGAAAAAAAGATCAACCTAACACGGACCTATGACCGATGAACGGCGGACGATCAGGCTTAGTTGTCACGGTTACGTATCCACCTGATCAGCGATGCTTCGGTTGGCAGTGGATGACTACCTTGAAAGGGCAGAGAGTCCACTCAACTTCCGCAGAGAACTTTCCGAAAAGAGCTTGACTTGAGACCTTACTCGCACGAGTGCGGGAGAGGGAACAAGGAAAGCGCAGTACGAACACTCGGGAGCGGCCGCAAACACGACCGTTCGGGAGCGAACGCAAACGGGAAGTGTGATGTGAATTCGAATTTTCATATTTTATCTTAAGTATACAATAGCGGTAACATAATTTTATGTTTTTATATCTAATATATAAAATTCTCGTGTCACAGTTTTCGTTGCCATACTCCTCCGAAACGGCTTGACCGATTTTGATGAATTTTTTTGTGCTTATCCGGTATTTATGAGAATCGGCCAACATCTATTTTTTTTTTATTTATATGGCAAAACAACGTTTGCCGGGTCAGCTAGTAAAATATAATATCTCTTATATAAAATATCCTACGGCGTTTAAAAGAAAACAATAACAGCAGTCATAACATTTACAAAGTTCCATTCATTTAAGAACTTAGCTAAAATATAAACAAACCTCATCTACTTAGGGATTAAATTACAACGTGCCCGTTAGCATCACACAAGTTGGAGTTTAAAGCAGAAATTACCAAACATTTCCAAGGAGCCAGACTAGAAACTTTTCAATATTTTTGGAATTCACTTCGTAAAGGGCAGCGGGTTGCTTTCATTTACTAAAGTGATCCGAGTTTCTTAATAAATTATGTAGGGTTAAGCCCTTAATGCCGTGTTTCTGGGGCTTCATATTTTTTAGAATAATTTCATTAAAAGTTAAGTTACTCTTTTGAGATCATTGCTCTGGGTTGAATTAGCTTTTGATATGGGGATTACTTTTAAAATTTCACGGAATGGGATGAAAATTATTATTACATTTTAGATAAAAATGAAGTGCCTGTTGTGCGTTTCTTAATGTTTTTTTTTCTTTTTATAAGTTTTCAATATTGGTACAATAAGTATAAATAAATAAAATATACTTAGTGCAGATTCTTTATGAGGATATCTATGGATGCATCATCATTATTACTTGCATTGAGTTTTGTTATTAAATTTGGGTATTACAACATTGATAGAGTGGTCATATTGTATATTTATATCTAACTGTAGTAAGTACCCCTCCGCAGTTTTTTTAATAAAAGTTTTATCAAACCAGTAGTCACTGACTTTGCTGACAACAATCGCGATTACTCGGCTGTTAAGAGTGGTTACTCACTGCATCAGATTCTTACCCGATCCGAATACGAAAAAATAGGAATCTAGAAACTTTGTATGAAATGACAGATGACGGATGCCGGGTGCAGTGCTGAAGCTACCATAGCAATTAGTTCTACGGATACGGATTTGGATCGGATAAGAAGCGGATGTACAGTCAAATTTAAAAATATGTATTCCCTTTTTTTGGACTTTTAACCTTATTATAAACGAAAACGTTGCGAAGTAGACATAGAATAGACATAACTGTACGTAACCGCTCTTAGGTAATGTATCGTCATGTTATTAAATAGACTATAATGAGTAACAAACCAGAGAAATCTATTTAGTTCTTAAAATGTTATCCAAAGATTACCCGAATAAACAGACAGACAGACCCTTTCATAAAACGCACACAAATCTTTACAAACTAAATTTTCAAATGGTTTGTTCGCGGCACCCTCGTAACCTGTCATAGAATCACTGAGCCCCGAAGACGTTCCATATCTATGACGTCATCTCGTTCCAAAGTATAAACTTGTGACACGCACTCCTCGTTTGATCAGCTTTACTTTTTGATACAGGAAACTTTACTGAGTGATATACTGAGGGGAGCTTATTAAATTCTGTGTCAATATGCGGTGTTTGATGTGTGTTTTAAATTAGATGTACACACATCGCATTTATGAAAATGTTGTGGATTAAATTTAGAGTTTTATTACGGAGTTTTGCAATGTGAAATTATTAAATAGGTTATACTAGGAAGTTTCTTGTTTATATATTTTCTGTTGGATTGCAATTATGATGTCGTAATAAATTAAACCAAAAAACTGCAATTTTATTTACTGTATGGACCTGAAATATGATTTTGTACACAATATACAAAAGTTAACCGGAAGTACATACTTCTGAGATTCCAGGTCACCTGTATATTTTTTTCCCGACTGCGGCACGCAAAGGAGGGTTATGTTTTCAACGCGTATGTATCTATGTAAGTCTGTTCTTTGTTTTCTGATTTCTACTGAACTTCCGGACGGATTTAAACAAAGGTATCAAAAGATTTGTAATAACTGTGCGAGAAATATTTGATTCATGAAATTTTAAGATGGCATCTTAAAATAAATATTTGGGGGGCATAAAAACAAATAATTTCTGATTCAACCTATTCTAAATATATATAAATTATACTGCTTTAAAATTCACAGAAACACTAAAAAAATAAAAGTATTTTCAACATTAATGGTTTTCATTTTGTTGAAGGTAGGTACTGTACGACTGTTCATTTTAATTAGTCATCGGTCTGAAAGGCATTTACAGTAAATTTTACATACATGCATAACTTCACGCCTGTATCCCGTATGGGGTAGGCAGGACACCAGAGGTAATAAAACCATCTGATGTCACGTTTGACAAATTTGGTGGCATTATAATAGTGCAGTGATCAGCCTATCGCCCACAAAAAGCCTCCCACAACACCTAGTATGTTTATGACATTTAATTCTCATTATACGCAGTTTAAGTCGATTCGCTTACATTTTGTGCACAATTTTTAGGCATAACTCTGTTATACGGGATTATTAATATGTGTTATAGACCAATCCAACTTTAAAAAATATTGATTACTCATAATCAAGAAGGAATATTCAGCAGGGGTCAAATCTTGTTTGGGGAAACAATATTATTTGAAACTTTACATGTCTGAGACTTTTTCACCATGCACAGACTTATTATCAAATTGGGTTTCATCATTTCTATGGTTGTTTTAATCATGGTTTCTGATCACATAAATTTAACGGTTTTATATTCTAGTACAGAATAGGTACTTGAATATGACATTGTGATAGGGATGAATTTAACTGTCTATGTGTTAAATCATTATCTTCAATGAACCGACGAAAAATATTAATAGAAAATTATTTATTTATTTATTTTTAAGTACCTATAAAGACTGACAATATCTGATCAGGTGTTAATTGTATAATGCATCAAACTAAAAAGAGGGAAATAAAAAAGTAATTACAAAAACTACTTGTACTTGAAGCTTGTCTCCGCCTGCTGCCACAGAATAAGTAATAGTTGGTACAGAAGAATTACTCCGCAAGAAGATCTAAATAAATTCGAGTCTTGCTACGTACGACGCGATACGGTGGAATTCAGCTCGCACAGCATTACGTACCTGCAAATTTATATACTTACCTAGAAGTTTTGTCTCTTTCTATCGCATGCCTCTTATCTTTTCTTACGCTGTTAGGGTTGCTGCCTAGTGAAGAATAATTAATCTCCTTATTTGTAATTAAGTATCTACCGATGTAGGTATTACTGTTATTCTACCTTTGTAAAAAATATTGTTTAAACTTACCTACAGTACAAAATGAAAAAAAAGTGACGACGAATAATTAGTAATACTATACTGGAGTCATTTTAATAGGTCACATTTGACAAGTGTCTGTCTTATACATTTTCTTGCAATACAACCAAAAATGAACTTTATTTGGCTGACATAAGGAAACGTCAAATGTGACCTCTCAATATGGCCCTACTTTACATATGTTTTGTTTGCTAAATTGAACATAATCAAATCCAAACATAATCTAATTGAATATTTGTTTCTTTTTATGTCCATTTTTAAATACTATTTGCGACCTCGATCATAGAATTACTGTGAGTGCTATTAGGTAGGTAGGTATCTACAACGTCCCGATGATGGGCGCGCGCGTGATACACGACCCATTCGAGTTGCGCCGGCGGTGCGCTTCGCTGTAGGTAAATAACGGATGTACCGCGCGGAGTGAGCCAGGCCTGCTGCTGCTACTATTTTTTATTACAAATACAATTTAAAAACTCTTATAGTCTTAAGTGCTTGTTTCGCGCTTTTTAGTTTGAACTTACTGTATTTTGCAGTCAGGTTTTTAATTTTTGTAATTACTTTTTTATTCATTGAATTTTATTAATAATTTTAGGTCTAAAGTTTCAAATCGTTTTCGGATTGAACGTTTGTAGGAACTAATATAATATATAAGGGGATTACATGTGGACGTCTCCTAAAATTGTCATTTTGTTCAATGACAGTAAGGTAAAGGTAGGAGGTAACCAAACAGCCGTTGCACTGCAAGTTTCTGGTGCTGGATTTGACCGATGCGCTACGGAGGACACAAAGTCTGAACGATTATCATTTAATCTTAAAAGTAAATCAAACCAACTCATAGCTATTGCTTCAATGTTTCATATCTAAATGTGGTTAAGTACATAATAATACGTTAGATATTTAAAACTGTATAACAGCATGCAATCTGTATCTAAAGACAACTGAAGTGCATATAGATACAAGCTTTTGCGAAGTTTCTAGAAATAAAGCCCATTAATAGCATTACTTCGGTGCGTCACAGGGTAGTTCATCAATTTCATCCCCCGGGGATGCGCCTGTACGTAAACTAAGTAATTATTGTTGAAATAATGGAAATTTCGCTGTTAGGGTTAATTTTGTGATTGATGAGCATTTTCTTGACGTACGTTATAATATATTTTTTGTTGTTGTTACTGGTACAGGCAACACAATGATTTTTATAATAGCCTTGAATGAGAATTGGAAACAGGCGGTAAGACACTATATGCAAGCAATACCTTATACGATAAAAGTAATAATAATACGAAATTTAAGAACAGCTAAAAGACATTTTTATTCTATACACGTGTAAAACTATAACATTATTGTGACGTGGATGTGTAAAAATTCGTGTTCTTGTTCTTAAGAAAAAACATGAATATTCATATTATAGTAGGTACCATTAACTTGAATAATTTCGCATATTTTATTTGCATAAAATAACTTTTGCATATTAAATTCGACGATCATTTTGTCTGTCTGCCTCAGACGCCAGGTGTCGCGAGGTTCGATTCCCGCACGGGACAAGAAAAAACAACGTTCCGGGTCTGGGCGTTTATCTATTTATGTGTATTTATATTCTAGGTTCCCCCCTAGTTCACTACATGGTATCCAATATCACAAGATCTGCTTAGTTTGGGGCCTTGTAGTTGGTGTGATTGTCTGGGGATTATATTTTTTAATTATATCTAGCTTTATTCAATTTTATCTCGACGTTCCGGTGTCTTTTCAAACTGCGGGGATCACTATCACTTAGAAGTTAGTATTCGGAATTAATTTGTCAATACATAAAAATAAATATTATAACTTTAGTCTCCTTAAATCAATATTAAATGATGATACGTACAATAATGGCCGGTTGTTCCAAATCATCTGCTTTTTTACAAATTCCGTTTTACATTTTACGTATACTATTACTTTTGCTATTACGAATTCGTAAATTTCTGTTGCTCCAACAAAATTCCTGTAAAAGTAACAGTATAGAAAGTAGCCAGGCGTCAAAGACGTTTATTCTTCCATTTCAGCTTGGAAGCTTTTCATTACCATTTTTTTACGTGGCAAGACCTGTCATACCTTTCAAAATAAACTATCGTGATTGGCTGACTGTATGACAGACAATGCATTCAATATTGTGATATGATTGTCAAAAACAAACTAAATAAATTGTTTATAGTTTCTAAAGTTGTTTGTTTTTTTTGCATTAAAATAGTATAATGGAATAATATCTGAAGATAATGTTGCGCTGGAAAAGTAAGTACAACATCTTCAACACCTATGTTCCTATTTAATTTCTCACGTTTTCATATAAAATATACCGAGCTTATTGTGTTTCTTTGTTTCAAACAACGAAGTGCTAAATTCAATGAAGATGAGTTGAATTTACTCAATAATCTGATAAAAAATACAAACATATTTTATTAAATAAACAAAGAGGCTTGATACCTTTTGTTTTAAAAAAATTAAACTCATAAGTGTTAAATCATGTACATTTTTTCAGGTAAAGTTACACCTTAGCAGAGGGAAGATGCCTGGCGCGCCATTACCAATGAATTTAATAGCGATCCCGCATGCTCCTTGGCCAGAAAATCGCACCAATTAAAAAATAAATGGGATTATATGAAGCTTTGCCACACCGACTGTCGCGCTACCAGCGAATAGAGCAGGCCAGGCAGCACTTTTGGACTCGGTGGTCAAAGGAATATGTATCGGAGCTACAAATCCGGGTGAAGTGGAATAACTTTTGAGACACCTTGAAAGAAAATACGCTTGTTCTTGTCAAGGAGGACAACTCGCGGGTGGGGTTTTGAATTACACATCTGGAAAATTGGATTGAAATGGGTTTATTTATGTAGGGGTGGGTATTTCCCCTTTCGATTAATACCCCTCTTGTTTTGCAGAGATGCATAGTTTTTTAATTATACGTGTTTGAAATTTCCTATACTGAAATGATATTTTACATACAAAAATTCAATTTATATGATTGCTTGGTAAAACGAAACGTATATCCAGACAATCCATTTGTGGCAGAAGATGGAATGCACACTCAAAGGATTGAGTCTCAGTGGGGGGTGGTTAAAAGGTTTTTCTATAAAGATAATTATAACCACCCAGAAAATTTTGCTGACATTATAGTTGAATACAAGTGGAGGCGTTACTTGCTAAAATATGTATATAAAAGACCAATTTATGGAATTGTTAAATGTAATAAAACAAGTTTATAAAATATAATAAGTAATAAAAAAATTATTGTTGTTTTATTTATATGCGTACTAGTGAAATGTTCAATTATTAACGTACAAAACAAAACGTATGTTGTTCGCCCTTATTAACGATAAGAGCCCAGTATTAACTTAATAATTGTAACTTTTACAATTTGTGTCACAGACCGACATGGACCGGTTAGGTTAGGAGGTTAATGCAAGGAGCGAAGCAAAGCGGAGCTTCTTGCATTAACCTCCGAGGTTAGTTTTTTTAATTCAAAACCAATCCCCAACTCGCCCCCCCTCAAGTGGTGCATGGGACGAATCATCGCGATCTACCCAGGGAAAGACGGAGTGTCGAGAGTAGCTTCTATACGAATGGCTACAGGCAGCATCATACGTAGATCTTTTTCTAAAATTTGACCACTATAGGTAGCAATGATACAAATGAAATAAGGTGTTTCTCTATTGGAAGTCGGTACTTCCAAGGCCGGGGGCATGTTAAGAACGCATCCCACGGTTTAAGAAATACTATGTTTGGATGAAAGAAGCCTGTGAAAGAATCCTGTGGAGAGGAGGACGTTTTATACGCAACGAACTTTTAAGCTTTACGCACACGAATACGCACTAAATCAATTTCTATAATTAAAATCATTTACTCTTGTAATACCGAAAAATATAAGGTTTAAATACGACACAAAGGCCTATTATTTAACAGAGTTCAATAAAAGTTTTTTTTTTAGTAATTAAACCAAATTTAGCACATGTACTGTAGGCTATTTTCCATTTTCCAATCAAAAAAATATACTTTTACGTTATGAGGTGGGTCTGAGCGCCGTATAAAGTATACGTGAAAAGTAACTGTAAAAAGTATAAAAAAAATGTGGTGCAACACTTTTTACGGGATACTTTTACGTTTTACATTTTTTTTTACGAATTCGTAAAAGTATAAACTTGGAACAACCGGCTGTAAGACTTTGATTTGACAAACAAACATTTTCCTAATAAAAACGTAACAGAATATTCATTCTACGACCACTATTGATACGTCCAAAGAGTACAATCATAATCAAAAGCTCCATTCCTATTAGCACGCGCCATCGTTCACCCCGCATTCATAGACACGCCAGAAGATTCTAGATGCTCGCATGTTTTTTTGGCGAACGTGGTAGGAATGTTTTACCGCGTTGCGAGGCAAACGTGTGTGAAATTGTTAGATCGGGAAATATGTTTGTGTTGTTTTGTTGTTACAAATGAATGTTATGGCTTGTTCAGGGTTTAGGGAGTGTAATAGTTTGTAATGAGTGAAAAGGCTTATGACTAGTTTTTACGAGCGGTTTTATAGATTTAGAAAAACGTATTTGTAGGCTACATGTTTGGCTCATTTGTTTTTATTCAGCATCATGTATATGAAGATATTTGACATCAAATTAAATGAAAAACATGGTAAATATAACGTTAGTAAAGTAAGTTATTTTCTTTTGCACTGTTTGTCTGTGCATTCTGAATTATGTCTTTTAAAAAAACATTGCCTTTTAGTGTTTCTACTCTGTATTTAAAAGTGATCAATATATTGATGTTTTTAAGCTATTAACCCTTATACCAGTTATTGCAGTTTAAAACAACACGCCACAGCGAGATGTCACCACAGCCACCGAAGCAAACGCTCGTAAGAGGCGAGTTGCTTTTAAAGCTGCCGCATGGCTGCCGCACAATGACTGATACGATCACACTGAGGTTGATGCCACTGCGTGGACTAATGGATTCACTTTTGAATTTGGCTTTCATAAAACATGACTTAGTTACTAGCTGTTTCGCTATTCCAGACTGTGCCAAATTTCATCCAATTAAGCCGTTTTGCCGTGATAGAGGAACATACATCCAGACATGCATACATCCATCCATCCAAACTTTTACATTTATAATATACAAAATTTTAGTTTGCTTCTATTCGATAGATGTCGCTGTACGTGGATTAAATCGCGCAAGAAGTGTTATAAATGTCTTAGCCATATTTACTAAGTAGATTTCTTTTATTCATCCTGACTTTCACAATTATAATATAAGTAGGATTATATCTTAATTTTTTTGTTTCTCGATTTTAAATACCACTTTTTTTGAACCGAATATATCACACATTATTTTTACATTCTAACTCGACATTGCGGTGTCTTTACAGAACCCAACGTCTGAGAGGACATTTTTCATCAACTAGATAGAAACGTCAGTTACCACATACCAAATAATACAACTCTGGACATATTTCTTACTAGCTGTGGCGCGCGGTTTTACCCGCGCAATTTCGATTCCCGCGGGAATTTCGGGATAAAAAACCTATGTGCTATTCCAGATTGTACTTTAAAACTATGCTAAAATTCATTAAAATCCGTTGAAGTGTTTTGCCGTGATTGAGGAACAAACATCCATACATCCAAACATTCACATGTATAATATCATTAAGATAGAACCAGGTCCACCCTGAGCCCGTGTGCTTCGACCGCAACTTTACTCATGAATTTGACAACCTGCTCGTGAAGTGGTAACATACATTGCCTTCTATGCCAGAGGTTCTGGGTTCGAATCCCGGCGGCGGCGGATATCGGTGTGATGAACACAGATAGTAGCCGTCAAGTCATGGATGTTTATATGTTTATTGAAGTTTATTCTTATAAAAATATGTATTTATTCAATATGTATGTTTACATAATATTTCTTAAGTATATCAGTTATCTAGTATCCATAACACAAATTCTATAAGAAACTTAATTTTGGCTAGATAAAGTTGTGTGTGTGTCAGAAATATTTATTTTTTATATTTATTTATATTGGTAGCCAAACGTCATTTTAGTTACCGCTATAAAATAAAAAGAATATTCGACATGACGTTCCACTCATCCCTTACTCCAAACCGGCTCGATAGTATAACATTGTTTGTCTGACCACCGCTGCCATCACTAACTCGCTCATCTTCTATCTTGTCTGTGACAAAGTGATGGACTGATCACAGTATTGGCGGCTAAGTGGTTAGCCTTGGATTGTAGCAACCAATTCGTCACAATTGACTGAGCGTCCATTTGCATTAAAGACTAAACTGCTATTTGTTAACCTTGTTCATAAATAAATAGTTAGTCATCATCACGTTTCGTTCTAATAGATATGCTGAAATTCGGAAAATGTTATAAAACTTTCAGTACATTCTTTCTTCCAGTTATTATATTTATGAATATAGGGCATTGAAGTTGCCCAGTTATGTAGCAATTCATTTAGGCAGTAGGTATCGAGTAGTTCATTAATCTCTGATTCTATTAAAATATCTTTACCGTCTCCCAGGGTAAACTAGCTTTTCGTTGATAGCTAAAAGAAGTTTTTTTATGTCGGTTTACATTAAGTAAATTTATTAGCATTTAAATTGCTTTTCATGCTCAGGAAACGTTATAGATCCCCTGAGAAATTTGGGTTTGAGAATAAGACCAGGCGGTGAGCCAAAAAAACGTAACACGTTTTTAAATTCAAAGATATTTAAATTAAAACGCTATTACAAAGGGGAGAAGTTACAAGTATGCATGTAACGTGACATTAATACTCAATGTATTATGGAAATGGCAAACATCGTGAACTCACGCATTTCACAATACTATTCAAAGTTTCAATCGTCGAATTCAAGTTTAGCTTTATTTCCAGACACTGTATTCTGCAGTGGTATATATGTTAAGATATTATAATCGCTTGGTATAGACCAGTTAATTTATTTTTGCTTTTTATTTTTCTTACAATTCATTCAATAATAAAATGGGGTTTAAATAAATGGGTGTTTTGTGGAAACGCTACGCTCGTAGACTAAAAACAAATGAAGGTGGTAATTGATAACTTTGTTACAGCCGACTCCTACTGGCTTAGTCACTTAGTGACCAGGGTTCTTGTTTAGATGGCGATAAGTTGATTAAAATAATCTTATAAACTATAATAATAGGTGCAGCTGAAACTATACAACACATCACAGGATCTTGCAAAACAATAGTGCAAACAGACTACAAGTACAGGCATGACCAAGTAGCAAGTATCGTCCATCAAAAATTAGTCCAGAAATTCAATCTATTACCATTGCCGCTTGAACCATACTATAAATATACACCTGAAAAAATTTTAGAATCAGCATCACACAAACTTTATTTTGACCGAGCAATTTTGACAGATAAAACAGTCCACTTTAACAGGCCGGATATTACTTTAATAGATAAAATCAATAAAACTGCAATTCTAATTGACATAGCAATACCGAACACTCACAACTTACAAACAACCATATCAGGAAAATTAACAAAATATATTGAACTAAAAGAGGAACTCAGCAGAATGTGGAATCTCCGAAAGGTTACAATAGTTCCCATTGTCCTTTCTACCACAGGTGTAATTCCCAAACAACTACACCAATCAATTTCATCATTAGAATTACCGAAGCACATATACATCAGTATGCAAAAGTCTGTCATCCTAAATACTTGTCGCATTGTCAGAAAATTTTTGCAAGCTAGTCCTGAAAATCCGACAAACACATGAGTAAAGTAGACATTGTTGATTTTAACTTGGCCTAGGCCCGTTAAAATCTACTAAAACCGGTAGTAATACCGAGCTTAAAATCCTGAACAAAAATAATAATAATAATAATTCTTTATTTCTCATCACAATTTACACAGTTAAATATTTTATAAATTACAAGTACACAAGGTTAAAATTGTGAGAGCCCGAAGCCTAAACGAAGTTCCTAGGAACTTGAATTTCAGGACATCAGGTCTCCTCCATTTTATTTTACAATTTCTGTGTTAGTGAGTAACATGATTGGTACAGTCCTTATCAATGTATAGATCGAGTCATATAGAAAATAATAATAAGCAAATTGATTATAAAATGTAATTTCCTACTTGACAATTTTAATTAAATTTTCGGTATCCTCATAGTTAAATGTGAGAAGCCATGTTTTAATTTTAGTTTTAAGAGATGTCTTTGTTAATGGGTATATTGAAATGACTTTGTTTATTTTTTTATATAAATATGAACCTCGAAAGCAGTAAAAGTTATCAGTATATGCAAAATTAAATTTAGGCAACTGTGTTATTGGATTTTGCCTACGAGTACTTAGGGGTGGGAAAAACTGTAGCATGGAGTGTTTCTTTAGAAGAGTTTGTAGTATATATAGTTGACGTACGGTGAGGACCTGACATTCCTTATATAATTGCTCGGTTGAGAAACGCCATGGTAAGAAGAAGGAAACTTTGAGTATGGCCCTCTGGGTTCTTTCGAGGTTCAACATACTTGATTTTGATATGCCGCCCCACGAAGTTATACAGTATGATATGAGCGACTGACATAATGCGAAGTAAACTGTCTTTAGTAAATGCTTGTCAGCAACATGCCGTAGGCCTTTAAAAATATATATTAATTTTCTCAATCTATTGCACAGAGAATCAACATGTTGCTTAAAACTGAGTGTGCTATCAATCATAACGCCAAGGTATTTGAGACATTCGGTTTTCTCTAACGGTATACACGAACACTCTGGTTTTTGCATCGGTGAACAAGTGTGAACGTAGAGACTGTAAGGCAGTGGTAGGGAAGACTTTCTCATGGAAAAGGTGAACTTACAATATAATATAATTGTATAGAATTAAGTCACCAAAGAACATTTCAAAGTTAAAAAGAATACGCTATACTGATAACGTGGATCACAGACAGAAAACATCAATTTTTACATCCTTTTTTAAAAAGCATATACTTTTATTGCTTCATAAAAAATCCTTATCATAAAAAGGCTTTAAAATCAAATACAAATAGTATCCATTTATTAAATATATAAAGGAGTCTACAGGCAAATATACTTGAACAGATTAATTCCCACGTAATTTACCTAAACACAATGATCGGGGTAAATACTCTCTCAAAGACGAATCTCTTACCTGCACACCGGCCCTTTGCCTATTCCCTTTGTTTCCAGAGACTGGAACGAGTGAATGGGAACATGGCAAACCCATTTATTGAAGGGTCTTCAGTTATTTCGGTCGGAATTTCTGATAGTTTAACTGTTACAGTGATAATGGGTTGGCTTGAGGTTAATTTTGTGGAAAGGCTATGATTTTAAGATTTAATTTGGGGATTTTAATTGTTTATGGTGGAAATCAGAACTGATTATAAAAAGTTCCGGCGATTGAGCATGGTTGTCTAATATAAATGTAGTATTGAGTTGTATTGAGGTGCTTGTATTGTGATGTTTCTTCGTTATCCAAAAAAATCATTAAATTTATAATTAAGTCTTTTCCATGCTAGACTGGGAGCGAAAGAAAAACGTAGAATGTGCCAGCTGCTTCTCTTCCCGGGCATACTGTAAAAGTCAGTTAAGACAGTGGTTGTGGTTTTAAAGGCGTTTTTGTGGGCGATAGGCTGACCCCCTGTCACTTCAATAGTCTCTGTTCATCTTTATAATACCTGCAAATTTGTCAAAGTCAAAAGTCGAAGTCAAAAGAATCTTTATTTCGTAAGTATTTAAATACATTTGAAATAAGTCACAATTTACAAATTGAACTGAATCTACCACCACTTCGGAAAGTCGATCTGTTGAGAAGAAGTGGCAAGAAACTCAACAGCAATCATCTTTTAAAAATACACAATAACAAACGTGACATCACATGGTCTTGTAACCTCTAGTGTTCTGCCTACCCCATAAGGGATTCAGGCGTGACGTTATGTATGTATGTATTGTAATTAAGTCCCAACACGGCATTATTAAGACTAAGGGTTGAATTATGTTAATCCACATCTGAGCTTATAAAAAAAGTTAGACAGATCTAGTTTGGTTTAGTTGTTATAAACACTCTTAACTCCCGAAAAACAAAGTCACAATATCACGGACACTCCTTGATACGCAGTGCTCAAATATAATATTGTCTTAAGTTTTTACAATTCCTAATTTAAAAGAAAACACTTTTAAACCGGATTTATCGCATATAATTTAACTTACCGTCACTCGTGACCACGGGGTCTGCGTAGACGCCGAAGCGTCAAGTTAAAATTTAAAAAAAATATATACGCCATTAAATTGGTCCAATATGAATAAGTATGTGTTACCTACACAAAGTGTTTGTTTACCAATACTGTAGGTACAAAACTAAGCAAAAGTTTCCAAAACAATCTTTCGCAAACTCAACATTTAAATAAAACTCCCTGGAATTACGAATAGAATACATGCATCTCAATACAAAACAATTTCAAAGAGAAATCGAAATATTAGGATCTCTAACGCCTTACATCTGTACAATCCACAGAGATATTAAACTCTCCATTCTTAGAAAATATAGCCAAATAATTGCATCGTTCGGGGCTGTATTCGAATGATATTGAAAGGAAAAATCATTGTGAATGGCACAACTGTTCTCGTATGGGAACAGTCTTATGAAATTTCAAATATCTGACTTTTGAATATAACACTGTGAAATCTTTTTAAAAATGTAACGTTAAATATTGTATGAGACACGTTTGTAAGATTTATTACAATTTGATACATAGTTGAACTTTGTTTTTGGAAATAAAATAAGAATCTCAAGTTGTCACTAAAAATCTTACTAATATTATAAATGTGAAAGTTTGGATGTATGGATGTTTGTTCCTCAATCACGGGAGCACGGCTCAACGGATTTAGTTGAAATTTGGCATAATGATAGTGTACAGTCGGCTACTTTTTTACCTGAAATTCCCGCGGGATTCGAAATTGCGCGGGTAAAACCGAGCGCTACAGCTACATACATACATACATAACTTCACGCCTGTATCCCGTATGGGGTAGGCAGAACACCAGAGGTAATAAAACCATCTGATGTCACGTTTGACAAATTTGGAGGCATTATAATAGTGGAGAGAGACTATTGCAGTGACAGGGGGTCAGCCTATCGCCCACAAAAAAGCCTCCCTTAACACCTCCATAACAACTTATTTACTTACTACAGCTAGTAGTAAGTAAATAAGTTGTTTCACCAAAACGTATTAAGCAGTCAAATAAATTGTTGTGTCCGTTACATATGAGCAATTCGAGCAGGCCGGGCTTGTTGCGCTAAACTTACTGGTGCACGCTGGTCGTAACAACGGCGGCGCGTGCGGCGATGTTTAAACTATTATGAGCTTGACATTCTTCTGAAGCCTCTTTTCTCAAACCTGTGTGACTTCACCTTCAACATCAAATAATAATAAGGTCAAACTCGAGCTCAATAAAAACATTAACTAAAATTTAATAGATATTTTGAACATACGTGAATATAATTCTTGTGTTTTTTTTTTGTATGTTTATAAGCATGACAACTTGCAATAAACTGCTGTGGCCGCTGACGACCTTTGTTGGTAACGTTGATTTATAATTGACCAATTAATCGCTCGTTGAACAAGAAGTATATAAACGGATTTTGTTTTGTTTAATTGTTCTGTACAATTTACCTGTTTAGAGAAACCGTGGTCACGAGAAATCAGAATCAAAAGAATTGTACTGTACTGTTTGTACATTAATATTTTATATCTGTAACTTTCCATAATTATGACTTTTTCAATAAACACTTTTTTTAACTTCTAAAATAAATTCATAATAAAACCCAATAACCAAATTCCCTAACGTCGGCGGCTAATTTTCACGAAATTTTACGATTATTTCTAAAACTTGTTTTGAAACTCGGGTCGTGACGAGTTTTCCTACTTTTTCGCACCTCTCTTACTTAAGAAGGCTCTCGGAAATTTCCATGTAAAGAGGAGGGATCAAATACTTTTCGCGAACTTTTTGCTGAGTTCGCGACAATTTCACGGGTTAATGGCAACACTGCTTCAGTGCTTTGAGGAGCTATTTACGTACTTTTATGTTTGAAAGCCTTCACTTGTTCAAGTTCGTTAGTATTTTCAAATGTGGAATTAGTTTTTTTTTATGTTTCTTCATTGAAAATTATTAATCAAATTGATGTATTTAAATAAACTTTACAATCAGGATATTTCAATATTTATTATTGGAGTAAGTACTTGATTTTTGGGCACTATTTAAAATTTTCGTCCAAACAAACTTCAAAACATGAACAATTTTGCATGCGGTCCGATTTATAATACGTGTGAAGACTCGAACCGTGGACAGTTTCTGAGACTCCGGAAATTGCTTCATAAGACGACGCGAGGCCGCCATCTTGTTTCGAGCTGCAGATGCACTGTCCTTCACAAATATTGGATATTCGGCTTATTTCACACAAATCAAATCAAAATCACTTTATGGCAAAAAATATGGTTATACAAAAAGTGGTGTTATTATAGGATTTGGTTCATACATCAAACTGTAACACAGCGTGCAATAGTAAAAAAATCACATATTATATATATATTGAAGTAGTTGTGAATAATAGTAATAGTGAATATTTTGAATGATGATTTCAGCTACGGTCGAAGTATATTGGGTGGCGTGTTTTATAAAATTGTTGAATGCAGAAAGTGTTGACGAACCCCCTTTATTTTTTATGTATCTTAACAAGACTTTGATAAATAAAAATTTTAACAAAGCTTTCGAATACAAATACGTTAATAAGGTACATACATGCTAGCCAAACCAGAAATACCTACCTTTGGAAGGCATTTTTCTGATATTAAAATCCTATGAAAAAAGTTTAATAGTTTTAGAAATAGGCATTTTGGGTTTGATCTATCATGTGCCTGTCCACCTATATCAACAGACCGACCAAATATAATAAAGAACAGAATGTTTATGAAAATACTCTCCAAATTCACAATCTTAATTGAAAATTCACTTCTCATTCAAAAATGGGTCTTCTTCGGGAACATTTTCTTGCGAAGATTTTGTAAGATTACAATCGTCTGATAGACTTCAAATGACATTTATAGATAAAAATGCTTTTAAAGTAACCGTGTACCGCCGGTGTAATGAATTTAAGTGCGGCTCACTGACTTTGAAGGATTAAGAAAGATGTCGATGCGACTGGTACGTAAAGAGCTTGTCGTTTTCACCTAGCAGTGAGACATGTTTAGGATAAACAAACTTTTCTAAAGAGGCGAGTTGTTATAAATATTTTAAATTAATTTTGGAGAAAAAATACTAGTTTTCAGTGTTGAAGGATGCGCTGGCGTTTGATGAGGTCATATAATTAGACTAACAGAATTCGAATTAGCTTCTAAAACCTGTCTGTTTAAATCTATTTACAATTAAGTCTTCTCTACTATTAATCTAAAAGGATTATCAAGGATATTCAGATAATCTCGATAAAACCACTTCTTAAATATTTAAATTTGAAACGCGAGGTTTTAAATAAAAATAAAAATATAGACTGCTATACTAGTTCTTAACCAGACAACCCCAGTAATTTTCAATGGAAAAGCACCATTTTAAAAACAAGCAAATAATTCCAAATCAGCATTCACTCTGCTCAACACGACACATCCCAGTAAACCCCACTTACAGCTTACTTCTAAATCCACGTAAATTCCAGCTCCTAACTAGTAACAATTCATTAATTCCCTTCAGTAAAAAAGTAGAAAGCTCGCTGTAAAATTCTCTGTTTCCCTCTATCGTCTGTAGCAACAACAGTAAGCGTTGCTAACAAAATAACACTTGCAGTAACGCGAGTGCGATGTGTGAATGCAAGGCTGGTTACTTAGCTGTAGCTGGGGCATCCTTTATGCACTGCGGTAGGTTACGGTGGAGGACAGGGTGTTGGGTCCCGTATAATTTTTCGGTAACTTTGTTTTGTTGTCAATCTAAGTTTCACTTTTTGTATTTTTAGGTTTTTACAGGTTAATTTATAAAATTTATTTAATAAATTTATAAAATTATATGAAAATAATTATCCATTAGCTTTTTATTAGTCTATTTATGTTAATTGTATATTTAAATTCATTTATTATGTTTTTAGGAACGGTTAATTTATTAAATGTTTATAGCTTGTGTTGTGGAGACTAAAAAGCGGAACTAAGATACACTTGATACACAATGAGCGTTTTCAAGCGCGCGCTTTACCAACGCGCGCTTTAGAACCAGAAGTTCTATTGATACATACACCGAATTGATGTGTACCGGCTCTAAGGGTAATAGTAGTGATAATCCAAATCCAACCCAGTATATAAAAGTTCGTTTCCTTAACCTGGCCTGGCTGGAATAAAAATTCAGGACATCTCACGCCACTACCGAAATTTCGACCAGTGCGCCACGGGCTGGTGTCAAAATTACAGATAAATCTTTAATTGGCAACATTTTTATGGTTGGCCATATACTTAAAAAAACTCTTACTCGATACATCGTTTCTGAAACAGTTGGACACTCATGTTTTGACGCTTAATGTTGTTTATAGAAGCTGACCATTGACAATTCAATTAAAACTTTTTTAGTTTTTATAATTTCTCATTAATTGAAAATCACGCCATGACGTTGGTGTGATATTCTGATATTCCTGTATATTTATTTAACTTATAAAATAAAAACAACATTAACACAGCTCAACCGAAACCTCCCCAAAAGCACGAGGTGCGACTGACGCCTCAGTTTCCGGAGCAGACGCGCAGTCGAGGGCAGGGGGGTTGAAGGGGGCAGGGGGGGCAATTGAAGGTTTTTTTATTTACCCACAATTGTGAGACGGCTTGAAGAGCACGGAAGTGCATGTGATTAACTGTTTAGATTGTGTGCGGTTGGGGAAGAAATTCGATGGAACGTCTTTCAGGAACGGCTGAAATAAATTTGAATTTATTTTGTGGAGATGTTTTGTTTAACTTTGCATTGGCTTGAAAGCTAGATGAGAAAATGTTTTTATTAGAAAGGCTATTTTATTAATTTAAATACAAAATAAAATTTATCATCTGGATTGAAATGATAGATAATCAAGAAAACTCAAGAGCTCATTTCTTTTTATATACATATTTCACCTTAAGATTTAGAGTGTCTTTTTTAATTATCTTCCAAAAGCAACTCTATTTTTTTTAAATCTTCAAGTAGTTTATGTTTTACTGACTTTCAAATGAAACAATTGTAGCTTCTTTAATGGACACCACCAGGGACAAGATTTTTAGACCAGATAGTTATATGTTCATGTCATAAAACCCATATTATCCATATGCTCAGGTTACTTGTCCTAGTGACTTGTGCTTGGCGAGGGAAGACATTTTAGATCAAGGAGCTTAAAAATTCTTCCGAATCAGGTTTATTTTTATGTTGGTCCACTTCTCTCTTTAATCAGTGTGTGCCACTTTCGAACTTATAATCTCTAACGATAGGTGTAATTGAAAGCAAACAGAGGTTCAGTCAATGATAAAAATCATAAATCTCCCGAGTGTACTGTGTGCTCCTGCAGTTTCTTATCAAGATCTTTCATTAAGACACTAAAAGATGAATTATTAAATTTTAAACTTAAACAATCCGCATATTCACGTAAAGCTCAATCAACAATAATTTCAGTATGTGGACACTCGCGACAGGCCGCATGCCGAGATAGAGCCGCGTAGGTATAGCTCGCGTTTCGTCCATTTGTATGAAGTTCAATTACTGTAGATATTTTAACTGTGGCCTTATGTTACGTTATGACAATAAATAAGGCACAAGGTCAGACTCTCGGCGTTGCTGGCGTCGGTCTTAGCGTGAGTTGTTTTTCACATGGTCAGCTTTAGCGTGAGTAGTCCAGAAGGGTTGCCAACGTTTTTTTCTAGAATTAAAGTATATTTGAATCTTAAAAGAATATCAAACAGTATTTTGAAAAATAAACATTATTTAATTCTTTTAATGTTTAAACATATATTTTTAGAGCTTTTTGCACAAACTATTAATTAAAGTCTAGCATATAAAGTGTTTAGCTTTTTATGCTGAAAACAGTATCTTGTAAACTTTTTATTTTATTATACTGTTAAATAAAATAAAAAGTTTACAAAATAACAGTATGGTAGGCAACTCTAAGTCCAAGGAACCTATTATGTTCATAGTCCCGACGGGCTCACTGATAATGTCGTGTATGCTTAAGCTCTCAATAGATGTCGTACGGTGACTTTCTGTCGTTACTGTTGTCTTTGTGAGCATTCGTTGCAATGAACGTCAGCTTCGCTATCGGTTATCCTACTGAACAGGTTAAAAGGTAGAGTTCTACTACAAAAAACTTACAGAACGCTAGCAAAGTCGAGAGCAAAGATATCATATACTCACTATCACCGCTCATAAGACACAATTGGCTCTCTATTGTAGTTAGCCATAAAGGGCCCGCGCCGGGACAGAAGTATTAATACCGGTATGCTCGATAAATTACGTTCTACACAAATAACACAAAAAAAAAACAAAACAAAACTTATCAATGAATTTTTACACAAAAAACTCATTGATAAGTTTCGTCGTCCACGCGAACAAAGTTACAAAAATAAACAAAAGAAGAGCATCTAAAACTCCATGCATATACCTTTTTTTTAAAAACAGATTGCCACTTTATTATTCGCAACTAATATTTATTTACGCTGCTTTTTGAATTTCAAAGGGATGTGATAGCTCAGTGTGAGGATGCCGAGGCCACGGTTATACTATACATATGATAGATAATATTGCCATGCCGAGGCCATAACTAAGATAATCTTCGCCTCGGACAGCAAGCCATCATTGTAGGTCGGTATTTAGATTTTCACACAGATTTTTCAGCCTTACCAATCAGAAGGGCTAGTAAAAAATAGAGCTGGCTTCGGTTTACAGAATGACATATTTATTTATAAGTGACGATCCAATTGAATAGATCTCTTTTATTTACCCTGAGTATTGGGCTATTGGGCAATGGTCATACTGTCATCCCGGGATACCAGAGACTTCAGTTTCAATTTACAAACAATGCAATAATTTGTGTGAGTATATTTTTTTAGGCCTATTACTTTTCACAAAAGCTTTATTCATCATTTACTTGAAGGTTTGGTGGTATTTTGGTAATCATTTCTAAGTCAACTTCTACTACATCTACAGATAAGATGTTGCTATTTGATACTTTCACCATTCATTCTAGATTTCAATGTATGGGGAAAGCAGCCCTCCCCTCTTGAAAAGTGTCCCATTTTTCAGATTTTTCCAATTTTCAGGAAAACTATATGAGCTACGACAAAAATTTTAAGGGTAAAATGATTCAATAACAAATACCCTACAGATAAGTTTCAGTAATCTAATATATAAAATTCTCGTGTCACAGTTTTCGTTGCCATACTCCTACGAAACGGCTTGACCAATTTTGATGAAATTTTTTGTGCTTATCCGGTATCTATGAGAACATCCAACATCAATTTTTTTTTATTTATATGGCAAAACAACGTTTGCCGGGTCAGCTAGTTCTTTAATAAAAGTTATAGTTTCCAAGATATAATGCGCTAAAGTTGACTAATATTTTTAGGTATGTCAGTAAGTCAGTCAGTGCTGAAATTTAAGACTTTTTGACCTTCATATCTTTATAACCATTTGAGATAGCTTCATGAAATTTAGGCTTCTCCATGTCTTTATGGATATAAATAAACACACGTTGTTTTATGTGTTTGCACTAAAGATGTTTTGAGTTATTGAAGGGTCAAAAGTGGCACCAAGCAATTCATGTAATATTAGGTCGCGATAATATAATTAGTCCCATCATATCTGTGAAACCATTAATCCTATTAAAACTAATGTTGGTTCCTATTTGTAGGGAATATATTAATGAATAATTCAGCCTTTGACAGTTTCGTTTTAGCTTAAACAGTTTTCCTGAAAATTTAAATAAACTGAAAAACGGGATAAATTTCAAGAGGAGAGGGGGTGAAGCCGAATCCGGCGGGGGAGGAAGAGTTGTATATTGTAATGTACTCACCGCAAGGTATAATATAGCGGCAACAAAACAAAGGTAAAAATTTTTCCGCAAAAAAATCTAGAATTAATGGACTGGCATTTATTTTGAAATGGCCAAAACAGCCTTTTGACTATCATGCATTAATTATTAGTTTATTTTGTTTGTTTCCAGGTTATTAGAAAATATTTTGATAAAAAAAGATACTGAAATTACTTGCTATGTAAGAAACGTTCAACAAAACGAAGTATATATGTCTGCACTGCGTCGTTATGATATCACAAACACGCTCGAATGAAAAACTTCAAACTATTCAGCCCCATAGAGTTATGAATGTCGATTTTAAAAAGAGAACACAAAACATTGCCCTGTGGAAATGCATGCGAAACATCGTAATCCCACTCTCTCCCATCTTTTGCTCGAAAACAACTTTCCGAAGGTCCAATCTTTTTGATAAAAAAATCTAGCAAGCCAGGGTTAACCTGACAAAAATATAAGGGTTCGATTGAAATGAAAGCAACTTTTACACAAAAACATAATTGCGTTAAAATAGAAAATGTTTAACTAAACTATTTTATTTAAATTCTTTTTTAAATTGTTTGTCACATGGTGATATAGTTTCATTCATGGAATAGTTTCATTTAATACTCACCACTTTTATTGAGATCTGAGGTTATATTTGAAAAAGCCCATCCAGTGTTTTTCTAGTTACTTAATTTTGAATAAATATACAAAATTCTAAATTCAAAAAGTTTTATTCATTATAAAGTTTACAAAAAAACGCTTAATGAACGTCAAACGGTAGATGAGTGCTGCCCAACGTGGAGAATCTTGGGGGAGGCCTCTGTCCAGCAGTATGCGTCTCTCGGCTCACGAAGATGATATTCTAATTTTATAATTTCACACGCTCTAAGTTTACGTGATCTCAAGGATTTGTCATGAACTTACAACACTGCAGTCGCCGTGAGAAATTCAAGGTTGGTAACCCATCGTTTTAGTGATCGCGCCGAGTGTTGCTTAACCAGCGTAATCGATTAATATTCACAGGAGCCATGGCTTCGACAATAACAACTGTCTCATTTATTTATCATAACAAATAAATTGAACATGTTTTAAAAAATGTTGTTCCTCTCATTCATTTACAAATGAAAGGGAAGCAGACATATTTTAACTGTATTTCAACGTTAAAGATGTTTATCACGCGTCAAGGAATAAGAGATGTAATGTTCTATGAAAACATAAACAGTACAATAAAAAAGCTTTAGAATTTTATGATACAAGTATCGTTTTTATCTCCAAAACCGAACCCCAAAAGTCTCGGATAGCCCGGGGCGAACGATAACTACTTTTTTCGCGATAGTAGCCTTTCGCCCCACCTGCTTCTTCCGTGATGTATTATCCATGTGGCAGTTTTTGTTGAAAAAAACAAGTTTTCTGCTTTGGGATGAATAAATAAATTGTTTGGTGATTTTTCAACGTTCGCACAGTGTGTTTACCTTTATGGTGGATTGTGTGGAAACGAAAACAAAGGGGATTTTTGTATTTTTTTTGGCCAATAGTAAGTTTTCATCCGGAGGTCAAATACGAATTAGGACTTAAATAAAACGATTTTGTAATGGATTTTGCCGCACTTAAAGATGGTCTGATAGGATAGGTCTGATTCTTTTCAGTACAAAAATTTAGAGGAAGTATAATTGGGCCAAGTTACATGGTGGGTGATCAGATAACCAGATTGAAGATGGAGGATAGTGTTCTGTCTCCAAGCAAAGGTTACTCGTATCAATAGTACGACATAAACTTAATGATTTGAATTTGAATTTAGCAGACTGCATGGTGAAACGGTATTAAGGCACGATGACCGTATAGCTGATTGCTGCAAGGATTATTTCAATAAGAGGTTTATCATCATCATCATCACAACTCTTTGTAATGAGTCCACTGCAGGGCATGAGTCACGTACAGTCACTGCACGTCTCTCCTCTGGGTGACGAGGAGGTATAGGCCAAGGTTGACATCCACCAACCTGGCCCAGAGCTGGGTGGTGGATGTCAGAATTTTCAGGGCGCCGAAATGGCTTCTGACAAACTCTAACGACTACTGTATACAAGTATACAGCACCCGGAACCGACTGCTTAACGTGCCCTCCGAAGCACAGATGTCGTCGTGAGAAATGAATGGTCGGCGCGGCGGTCACGAATCCAAGTACCAACCGCGCCGAACGTTGCTTAACATGTGATATCGTATGATACACACAGTAACCACGGCGCCACGACGACTGAGAGGCTCTTATTTTACACCTTTTCTTTTTTTTTTAAATTTCAGTATGCATGCTAGCAAGTTCCCCGTACCTTCAGAAATTTCGCCTATGACTTTAAGTTACAAATACTTAATATACAATTTTTAAGGAAACTATTTATATATTTTTTTGCGACTTAATTTAATATCTTTCAAAATATTATTTAAAAACACTTTTATGAAAATTCAAAACAACTAAAATTTTACAGCAGTTTTTTAAGTAGTTATGCACTGGTTATCCTATTAGAAACTCATTTATAATAAGGAAACCTCAGCCCAGAATCCCGTTAAACTTTAAATAATTAGAAAAATGAAGCTTTTCAAATTACTTACTTGCAAGCCTTCATGTAACTGAATGAAAGCAAAAGCAAGAAATTAGAAAAAGCTTTCAAGTCATAAAAGTAGCTACGACCGCCTTTAAAAAGTTATAATTTAAATAAAAGAAACCCCATAGGTAAAAGCACTTAACGACAATATCATTACAATGTAAAACCCAACATTTATATCAAACGTTACCCTAAGAATTGCAGCCGAGAGATAAAACGCATAAATTATAATAAAACAAGGTTTGACTTTCCAAGTTGGAGTATTACCGTTTCGGAAGTGTAATTTGTAGAGTTATACTCTTTTCCTTATGGGGGGGTTTGATTATGTTGCTGAAAGAAGAGGAGATATTTGATATTTACTAAATGGTGGATAAAATTATTGGTGGTAATTGCCCATTCGTAAGCTATTTTGTGTTGTTTGTTCGAATCAAACGTAAAAATAGTCATCTATAAAATATGTCTCGATCATCATAACATTATTATGTTATCGTACCTTTACATTGATAACGTTTAGCTTCAATACGTTCAAATCAGTTCTAAACATGCAATTAAAAATAGATGGCGGTACAGAAGGCAGCAGATCGATACATTACCTGTTAAATTTCTCAAAACAATTTAAACTTAATGTCAAGGGCATAGAGCTACATTAAAGTAAAAATTTGTGACAGATTTGTAATGCATGATGTACTGCTTTCTGTACAGTCTCTTGTATATTCAATTCGATACAACAAGGCAAGCAATGTTTGGTCAGGTCGGTACAGGGATGGGTTACCGCCTGCAATTAATTTATCACGTCACAGTCGTCCATCTTGGGCACTGTAAACTAGTAAAGTAAGTTGTAGGTAATTCAATTATAAGTGAAACGTAACAAACCTAAGCTCAAAGTACAGTGCAAGCCTATTTCGTTTCGACAGTCTGCAATCAGTGCCATTGCAGTGCTTTGAAAGTCGTCAGAACGGTATATTTTGTGTCAGCATATTATTGTTTCAGGATATGTATTGAGTGATGATTATATTTGGCACTTACTTATATAATTCCAGATTATTGATGATAAGCGGCTTCAAATTTATGAAATGATTATTTACCTGAAACAAAAATATGGAAATTAAATAATTGGTTTCATAATATTTTTATTTTTTTAAATCCAATATGCATTTTATAATATTTTGTGAGATAACTCTGATGTAGTATTTATACAGGCTGTACCACGAAGTTATTAAATAAAGTTTAATATCGATACTGATACCAAACGTAAAGCAATCAATGTGTTAACAAACATGCAACCGTCTTTACAAATTTTCACTTCCTGTTACATATTGTTCACTAGATACCTTCGTAATTTAGATTCTTGTGCTCCCAAATAATAAGCGAAAAACGTGTCTACGTTTACCTAATAATCAACGAATGCAGAGAATTAAAAAAACCGACTTCACGTCAAAACTTTGGCGCTTGGACTGCTACTTGGACTGCTACTTTGAAGTAGCAGGTCGTTACTCATTAACTTTCGATTAAATTTATATGGGACCAAATGAGAAGTATCTTCTATCATATGAAATAAGAATCATCAAAATCGGTTCACTCAATCAAAAGTTATGATGTAACAAACATAAAAACAAGAAAACATACAGACGAATTGAGTACCTCCTTGTTTTTTTGAAGTCGGTTGATATTTAGTAAAACGAGACAGCTTATAATTAACCTTTAAAACTGGGTGACGTCATATTCTTTGCTAATGACGTAATATTTTCCTGTCTATGGGACAGGTGGCGACTTGGGACAGTTCGCAAAGTTTCTCCTCGTAGAAGTTCGCCAATTTTTACGGCTTCCGAAATGGCCTTCCTCGGCCTAATCTAATGAAACTTTGAAGTTGGGTAATTTTTGCTAATAGACGATATAAATGTTCGTAATTTGTTTTAGGAATTTAACGTTCTTTTTTTAATTATTTATGGTGCTTTAAAAAAAGTAAAATTAAAAATTTTAAAAACCCCCCGACACAAAAAAAGACCTTAAAAACTAACAAATAATATTTTAAACCTATTTTAATTATTATCGTCCCATATATAATTGACTGTAAGACTTGTGCTTTAAAATATTTTTATTTTCCGAGCTTCGTCGCCGCGTCGGGGACCGCTCAAGTATATAAAGTATTAAGCCAACAACAGCTAATTTATTATTACACTAGCTGCTGCCCGCGACGTCGTCTGCGTGAACGCTATGCAGCACCAAACGCACCTACGATTATAACACTGCTAGCGTGATAATATGTAGCCTATATGTTGACCCGACTTCTCAACTATCTTCATGCCAAATTTGAAGTAAATCCATGCAGTACTTTTTGAGTTTATCCCGGAAAGACAAACAGACAAACAGACAAAAATTCTAAAAACTATATTTTTTGTTTCTGTTTCAATTGTAGATACCCCAAGTATTCTTTTAAAAAAATATTCAATGTACAGTTTTGACTTTCCTACCATTTTATTATATGTATAGATTTAGGTATGAGCGATCTTAAGTTTCATGCATAGTCTACGCTCTACGCAATGCCGCGCGCGGCGAGCTCGGTGTGCGGCTTGCGGCGCCGGGGTGGGCGTCTCCAAGTGCGGCGACCCGAACGGGCAGACACGTGAGGGCAGACGACGTTGACGGTTGTGTCGATTTTACGAATTTTTCGGAGTGAATTCTTTTGATGCAATCTGCAACTGACAACTGTTTTTCTCACTTAGCGGTTCCCCGACGCGGCGACGACGCTCGGAAATTAAAAATATTTTAAAGTACAAGTCTTACAGTCAATTATATATGGGACGATAATAATTAGAATAGGTTTAAAATATTATTTGTTAGTTTTTAAGGTCTTTTTTTGTGTCGGGGGGTTTTTAAAATTTTTAATTTTACTTTTATTTTGTACTTTTTAAAGTAGGTTTTAATATTAGGAAGGTATTTAAAGTAATTAGTTAGTTGAGTTAGTAACTTAGTTAGGTATTAGATATCATATTAGTTTTCATTTACTAGATTAAGTCTTAACTAGTATATAGTCTTAGGTTAAGTGGAATATAAGGTAGGTATTTCTGATCAGTTTAAGCAATTTAGGTAGGTATTAGTTTCAGATTAGTTAAGTACCACATACTTTCAATTTCACTGAAGTAACACGGTACGAAATTTCGAATCGATAGGACATATGGAAGGTAGTCAGATCCCCTCATCAACAATAAGAGAGCTGATGATCTTCAAACGGCTGATCAGGTCATTGTAACCTTACCATACACTTTCAATTTCATTGTAGTAATACGGTACCAAATTTCGAATCGATTGGATATATGGAAGGTAGTCAGATCCTCTCATCAACTATTAAAGAGCTGATGATCTTCAAACGGCTGATCAGGTCATGGTTCCCTTACCATATACTTTCAATGTAATTGTAGTAATACGGCACCAAATTTCGAATCAATACGACATATGGAAGCTATTCAGATCCCCTCATCAACTATTAGAGAGCTCATGATCTTCAATTGGCTGATCAGGTCATGGTTACCTTACCATATACTTTTAATATCATTGTTGTAATACGGCACCAAATTTCGAATCGATACGACATATGGAAGTTAGTCAGATCCCCTCATCAACTATTAGAGAGCTGATGACCTTCAAACGGCTGATCAGGTCATGGTTACCTTACCATATACTATCAATATCATTGTTGTAATACGGCACCAAATTTCGAATCGATACGACATATGGAATTTAGTCAGATCCCCTCATCAACTGTTAGAGAGCTGATGACCTTCAAACGGCTGATCAGGTCATGGTTACCTTACCATATACTTTCAATATAATTGAAGCAATACGGTACCAAATTTCGCATCGATAGGACATATGGAAGGTAGTCAGATCCCCTCATCAACTAGAAAAGAGCTGATGATCTTCAAACGGCTGAACAGATTTTCATGAAACATGGCTAAGAACACTCGGGATAAAATTATCTATAACACAAAAAAAACTAAACGAAAATCGGTTCATCCGTTTGGGCGCTACGATACCACAGACAGATACACAGATACACAGATACACAGATACACAGATACACAGACACGTTAAACTTATAACACCCCTCTCGTTTTGCGTCGGGGGTTAATGATTTTAATGTTGTAAAGTTTTGGCTATGTTTGAAAACATTTTTTGTCAAAAGATATTTCTTTGACATGCTATCCAACCCTTTAGAAACTCATCATCACCATCAGCCTGTAGATATTCACTGCTGGACATAGGCCTCCCCCAAAGTAGGTATGTAAAAACTCATTACTTTTTTTTTTACATTGTATCTTCATAAATCATTGCCAAAACACATTAACTTCAAAGCTGTGATATTCGGCAGCATATTTTTTATGAAAGGTGGGTTACTCGGATAAGTGATCTTTTAAGATTTTATCTGTCTCTATTTGCTGTCATCCTCACTGTGTTGTAAGATTGACATCAAAAGCACGTTTAGTCACTTTAAAAAAACAGCTCCTAACCAGAAGCTAAATTGGCAAGTGTAATTTTTAAAACCAAAATGTTGATTGAGTGGTTTGGTCGATTTTAGCAAAAACTGAATATTTACAAAACACCCGTCCGGCGGCCGGTGGATGCATTATGCCAGCCCGCCGGACCGGATCCGGGCCTGACGCCTCGCTCACCCAGCCTGTCAGTTGGCCTTATTTCTGCATAAAAGTAAATCAGTTTTGTGTATTTTAATGTTGCTTTTTCATTCACACTGCTGTCATGTCAATGTAGAGATTATTAGTACTGTCTGTTTAATTTCATAGCTGTTATATAATCTTAAATTAAATTAATTTGATGACAATGTCACCTCTTCACATAATTTTTAACCAATATTTTTTTAACACAACTTTGCTTTCATTTTCTTGTTGAATAAGGCACACAAGATATTGTCACCGAAGAAGTTATAAATTAGGTTATTAGAAAGCACTTCAACAATACCAAACAAACTGAGAGGTCCGACACAGCGCTTCGCGCCAGCGTGTAGAGCCTTCGAAATAGATTCACGATACAATTAAATATTCCTTTTCGATTAATAAGACTTTCGGGGATGATTATACAATAAAATCATGACATGCATACTATTATTAAAAGGTTGTCTTTTTAGTAAGTTCTCTGTCAGAAGAACAGTTTCAAATCGATCATAAAATGTAAACAAAATTAAGTAAATAAATATATGTTTCGCTTTAAGACTTGTGAATGCAAACTATGCTTGAGCTATATAACAAAGTCAATGTACGATATTAAACTGTTTCCCGAAAATCCCGAATACATCTGATTCAAGCCCAGTCACAAAATAGCCAGATTTATCTATATTTTCAATAACAAAAGCGCATCCTGGCCCTTTCACATTTCATTCTCGACGTCCATTGTAACATTATTCTATTGTCAACTGACGATTTTATAAAAGCGAGTTTGTAAACTATGAGTGAAGAAGATAACCCTATACAACTCGGTAGAGATGTCTCATTTCCTCGTTACTCGTTGGATGGATTTTGACGGGACATGTAGATAGGCGGTCTGTTGTGATACTTTGACATGCCAATATATTTAAATGTTATAATTTATGCTTCGCGCTATTATTCCACTGGTTTTCGATGTGTATGGAGATATTTTTGGTAGAGCTCCCTTGTTTGAATGGTATAATGTTAGTTTTAAACAAACACGTAGCTTATTCAAGCTTGCTCTTAAAATATAACATGAATGATCAGAAAATTTTGAAAGGTTTAAATCATGTGAATACTTTCAAAACCAAAGAAAATAAAATTATATTCTATTGAGTATTTCAGTACTTTTTCATTTGCTGATCCTTGGGTGTTAGCTGCTACAGCCAGGAACACATGAAGTTGAACAGGGATTGGATGGTAGTAAACCTGACTACCTAGGAACCGTAGTTCCTAGGAAGTCAGGCACGCGTTGCAGAGTAACTTATTTAACCACCACTTGAATCTTATCTTTGACAAGACTAAACTAATAAGATTAATCCGATAACAATAAGATTATATGAAAATATTTTTTAGCAGCAGCAATTTTAGCAATAATCGTTTAAATAAGGATTCGTTTGCTTCACTTGTATATGTTGTCGAATTTAAGCTCAAGTTAAAATTATTTCACTGTGCATATTACTTCACTGACCGATCATACCATAATTTTTTTTTTTTTTATAAGTATGGCGTTAATAACAGGTGTATAGATAATTCCAAATGAATATGGATTGAAAACTGGAATGATGTCTTCTTCTCTGATTGCATCACCGGGTGGAGTTGACTGAGAATAGTCCCACCACACTTTGAATAAGTGTATCATAAATTGATCGATATATGGATAACGTTAGACCACGTGGAATAAAAACGTAATGTGGTGGTGATGTGTTTCGACAGTGGTTTGTAAAGCGCCAGTATCTGCTTTATGCAGTCTCATTTCAGCTTTAACCAAATTGTTTTTTACTATAACATGAAATTGATGTAGAACTTGATTTTTATCAGAAACAACTTTTCTTCCGATGAAAAAAAAATTGCGTTTGCATCTCATTTTACCCGATCCTAATATGTATATGTTTTCTGTTATAAAATAATGTGAGAGGAAAAAATATAGTCAGACTACGTTACTAAAACTTAAGTGAAAGTTTTAAATCAACAGTCATACATTTGATTAAAATTCCACGAATTATCAAGTATAAAGTCAATCCCTAGGCTGAATATGATAAGCCTGAAAAGTCCCGCAGTTCTCGCGACAACAAGCTTGGGACTCAGGACTTCCGAAGGCCAGTATTAACATACTTTTACGCGTTTTATCGCGCACTAAAGGCAAAACTTCTTTTATCGCGTGTGAGGGAAGGAATCAACCGTGTTAACATAAGTTTTAGAGGGTACATCGAAAAGTTTTACCGAGTTTACGAACTTATTGATTCGATTTTATAGGCTGCGAGTGATTTGGGATTTTGTTTTAAGGAAGCGTTTTAGGAAACTGTTTCGTGAAATGTTTGACGGTTTGAAATTTGGAAGTGTTGTGACAGATTTGTTTTTGAACTATCGTGGTTAGTGATGGTTGAGATTATTTCAGAAATTATTATTCTAGGGATCTCATGTTAAATAAAATAATTAAATGGTGTCGTATTTCTAAGGCAACTTTTATTAATTTTGTTTTTGGAAATAGTTGATCTTAAAGTCAATTTTAGTTACTAAAAATATAAAGAAACAAAATATATAAAGATTCCACAGCATTTTCTTTGTATTTTATCTATAATTTTGAATTTATTTACACTCATAGATAAAGTTTAGGTAGTGAAAACGACTTATCATTCAGTTTTATTAAAATGTACTTCAAACCCTCAACATTGATATTCTCTTCATGCTGTTAAGTGCATAGCCAGCTATAAGCATCCCTAAGGAATATCTCTTGAAATGTACCTTTAAGCTGACAACAGCTGATCATTTATCAACCTCTATGACGGACCAGGACGAGTTGCAGGGATCAAGAAGCCACAGTCACGATCCATTACTTATAGAGTATAAGTTTAGTTCTGAGTTTGAACACTCCATAAATATGCATTTCTTTTGTAAATGCTGCAGCTATACGGTTAAATTATTTTTTTACTTGTTTGTTTATCGTTTTAAACTCCCGATGTGATGGGTTTCACACGATTGTCTGTATACAGGGTTGACATTTATAGAAATAATTTTTACAAAAAAAAGTTTATATTATTTGCTTACATATTTGGCAAAGCATTGTCACTCTGAATTATGAATGCATATCATTAAAATAAAGACGACTACGCGCTGCTACAAAACAGCTACAACGTAATATGAAATGCCGCGTTGTCGTAGTAGTTATGTTCATCAATCTTACTTATTTTATAAATGTGAAAGTTTAGATGTATGGATGTTTGTTCCTCTATCACGGCAGAACGGCTCAACGGATTTCGATGAAATTTAACATAGTGATAGTATAGGGTTTGAAATATCACAAAGGCTACTATTGATCCCGATATTCCAACGGGATTTAAAATTGCGCGCGTAAAACCTCGCGAAACTGCTAATAGCGAATATTTGTAAAAAAGTTTGTGGTGCCATCTTTTTATTTTTTTATACTGAGTAATACTTAAATATGGAGGTACGTTTATATAAAAGAAAATAACAAATCTTTTGCTGGTGACTAAAAACTACCCTGTTTGTAGCTAGCCTAGTTATTTGTTTTATGTTTAATTACAGAACAATACTTATGCTTCAATACATATCATATACTTCATTGTTTAAGGGTTTTGAAGATATTTTATAACAAAAAAATCGTGGGAAAAATAACTTAGCGAAAAAATCTTTACTTACATATACTTATGTTATATAACTAAATTATTGGTTTGTTGAAACGTACTTCAGTGCCATAGGTAAACATATTTTTTGTTCGTTACAGTTGTCAGAATCAAATAAAACGAATGGGACATAAACAGATGTCTGGACGTTTTGTTATTCGCTTGAAATAATAATTCTTTGAGGAAGAATATAAGCGATACATTATGTGGTTTTACGGGTTCATAACACCCCAGGCGAATGAAACCAATTAATGGAATGTATCATAACCTTTAACTGAGTTTCAAACTTATAACGGTCATTGCGAAAAGATCAACAAGGAAGTTTTTCTTAACGTCACAATTTTTTTGTGACAAACGAAGTAAGCAGCCTCGGTGATCAGTTTAACATAATATCTCAAAGTTTGATAAGAATTTATATACAGGTTAATACGTTATTACCTCAAATTTTTGAAAATTAAAACTAGCTTGAATACAGCAACGAATAGTAAGATATACTACGAAACATATCGTGCTATAATTAATAAAAAATCTCTGCCATCCCAGATAATACTATTAAAAAAAAACTTCCACACACACAAACACACACGTACTGACGTCGCTATCGATCGCCACGTGAAGTTTTCACTTCACTTAGCTTTCACCCGGCCTGCCGATCAAAGCAAGCACCACACTTCACATTATAACCCTTATCGTTAATGTCCTAAAGTTCAGAATTAATCTAATCTTCGTAATTCAGGTTGAAGTACATTGATGGTTTACGATACAGCTTTGTAAGATAAACATGTTTGTGGCTTGGCGAAATTAATTTTTAAAGCAGTTTTGCAGTTGAATTTTAGATGAAGAACCAGTTTTGAAGGCTTTTTATGGCAAACAAATTAAATTTAACATCTACATATCAATTGTATAAGACTGCAGCTATCAAGTGTTATATGCTATTTTTATGTAACAAACTAAACCATCTACTTTTTATACATACATACATAACTTCGTGCCTGTATCCCTTGTGGGGAAGGCAGAACACCAGAGGCTATAAAACCATCTGATGTCACGTTTGACAAATTTGGAGGTATTATAATGGTGGAAAGAGACTATTGCAGTGACAGGGGGTCGGCCTATTGCCCACAGAAACCCTCCAATAAAACCTCTGTCCCTTAACTGACTTTTACAGTACGCCCGGGTGGCACGTTCTGTTTTTACTTTGCTCTCATTCCAGCATGGAAGATATAGATTTCTTAATTGCAATCAAACCAAACCATAATTGTGAAATCTCCTCCAAAATCCCTGTTTCTCTCTTTCTGTGGGCAATTTCGCAACTTCTTTAACTGACTTCTCGTACTCCTGTTCGACGACCACTTTGGCGATGGGGTAAACCTGTCTGCCTCAGACGCCAGTGGTTGCGGGTTCGATTCTCGCACGGAACAAAAAAAAATATTTTCCGTGTCTGGGTGTTTATCTATTTATGTATTTATATTCTAGGTTCCCCCCTAGTTCGCTACATGGTATCCCATAACACAAGCTATGCTTACTTTGGGGCCATGTAGTTGGTGTGATTGTCTGGGGATTTTATTATTATTATTGTCCTTGCCAAATTTCAGTTTTGCACATCAAGTTCTGTTTCAGATTTTGCAACTAATCTTGCTTTAAATACCTACTTATAGATGACCTTAGACCTAATTGTGCGTTATTTCCATTCAACGGCAGTCCACTCCAACAACTTATACTCCGCCGCCAATCGAAACGACTACTTTAATTTCAAGGAATACGTGATAAAGTAAAATAGAATGATCACAAAATATTTTATCGACACGAACATTTTCTTCCTTTACTTTATTCAATCCAAGAGTTAAAGAGAGGATACAAATTTGATGACTAAACAAAATACAACTTGAAAATCTATAGAGAAGCTTCAACAAAAAAAAATGCATATATTCAGGCAAAAGCAACTACATTTAAACAATTTTAGGAGTATGTTTATACACCTTCAATCCTCCCAATCACGGACATCGCATTATTTGCTCAAAATCGCGATGACTCGCGTCTCGCATCGCCATAGCAAATCGATGTTTACTTAACAAATGAAACATTGTTTATGTCAACGCGTTGTATATTGTTCGTTGAAAAGTTAATCTCCCGGTCTGTTTGCATTTACGTATAACGGATTACGGAAAATTGTGAACGTGTATTGAATCGGAGCAATAAAACTGTGGAGTTGTGCTTAGTTTTTTGTTTTTATTTTTTGTATTTTTTTAGGGTTCTGCTGTGAAATGGTGGAGAAATGACAAGTTCACAAGTGACACACTATCTCATGAACAAAGCCAATGATAGATAATAAAAGAAATTTCAAATAAAGTTACCTTAGTATTTTTCTATTGTTAGAAAAACAGTTTGTTTCGAGATCGTTAAAATTGAAAACTTATAATATTAAAATCATATTGGAATATTTGAACAACTTCATAGAAAGCCATAGTATGCCAGCTGATCTCGAACTGGACTTATTTTTTGTTTATTTGTCTATGTGTCCGTTTTTCAAGATTTATTTTTCTAAGAAATGTGTGAAGACGTTACTAAGCTAAAAAAATATGAAACACTCTGCAAAAATAAATCTGTAAGCCCTTGGAACAGAGTAAAAACAAATTTCTAAGTCTGTGCAATACTTTATATTTATGCTCCGTTTGTGCCACATCTTTTGATGCCCGCAAAGTCATCAAAGCCTATAATGTAATTTCTGTTACCCTTAAATCATAAAATTTAACAAGAAGTAAATACTTACATGTATAGGAACAATAAAAATACAGAAATAATCTAAGCTGATAATTTAATGTAATAGAAAAAGGCCCCAGAAAATTTATATGTAATTTATCAAAATGAGAAAAAAAAGTAAAACATATTGGTAAACAAACTATGTTTCTACAAGTTTGTACGGAACCGTTGGTGCGACAGCTCCAGGTGCACTTGGCCGGTTTCTTTTATGTAGAGTGACACGCAGGTTAGTGTTTATTTTATAAAAGCTTAGCGTGGATATACCACGTACTCCATTATTATGTCATGGTTTGTGAAAAAGTAATCGAATATGACTTTATAAATATTAAACTTGAACAATTGGGTCGTTGCTTCCGAAAGCTGGCTTTATTGGAAAAACTTGTAGTTTTGATAATACGCATAAGTGGGCCAGAAGAAAAGGGTGTGCCGTGTTTAAATTTTGGTGTGAAACTGATATTACTGAGCAAAGGACTCAGTTGCACAGTGGTAATACCCGAGACACAAGAGGTATCAGTTGAATTCCCGCCACGGTAGGTCTTGTAAAATTCACACAAAATCAATGCGATAAATGGCGCTTTGCGTTAATATTTAATTTTTATTCAGTTTTAATGCATTAATATTAATATTTAAATAATATTGACATGTTTAATATCTTCAAATAGTATAGTCAGTCACATCAATTTGAAGTTAACATTCTCAGTACACGTTTTGTTTTGGCTTCTTCGTAGATGGAGGTTTATTTGATATTTCGTATACAACATGAGATGTGACCGGCTAAGGGTTCCTATATGTACTTTCCTTTCTAGGTTCAGCAATATAAGGCTTCGGCGCTGTAGATACAACACTGAAACCCTCTTAGCCCCACGCACTTGCTTGTATTGTCATGATAATAATATTGAAATCGATTTTACATCTTTAGATACGATATCTTTTCAGACATCTTGGTATAATATTTCAAAGTTGAAACAGTAAAGTAGATTGAGCTGAAATATTAATATTTTTCAATACAATATAAACCAATTCATAAACATTACATTTATCAATCTGCCTGTTTTGTGAACGTGGAAATCTCGTGAACTAAAAATTAATATATCAAAATCAGATAAATATATTTTTTCATACTATTTAGCATGGTTCTAGGGAAAGGTTTAGGTTTAAATAGCCTATATTAAATAAAAAATTAAAAGTATTTTTTCATGGACTTCGTAATTCTTACAGACTTCGGGTGTAACAAAAAAAATAATAAACACCGATAATAAGCCGAATTATGAATTTTTTGTACTTTCATTATATTAATGTTTTGAAAATATTTATATACTCAGTATGGGTAAAAAAAAATAAGATTTTTAGTATCTAGTATCCATTAAACAAATTCTGTAATGTGAATATAGGAAATATTTATTTATTTACACGAAAATATTATTTTTACGATGCATAGGTACTTCCTTTGAGCAAACGAAAGCTATTGAAATTCCCAGAACAATCGTACACCAATCGTATAGCCTAAAGAAGCCTACGTCTTAATACGACACGTCATCATTCATTTCTGTGCGGCAAGGACTCATTGTTGGCCTTCTCAGTAATGGAGCCTGTGACTAACTGAAATATTCATTGATTTCCATTGTGTGCCCGCCGCGAAGTGGTCGGTCAAAGTTTAAAACAACTGAAGTGTGCTTGTGCCACTGTCACTTGTTTTTCTCGCACCAGTGGACAACGCAGTGAGGTTGTCTTATAGCTGTTTATGATTACCTATTTATGAATAGTCGATATAATAATAGAGGACTTTTTATGAAAATTTAAAAGATTGTATGAAATACACTATTCATGCTAACTTGCCTTGAACTTGTTCATTCTGCATACCTACTTTACTATATTTCACAATGAATCGGCAATTTTTTTTGGACTAAAGCTGTGAAAATTTATCTAAGAAGAAACATGGTTTCGGAATAAAAAAATTAAACACTTTTTCTTCTCATCCGGAAAAAGATTTCCTGAGTAGGTTTAACCTCTAGCAAACTTAATATGAAGAAAAATTGAGGTTGAAGATAGAGCATTATTATGATTGACGATAGGACTGGATCTTCATGATGACGTGTTTTAAATATCGACATGATACTAAAAGAAACCTCATAATATAAGAGTCTTTTGCTAGGTGGATTGTTGAAAAAGCTAGCAGGAGTTACAATCAAATGCATGTTTTATATGTCCCAGTTACTCTTGTAGATTGTAAAAGGCTGGTTTTAAAGTTCTTATAAAACCAGTGCTTATGAGCGCTTTTTAGAGCCACTCTACCAAAATTAAATTCGAAACTTAAATTCAAACTTGAAAATGAAAAACATTCGATTACCTTAATTGTTGGTAACGTTAAAGTACACTTATATTCATATTTAAAAGCTAAAAGTTTAAACTGCCATTAGATAGCCTAACTCTTTAGAATTTGACATACATACATACATAACGTCACGCCTGTATACCTTATGTGGTAGGCAGAACACCAGAGGTTACAAGACCATCTGATCTCACGTTTGACAAATTTGGAGTTATTATAAAGATGGAAAGAGACTATTGTAGTGACAGGGGGTAAGCATATCGTCCACAAAAACGCCTTTAAAACCTCTGTCCCTTAACTGACTTTTACAGTATGCCCGGGAAGAGAAGCAGCTGGCACATTTTTTTTTTTTTTTTTATAAGTGACTAAACATGCGTTTGACCTCAATCTCACCTGATGGTAAGTGACGATGAGGTCGAAGATGAAAGCACACGGGTTTAGGAAGGAACTGGCTCTTTATACAATATTGCCGGAACACATTACCGCCGGAGCGGTAACATTTGGCGGCAGACTTTATATAAAGGGTGGTCGCTAGCCAGGCGGACCCAGAAGGGATCCTACCACCAAGCAGGGATCCAACGCACATTCTACGTTTTTCTTTCGCTACCAGTCCAGCAGGGAAGCAATTTAGAACTTTATTAATGAAGAAATTCCCACGAAGACAAAAGTAACGACAGCCTAATCGCGCGGAGCTGCAATTTTTCTAAGCGATAAAAACAGTGCCAACTGATTTTGGTTTTATATACATTTCGGTAAGCTGGAACAGTATTATATTGGTGCCTATCTATCAGTATAATCCTGCGGCGTTAAATCTCAGCAGTCCCCGGACGGAGTCGCAATTTCAGGCCTTTTAAAAAACGAGGGAAATGCAAATTTTGAACGGGACTTGCACCTTTATTCACTATCTCGTTTCGAGAATTTTGTGAATCTTTTAGGTAGTAATGATAGGTTAAGTGATTAAAAGGATGAAATAAAATAATACTAATGATCGATTACATTTTGAATTCAAAACCATTAAAATAAAGCTGTATAAAGGGCATTTGTACATCTAAAACCCTAATAAAATTGAATCAGAAAACTTCAAAACTACATAATTTTAGAGATACTGTAATATAATGGGTAATTACAATCTATGTAATTTTTTTTGTTGTTAAGTGAACATGAAGACTAAGGTGGTACACGTCCATCCACGAGAAACCAATTCACTCGACGCTTAAAAGTACCAGGAATATACTGGTTTTTTATACCTGCGTAACAGTTTCTCATGGTTTCAATGTGCAAGACTAAATAAGAACAAAAATAATCGTTTCTGTTATTTTATCTATCTATGAGCGAAATTTCAGCCTGGAACAGCCTTCCTTTAGTCCTCATAAACTTTAATATCTTATAATATGATAAGATTTATAAAGAAAAAGGCATTAAATTAACAAAGTTGTGAATCAAGTACCGAAAGCTCATGGGAAAGCTATATCTTATAGCGACTCCATCAGTTCAGTACATCGTGGCATTTTCGTCTCCCTCGACCACTTCCGAATGTGCATGGAATATTCCGAACTTTTAATTATAGAGACCGAATAGGACTGTGGAAGTATTCAAGGGAAAAAGGCTTTTTAGTGAAGGTGCTAGTAATGATCTTTGGCATAGGTGTTAAAGAAGCACAAATCTGTTAAGAAAAAAGACGTGTCATTAAATTTTGACAACAACAACAACTTTTACTTTTTTGTTGGCAACAACGTTTTTTTTACTTTATACAAAACGATTAAAATATTGATAAAATATAATCGAACTAACGTGTTAACGTCAATCTCACCTGATGTCAAATCACTCTAAGGTTAATAATTAGCACACTATTTAGGGATGTAAATTGTTCGTTACAAAAAAAAACGCCTGTTATGCGTTTTTGTATTTAATGATTTTCATGCGGTTTCTCCTTTTAAGCCTTTGATCTTAAGCAATTAATGGCCATATTTCTTATTTTAAAGATTTTTTTTATTTAGCTGACAACTTTTAAACTGTTGATCTTGAGATCACTTTAAGTTTACGATGATATTATTCAACATAAATGATTAAGAAATCAAATCTTTTATCATATGATTTAAGTATCTCCTGTGTTTATATTATGTATAAGCAGTACATATTTATTTCGATTCTATTCAAAATACATAAACTTAAGTAGTTTCCTAAACAACGCCTCCAATTTAAATGCGTTTCCCTTGACTCACAAGAGGATAAAACACGTGTATGGAAATGGAAATTGCTAGAATATTATTTTTAAAATGTTTGTATTCAAAAACATTGAACTCCCGGAGGGTGCCGTCGTGTTTGCGAGCGATCTTCGAAGATTCACGAAATCACGAGGCTCTTGTAAAAATTCTGGAACCGTACGCGAAGAGCGCGGCGATTAGTACACTAGGAGCTGAGCTTCTAAATTTTTATTGTTTGTAAAACCTTTTGTTAAATTAAATAGATTTTTAAATGAGTGATTTGACAGTCTTGACAGAGTGTAAAGACAGTTCCCAAAATCGTTATTTACATTTCAATTGACACAATCGTCAAGATAAAATGTTAAATATAGTTTTATTAAGATAATATAAACCATTTTAAAAGTTGAAAAGGTATATTTCTTACGTTTATGAACAGCTAAAATGTATGTATAGTTGTAATATTAAAACATAGAAGTTAGTCAATTTAGTAGTTATTTGGGCACAATATGGTGAAAAACGACTTTGAAAATTTCCATGTGTTAATCAACTTTTGTAGCTGACTATACCTACTTACAGATTAATTTTCTATTAAAATTAAGTTTCGGTTTCGGCTGTCACAGCAATGCTCATACATTAAGCCTGAAAAAATCTAATTTTATATTGGCTGTCAGTCTATTTTGAGTTATTAATACTTTGATATTATGTAATCTATACTAATATATTGTATAAAGGTGAAGAGTTTGTATTTTTGTTTGTTTGTTTGAACGCGCTAATCTCAGAAACTACAAGTGGTATTTGAAAAATTCATTTTGCATTTGATAGCCCAACTTTTGAGGAAGGTTATAGGCTATATGTTATCCCGCAATTCCCACGGGATCAAAAGTTACGCGGGTAAAACCACGCGCGGTGGCTAGTTTCACATAAAAGGGACTCAGAGATTTATAGATTATCGTCAAGTTTTGCAGTTTTTGTCACAATAACAAATACTTTTTAATAATACCTATTTATTTCATATTATTTTATTTGAATTAATTTTTCTACAAAATATAATATTTATGGACTAAAGTTGACAAATACTGATCCAGCTCCCGGCCTAGCGCTGTAATATATGTAAAAGCGCTACAAAAGGCTTTGTCTCACAAATAGAATTGACATAATTTGCGAAATGACTACACAACTCTCTTGACACTTTGCACGACACATTTATTGTACAAATACTTTTTGAATAAGTACCTATTACGACTTTAAAAAAAAATTGCATGATGCGGTCCATAATAGTTTAGAGCTTTACTAATAGCTGTGTGCAACAAATAATTTGAATTCTGAACGTTGTTTACGATATTATAAATAACCCTTCTTTTCATGCCGCAGTCAAGTAATTACTTGATTAATAAGCACCTTTTAATTTATAATAAAGGGTATAGGGCATAAATTATTTCACCCATTTTCCACTATATACAGTGTGCTCTCAAAACGTGGTCCCAATTTTAATCCGCCCGAAGTAGCATGTAATGCTAATTCGATGCAACGAGAACAATCGACGGCGAAACACAACGTTTGTTGGCAAATAACGTTCATAAAATATTTGAAAATCAACCTTATGACCTTACATTAAAGACCAATAAATATAGTTCAATGACATATTATGACCAGTTTGCATTTCAACCCCTATTACAAGAACATAAAGTACATAATTACGTGTTTAAGGTTAGATTTATTTATGTGCATTAGAGGAACATGGCGTTTTGTTTGCGGAACTGGTTTGAACTAGTTTGGGTTTAATTGGTAATGGATTTGATAATGTTTTGTAGCTGCTATAATCAGGAATGAAATTTTCGGTAATTGATTTATTATTCGTCAATAGCAACAGAATTAGTTGACAAAATGTGTCACTAAATTTACAAAGGTTGGTCGCAGATGTAATTTTTATGTTAATATTGTAAAAATAATGTAAGTAATTAATTGACTTATTGCTGTTTTTGCACAGTTTATCATTAAATTGGTTTTCCAACAAAGTACTAGATTTAGTAGGATGTATTTAGCTTTAGTATTTTAATTCAGTGATTGATGATAAAATAGTTTTTAAGGCAATCCAGTGTTATCCAGCTCAGGATGTGCACACACTTAGTATAATTTTAATAAGCTTAGAAAATACTTCAAAGAATATGTGTGACATAAATATGTGTGAAATGAATATGAATATAATAATCAAAAATACTCTTCAAAATTTGTAAAACATTCTAAAACAAAATACTAAGTTTTGAGTATTTTGTATTGCTTAAGAAAATATAATATAGCTGTTACTTTACACAAGACATAAAGGACAGGTGTTTTGAAAAAAGTTATGCTAAATTTATACACAATAGTGCATATTTTAATATTCAATGCGCAAACTTTTTACGCTTTGCACTGTCTTGCCAACCGGAAGAACATTAAAATTTATAAGAAGAAGCCTACACTTCCGACGCCAGCAACTAACAATAAAAAAAAAACACGAAATAAAAAGACTAATAAAAAAGGCTTTTCTTGGTAAAGCCTTGGTTGATTACTGAAGTAAATTTTTTAATTTACTAATTGGGTTTACAGCTCGCCTTCGCCCTGTATAGCGGCCGGGCTTTATACATCATAAATTATTAGGGTTGTCAATTATTGCTTTTTGGAAGAAATCTACAGAAAAAAATATCTATTCGAGATTTATGGATTGGTGATCTTGGAATCATTTTATGACATCTATTGTATTGTTACGGAAACGCATTTTCAATTAGGTCTGCGTGATTAAGGATTAACTGCAATAAATTATGAGTATTAAAATGCGTTTTGTCAAAGATAAAAAAAAAAACATCGGAATATTTTGGTGTATGTGCAGGATAGTAAACTTTAATGTCCCTTGGTGGAAATGTACGCATCTTATATTATTCAGATTTTTCATCACGTATTGTATGTCACCAAATAAGTAAAATATACCTCTCCGTTTTTATTAATAACTCGTTATAGTATAAAATGATTTGAAAGTCTACTTAATTTTGGGTTTTTAACATCTCTGAGTAATCATTTAAATAGCACAGCCCACTGAATTGTATTTTACGATCAGTAACTTTATTTGGCCATCCCTGACACGTTACATGAAAGCAGGCACTTAAGTAAGCAGAAGCTTTTACGGGTATTCATTGCGCTTTTCGTTAATTTGTCCGAATATTCCTGCGTTTCCCATGTCAAAGTAAATACAGCAGGATACTCAGTCAATACGATACATACCTACCGCGAATTCCACCGTGAAAATAAACTAGCCTACGGTTAATCTTTTAATTTTACGAGAGCGGAATTCGGTGAGAACATAAAAGCGTTTTTTATTTTCATTGGAAAATTCGTTTTAAAGAGATTACTTTTGTTTTATTAGTTATTTTTGTGGTATGTTTGTACGCAGTTTGTAAATTTATGAAATTGGCTTTAAGTTTGCATCAGGAGTTAAAAGGATTGAATAAATAACAATTAGACGAAGATATTTCAAAGCCAAAGGCTTTGAAATATCTTATTACCTGTAACTTTGTACCAACAGGTTATTGAATTCATTGGAACTGAAATACTAAGTCAATTTAAATTATTTAGTTATTTAACATATGTTATGTTATGTTACGTCCAATAACTTATATTTTATCGATGGTCAAAAAATTTTGTTGACATTAAACACAACACTATTTTCTTGTTAAACCGTATTAGCGCAAACAAATGATAAAAGATTGTTAAGTGTCGAAACGATAGACACAATTTTATTGACGATATTGGGTAAAGTCTAGTTTAGAATACTTATTAAATGCAAATCATTCTGATTTTATCACTATTAACTAGTAGTAAATAAGTTGGTTGAATATATTTTATAATAATTAGATAGATAATAGAGAAATAATTAAATTATTCAACCACTCATGATCTGTAAAGACACTGAGACGAGAAAATACAAGAAAAAAATATTATACGGGATCAATCTTATAAAAGTGTTTATTTAAGATTATGAAAACTTCAAATATTTTTTGAATAAAACAGGCCTAATTATAATCCAGTTACGTCTTCGATAGAAAAAAACATGTTCTTTTATGTACAGAAGGCAGCACATCAAACGTTACAAATCTGTCAAAAAATCTTATTTTATTTTTATTTTATATTATTGGGGTGGCCAACAGCTTTTACTTAAAAACTAGGTTTAATATATAATGTCGAATAACCCATTAACAAGCCTCCGAAGATAGATTTTACTTGAATTTGAACTCTATATTACCTCGACATTAAGTTAAAATTGGTTGGGGAAATTTGACAGGTAATGTAACGCTTGATCTGCTGGCTTCTGTACCTGAAGTGATCAATTAAAATAAGGATGGAAATGTTCCACAGCCAGCGGCCACCTTCTTCAGATGAAAGACTTGTCCATTACTCTAAAAGAGCTTGGCAGCTAACCGGTCGACTGTGCTGGTAACCTGACAGTTGTTGAGTTGGGCTTTAAGACATTGTTTATTGCTTAACCACCTTGAGATGGTTATTCTTCGGAATGGTTTTATTTTATATTAAGTGAAGTCTTTTATTACTTATCCTCAATATTATTTGAAGTCGAACTTATGCTGAGGTAAATAGGATTACACTTAGAACCGGTCTTGCCATCTTTGTGAGTTAACTCAGGTAAGAATTGTTATGCTATATGCAAATATTTGTGTGATGATCTTAGTTGTTTTCTCTCAAGGCATGATGTTTAAATATTTATTTATGTATTTTTATACCTTAATTTTAAACTTGTCAATTTTATTTATCTAGTTTACCCTTTGTAGAAACTTTTTATTGTAACCATTGGATCGTAGACCAAGGAAAAAACTCTATATAAATTAAATTAAATTAAAATTATGGGACACCCTGTATATATATTTTTACCAAAGTATACATACGCGGTCAACTTGTAATAGTTCTAAGGATTTATCTCGCTTATACTAGTACCTGAACTCCAATAAAAGTACTTGAAAATATTCAAGACTACAAATATAACTAATATTCTAATCTGAACGTGAGAGAAGCTCCAACTGGAATTTTGAAAGTCGATCGCCCGTTACAGTCCGAATTACCTCATAGTTTGTATTCAAATCGTCTCGGTGCACTCGGGCATATGGGAACCTTGCTAAACATAGGAACGTTGGTATGATCGCACATGCCCTATTGTATACCTTTGAAAAGCGTGCCCATTTAAGTAAGTAATTGGCTTATTTCTATCATAAACAGCTTCACTGTGTTTCCAATAGAAAGGAGGGATAGGCATTGTAATTGCTGCCACCGGGAAGCTGGTACCATTTAATTTCCTAGGATCGGCAATATACCTTTGAAAAGCAGCCCATTTGCGTAAGTAATTGGCTTATTTATATCATAGTGTGCAGGACAGAAATAGTGATAACAGTGCAGTGTGAAATAAAACAATAATTAAAGTTATATTAGTAATTCTAACAGACTCTTAAAGAGCATATAACATAAACAGTGAAATGAACAGTAAATAGATATTCATCCTTTTTCTAATTAGATGTCAAATCTTTTCCATGGCAGAAAAAAAGAAAAAAAAAACGAAAATCGGATCATTTTGAAGCGTTCCCGAAGAACCGTGGCGAAGACAGAAAATACAGTTTATAGAAGATTGGTACGCGGCGAAGACAACAGTTCCAGAAAACGGAAGGCAATAGTTACAGTACAGAAAAGCGCGGGAAGAGAGAAGTTAAGCGGCTTGACCCTCACGACCGTTGTAATATTGCATTCGCATTTTCATTTTAGCCCATGAAAAATTTAGTCGTCTTAAATATGCCGCTAAATATCACCACTCTAGGCATGTGGTGATATTTACTCTAGTTTTGGAAGTATTTTATGATGAGTCATTTCTTATTTACACGAATTCAAAAAAAGGAGGTTCTCAGTTTGACCTGTAAGTATGTAATATATGTATGTTTGTCCGCGATTTTATCGCGTTTGGCTGAACCGATTTGGATGCGGTTTCCGGAAAAAAAATTGTCATGTTTAAGAGAAGGTTTTAGTACATTAACTAAGTCCAAAAAAAAAGGTTCTCAATTTATCTGGTAATTTTTCAATTTATTCGGCCGAACATTCGTATTTCGTACATTCGACATTTGTATTCAATCGAATGTTTGATTAATTTGCTGAATGATTACCGAATACTAACAGTTTCAGGTGGATTTACTGCGCAACTTCTGATTAAAAGTAGCCAATTTGCTATTCCAGACGGTATTATTTACTTTGCCAAACTTTCACATTTATTATATAAGTAAGATTTTAGTTTATTACTGCGCCAATCACGGATGGACGGCTGTTTTTTTTAGAAGGCAACTTACAAAAAGGAGGTTCTCAGTTTAACCTGTATGTTAATTATGTTTCTCAACGATTATCTTGCGTTTGGCTGAATTGATGTTGATGCGGTTTTTAAAAGGATATTTATGCCATTTGGAATCTTTTCAACCATTTAGAACCTTGGTATATTAAGTGACTTCAAAAAGGAAGGTATAAGTTTGATCCGGTGGTCTGTATCTTTTTTCGCCATTATCTCACATTTGGGTGAATTGATTTGATACAGTTTTTTCTGTTTTCATTTACTTACTTTTAATTTTTAATTTTGGGCATGCTATTAGTCTTTTCATTGTAAGTTAGTTTCCATATTTGTAGATATTTGTGATAGATTTTTTAGTGATAAGTTTTGAATAAGTTCTTAGTACAGTCATGCACGAAGTTTCTTTAAGCGAATCTTTCTTCGTTTGTCAGTTTCTGCAGCACGAGCAGCATGCTGGCGATACCTAGACGAGACCATCTCTTGCTGCATCAAGTCATCGTTTGTTTTTCTTCTTTTCTTTCTTAAAGCGTCCTTCTCCCTACTTTTCTACCTAGGCCTACAGGCACAACGTATAATAGTAGGTAGGTCAAAGACATAGTGTTACATTACCAAAACATTACATTACTAGAAGTAGTAGGTAGTTACTGATACCAGAACTAGCCCAAAACTTATCACTATAAAACGATCACTAATATCTATTAATGTAGAACCTAACTAACTATGAAAAAACTAATAATTAGTGCAAAACTTGATTTATTATTATGAGATTTCCTAAGCCCGTATGCTGTCATATCCATCACGTGAAATTGCCTGATTTTTTTCTGGCACAATGATATTATATGTTTTAATATGTGCTTGACCGAGTTATTATCACCAGTGATTTTTATCAAACTCACTTTTCAAGTCCCCCTCTATCTAGGTTTAGCCTCAAAGGATGCCCGGGGCAAGTGTTAATTTATATCCCCGACAATTTATGAACTTTTATCCATTTATCCAGTTCGCAGAGCACTTTAGCCCCACGCGAGGTAAATAAATATAAAACTAATTGCAACGAAGTATTGTGCTCGGACTTAATGTTAGTCGCAGCGAGACAGCAACATAGTTTACACGAGTTTAATCAGGAATTGTATTTTATTTGAAATGAACAATAGAAAACTATAGTAATTAACTTATGAGCTTTTGTGTTAGCAGATGGTGAGTGCAATAAAGCCTGTGTTCTCTTTATGAGTTTTACAAACAATATTTGCACAATGCCTAGATTATCGATTAAAAATAACATACTCGTACATATTATAAGGTATGCGCACACTATGCCGGGGCGCTTCGCAGCACAATAATGCGCTTGCCGCAATACATTTTATTTGAAATACGATCCGCCCCGCCCGGGCATAGTGTGTGATATTTCATATAAAATGTATGAGAGGCTCGCGCGCGGATTTTTGCAATGCGATGTGGCCCTGCATAATGTGCTTACCTTTGGCCGCCTTGAAACATTGTGCGAGTTTTCGTCTTCAAAAACAATTTTTTCTAATGTTCCTCAACTTTTGGTGCATACTAGGATATGATGGATTCCTCTGTGTGGTCTCTACAGGGTGACTGGTGACAAATTTCAGACATTGAAGGAGAGCACTCTCTGCTCGACTTTGATCATAATTATGTAATAAAAGTAGGTAATAGGTAATTAATTATTCAGCAGAATTTCCTATAAATAAATTAAGATTTTAACTAGGTCGACGACCGCTCGTGATCGTGAAGCCGTCTATACCTGCCTACCTATTCTGTGTTCAAAGCGTCTTGCGTACGCCCATACCCATGTAATCATGCGTTGAGTAATGTATTCTCTAACTTTCGCATAAATTTACTCAGTAAATAATTAATGTTTATTTTTTATTTTACGTTTTCTCTTCATGTATATTCTCAAACGATCACGTCCTCGAATTTCGAAAGTGACCCACCAGTCACCCTGTATAACACAAGCTTACTTTGAGCTGTTTAGCTAGTATTCTAAGCTCACTATGGGGCCTCATAGTTGGTGTGGCAGCTTAGGTAAATTATTGATAAATTTATTGGTTGGGAAATATATTATTGATGTCGAGTTTCTCTTTATTTCTTCTCTACAGATCGACCTTCTGAAGTTGTTCTAGTTTCATTTCAATCGTAACTTATTTCAAGTTTTACATAACAGTTACTATACAACGTCAATTTTTGTTCATGAGAAACCTAGTACTCGGGTCAAATATTTTCGTTCAAAAATCGGTTTACAAAATTTGTAATACTATCTAAAGAAGTCAGCAAGTTTCAAGCCTCTTGTGGTGTCTTGTTTTTGTCGCGCGAGTGAGGACACTGGGCGCGCGGCGCTAGCTCGCTTTCGCTTCATGAGACGTAGCTACCTACTGTGATCCTGGGATCGCATACGATGTGCAAGCGAATGAGTGTAAACCACGAGTTTAAATATAACAGACTAAAAAAACTATTGCAATGGATTATGTAACCGATTCTGAACACACTGTTCTCAGGTTTTGCATGTACAAAGAATAACGTTTTATAACAGCAACTTTTTTATTTTTATTAGTGACTAAACTCGCGTTTGACCTCAATCTCCGCTGATGGTTTGTGAATATGAGGTCGAAGATGACAGCATTCGGGTTATGAAAGGAACTAGCTCTTCATAAAATATTCCTGGAACACATCGCCGCAGGAGCGGTGACATTTGGCGACAGATTACAGAGATTATGTGAACAAGAGTCACTCGAATCAATCGTCTTCTACGACAAGCTTATCCAGGGAAGGTAGGGCTATTTTGAACCGACCCTTCTCGGCCAAGATAAATAGGTACCTACGAAATAATTAATAGGTATATAAGACTTTGATTTTCTACACAAGTACTCAAGGATTCCCATATCACTAGGTCCTACCCACATCCAGATAAATATTAATAACAGAAAAAATAAGTATTTATACATGTAAGACCTTAACCTTAGAAACGATTTCTCCATTCCATCATTAAACGTTGAAATGCACAGTTACATTCCCCAACTGCATTATCCTCACAAGTCTCCTTAGTTAACCTCACTAAAAGATTGAATACCTCCTGAACCGTGAATCCACCCCGGGAATTGAACCTACATACTCGCGAACTTCGCAGCTATTCGCTAAAATGCATATGTTTGTCTGCGCTAGCGTTTCAGCTAAACGGAATGCCAAATGCCGGGATGCAAGTTCGCACTTCGCAAGTTGTGTAAAGTTAGTTTTGCAGAAATGTTGTTACGCGGCGGCGGTAATGCGATCGGGTTGTGGTTTCCAGTGTTCATGGGAAGTTTTAACTATTTAGATTAAAATAATTTAAAAGCACACATTTTGGATTCTGAGAACTTTTGCTTTTAGTCCGTAATCACATAAATATAAAATAAAAAAAGACACCTTTTAAACCGGATGAAATGAATAATATGAAAAATAAAATAGTTCGCGATGAAGTTCGGTTAAAACTTGTATTTTAATTAATAAAACGAACCAAAACAATTCAAAAATCATTTATATAAAGCTATGATTGGCATTGAATAAGTTGATATTTATAAAAACCATTTCGGATTTTAACGATTCCATACATTTTCTTCGAAGAAAAACAAAGACATTCCGTCGAATTCTTCAGAACAGTAACGCCAAAATATATGTGTTAACATATGTAGAGCATGACCAACGATCTATGCTTCTATGCTGGATCTACACGAGTTGCAGGATATATAAAAATAAAATATATTCTCCAGACAATTACACCAACTACATGGCCCCAAAGTAAGCATAGCTTGTGTTATGGGATACCATGTAGCGAAATAGGGGGACCTAGGGTATAAATTCAAAATATATAGATAAACATCCAGACACGGAACATTTTTTTTCTTGTTATGTGCGGGAATCGAACCCGCAACCACTGGTGCCTGAGGCAGACAGGTTTCCCTCATCGCCAAAGTGGTTGTCAATGAATATCGATATCTTGTTACATCACTATCCGTAGAGATTCGAAGGCAGCTCAGCAATTTTCCACTTCCACCTATTCTATACATAGCCCCGGTTTATCAGTGATGTTACTTTCTCATTCACGTTGCTTCAGAATATTGTTACAATCTGTCGAAAATCGAAACCTGCCAAAACTGCACTGCACGTGAAAAGGAGTTGCTAGTTTCAAAAAAGTTTCAACAATTTACTTATAACTTCGAATCGGGTTATTGTTGATTTTTGTCTTTGAAAATTTATTCGATTATATGGCTAAATATTTTTGCTGCTTTTTCAAATGATTTTACGCTAAATCCTTGAGGTCAAATTAGTCAAATTAATAATATTGAAATGCTCAATAATTTGGCTATTAGCAAATAAAAACAATATTTTTTTATTTTGTCAAACATTAATAGTTATGTTTTTTATTTGCTTTGCTTCGAAGTAGTTTTATTACTGCATAAATAAACATGCGTTGTACCGATTTTCGGTTAATCCCTTAAATCTGTGTCTCACCGTTTTATTTGTTATGTATGCAAAAAATATTATTTATTTACTGAAAAAAGGTTCGTTAATTTTATTGGCCGAGGCGCTAAGTAATTGTTTGGTTTTCCTTTTACACATAGTCGACAAATATGCTGAAGATGAAAAAAACAGGTTATTTAACTTTGATCAGCTATTTTTTGTATAAGAATTCAAAATAAAACAAAAACAAAAAAAAACATGTTATCTTTTTTCCCTGTAGATAGAATAATAAAATCAACCAATAAACCCTAATAATTGAACCTAAATTCTAAATTAAAAAAGCTGGAATAAAACCATAAGATCCTAAAATGCATTTTTATAAAAACCAAAATGCTACTTATTAAAAAAAATACTACATTCAGCAACCACATTCATTACGATGGTAAAAAATTTCATTGTAACTTTTCCAAATGAGATTTCGTCGGATAAAACCTCGTTCGAATGCAGCGGAATAAACGTTAATATTCAGCCACCGTCCTAATTCTCATTAAAAATTTAATTTATTCTCTCCAAAATCGCAATAAATGATAGCACCTTTAATAGAAGGCCTTTAGGGTCTGCAAACGGTCTAGGGTCACGCGTGATGAAATTTTAGGGTCTGTTCCCTTTGCGCACTTTGATTGTTCTCAGTTTCTCGATTCTTAAAGAAATTTTGTACAAACATAACTTCACACCTGTATCTTTTATGGGGTAGGCCGAACACTAGAAGTCATAGAACTTCTGATATCACATTTGACAAATTTGGAGGCATTGCAATGGCGGAGAGAGATTATTGCAGTGCCAGGAAAATCTCTCTCAAAATCAAAAAGTCCCAGCTCCATCTCTTCCCGGGTATTCTGTAAAAGTCAGTTAAAGGACAGAGGTTTTTTCATGGGCGATAGGCTGAGTCCCTCAATAGTCTTTCTCCATCATAATAATTCCTCTAAATTTGTCAAGCGGGACAGCAGATGGTTTTAAAATCTCTGGTGTTCTGCCTATCTCATAAGGGATACAGGCGTGAAGTTATGCAAGCTTATAACAAATTGTTTTTGTTTTATTTTATAACTTTTAAAGCTATATTAGTTTAGTTTATATTGTTTTGTAAACTACAGATTTCATTTCCGAGGTTTGTGATGAATTGGGCGTAGCAATTAAGTGCAACGTAAAAAAAAAGATGGCTTCCGATTCGGCAACGCCGTGATGCTAGAATTCTATGTCTCCTATATAATATCCTCTATAACCCATCAGCCCCTATCTACCTTCGTGAGAGATTTTCCTTTGCTCATTCTCCAAATACGTTATGCAGAGCACATAAACGTACGCTTCTAAAAATGCCAATACATAAAACTAATTATTATTCCTACTCTTTTTCTGACCATGCAGTCAGATTGTGGAATGCACTACCTTACGGTATTCGTGAGTCAAAATTCCTAGCTGTTTTCAAGAAAAAGGTTCGAGAACACTTTTTTTACCCACGACGGAACGGAGACGGTATATGCGTTTGGGGTGAGAGGGTGTTTGTGCAAACCAATGTTACCATTTATCTCCAGAACCACTGGTCCGATTTTAATGCGGTTTTCAGTAGTCGCTTGGATTTGATTGGTGCATGTTCTTAGATAGGTGTAGCGGTAGCAACTCACCAGGGGGCGCTGCAGTAAACATTTGTTTGTAAATGCCAATGTTACCGTTTATCTGCAAAACCATTGGTCCGATTTAAATGCTGTTTTCAGTGATCGCTTTGGATTTGATTAGCGCATGTTCTGAGATAGGTGTTACGGTAACAACTCACCAGGGGGCGCTGCAGTAAATATTTGTTTGCAAACCATTGGTCCGATTTGGATGCCGTTTTCAATTATCGCTTTGGATTTGATTGGTATAATGTTATATGATATCGTGTTACGTTACAACAAAGCCCCAGCAAAGTTGAGCCACCAGCAAAGTTGAGTTGTAAATACTTATTATAATAATTCAATATTTTAAATTTCAATATAAAACTACAAAACGAATTCATTCAATGGCAGCCCCAGACGGATTTTCTTGCTCTTCTTATAAAGTTTATAGGGAGTTGAATACCTATGTTATTACGACATCTACATCTTCGAGAACCGAATAAGTAAGCGTAGGGAAGTGCTATGAAAACGAATAGTATGTTGTTCATGATATGGCCGACTCTGTGTGAGATCAAGTGAACTTTTAAAAAAGCTTTTCACATTAATTATCTCTCGTCACATAAATCATTTCATCTTAAATTATTGTGTTCTTTTTCAATTACTTTTTAAACAGTATTGTCTTAAGTTTTCACGATTCATAATTTAAATAAAACTACTTTTTAACCGTCGCTCGTGACCACGAGGTCTGCAAAGACACCGAAACGTCGAGTTAAAATGTAAAATATAAATTATACGCGACTCACTCATTACTCATTAATCGAGTTATTCTGATCTAATCCCACCAACAAATCCCACATCGAATTTAATTTCTTAACGGATCCCCTATGCGTTTTGTTATTCCTAACCGATCCCCGTTTACCTACAACGTCCAATTTACGGTACAGTCAGGCAAAAAAGGAGCAAGTTTGTAATAAATTATTTTAGGTAGAATTCATGCAATGCAATGGAATTAAAAACTTATAAGTGAAAAGGGGCATTGATAAATTAAGTGATTGTAAGTAGGTATAGCGCAATAGGTTAGGGAAATTAAATATTATACACTTTTTAGTAAAAATCAGTCTTTAATTATTATTTTTAATATTACATAAATTTTTATTTTGTTAAATTAACGACTTAAGAGGATAAAATTATCACAGAATCAACAAATAAAATGGTCAGATTTAATGCTTACTAAATGTCTAACTTATACTTAATTATGCACTAAACTATCAAATAAATCAACAACGTTAAACAAAAACCTTTGATTGGGGGTGCTTTTAACTAATTTAACTGATGTAAGTATATAAAATTATTATAAAATCAACAAATGAATAAACCCTTTGATTGGGTGCATATTTATGTCTAAATTTAGCTATTATACAAAATTTGTCTTCAATTTTTTATTAACTGTCAAAGTTTTAACATTTCTAAACAGTGGCCTACAGTAATTTCGCCATTCAGAAGTTGGTTAGTGACATACTTGATCCATTGATCGCTGTTCGTTTCGTCCGTTGTTCTACGTTTTAAAGGTGGCGCTTTGATTTTCTGATGCTCAATTATTGTTTTTTGGTAATTGGAGTCGTCTTTCAAAGTTCTTAACAGCTGATATAAGTTGTTCTTTTTGGAAGTGCTTCGATTCAGTTTTGCGAGTAGGCAGGTAACAAATTCTTAGAATATTGTTCAAGCTTAGCAGATTTGCTTAGTCCTTACGATTACTACCATCGGCTAACTATTATGCTTCTTAGGTTAGAGAGAAAATTAAAACATAAAATGATAATTCTTGAAGAATTATTAACATTTTGAGGCTGTCTGTACCAAATTACTACCCAAAATTCCCCTGGGATCGGTTAGGAACAATAAATGTATTAAAAATGTCAATTCCCGTCTGATCTCACATTCCTGGGATCAGTTGGGAATAAAAAATAAATTAAAATTAAAACTGATCCCCGGTGGGATTTCTTTTTGGGATCAGTTCGGAACAACTCGAATAATCTGGTTAAAAAGTAGTTTTATTTACTTTTTAAACGTCGCGTCGTGGGTTTTTCAAAATTTTTATATTTGTTTTTTATTCTCAACAATAATTTAATATAAGATTACCACTGTTCAATTTTCATATGGTTATATATTAACGCATATATTTATATATTTGATTGTTTTCATTTTTATTTTATATATGTATTTATATTTATGTATAAGTATTTTATATATATGTATATAAATTTATATATATTATGTTGTTTATATGTATTTCTATTTTTATATCTGTTATTTTTAGTGTACATACTTAAATTGTATTTTTATCGAATTCTCCATTCATCAGGTCTGCTGGTAGAAATTTCTATAGAAATAAGCTGTACCTTTGTACCTATTTTTCTATACTAAGTTTATATACCTATGTTAATCATTACAAGTATGTACATAAATTGTGAAATAAATAAATAAATAATAAATTAAATGATAAATAGATAACTTATTTATGAAGAAATTATCCAACGACAATTGGCATTAAATTTATTTTGGGAGTAGTTGCATATAATATTTTCGTGAGTTGTCTGATTCAATAAATAAAAAAAAAATTTACGGTTTCTGTCATTTTCATTAACATTTATCACGATATTGCATTGTCTTTACAGATTAACCGTCACTTGTGATTTAATTATTAAAAGTATATTTTTTTGTAAGATCTTAGTACAAATCTCGAACCGAAACAATCCTTAACCCCTATGGTCAGACTCCCCTTATTTATACCATGCAGCCCTAGCAGCCAGCCGGCCGTCTCGCCCAGCCGGCCGCATGACGGACACCCTGTACGTGATATGATAATGTTACTTAATGTACACCCTGTATTAGAATCGATGGTCAGTGCAAGAGCAGTGTACCTACTGATTTAGATTTAGTAAAATAAAAGCGGGTAAAGGAGTATTCATGCACTTCTGAGAAAGCTAGTGGCATTTTGCCTATGGATGTTTTTGACAACCTAACAGTAAATTAAGAAGGCTTTTACGACCTAATCTAACTGCTTTTGTCCTTTTTATAAAAAAAAAATTCTTGATTCTGTTGTTTTGACTTAATTTTATGTGCAAAATGAACAAAAAACAATCAATTTAAAGCATTAAAACAGGCGTCACGTTTGAATTCAGCTATACAACCTCAAACACATTGATTGTTTCGTTCGTAATTAACCTAAAAATCTTTTCCGATGAAAAATATCTGCCATGTATCCCATAAAACCAAACTCCACGAGGCACAAAACCCCAAAAACCAATTTATCCGTCACAAAAACAGGCTTCGCAGTTGAAACGTAAAAAAACATGTTGTTACGTAGTTCATTCACCAGAGTTTTATCACTCTACCGCACCGCTCTAGTTTCAGTGGACCTCGCGTATGCAATTTTGGTTTTAAATCCTTTTTAAAATAATATAATTTCTGATAAAGATGAGGATTGCATAGTGATCCTTTTTAAAATAATTGTTATGTAGTTCGTTCACTGGATTTTTATGACTTTCTGTCCGTGCTTACAGAAGTTGGTTGCATTTTTATTGAAGCTTGCGTATGCAGTCTTAGATTTTATTGTTAGATAGATATATTTTCAAATAAAGATAAATAAAATAAATAAATAATAAATAAAATCCCCAGACAATCACACCAACTACATAGCCCCAAAGTAAGAATAGCTTGTGTTATGGGATACCATGTAGCGAACTAGGGGGGAACCTACAATATAAATACATAAATAGATAAACACCCAGACACGGAACATTTTTTTTTCTGGTTCCGTGCGGGGTCGAACCCGCAACCACTGGCGTCTGAGGCAGATAGGTTTAGCCCAACCCCATAGTGGTCGTCTAAAGATAAAGACTGCGAAATGATTTTTATCTCATTTTATCTTTTAAAAAATCAATTGCACCCAGAAATGTATCAATATTAAAATTATTTAATCAAGACGTTTAGGCAGATACCACGGTTAAGAATGACTCAACAGGAATGTAAACAAAATAAACTCAAAAAATATTTCTGTTCGGTTTTAAAAAAAGAAATAGTTATTTATGAGGGAGTTTTAATTATAGGTACTTAAATCATTTGTAATTGTAAGTACTTAGTTTTTAAACTTTTTATGAATTCTATAACGAATCAACAGGGTTCTCGTTCGATCTCTAATAATTTAAAAATATAACCTAAAAAGTATTATAAAGGTTGATGTATAATTCGTATAACATCTGGTACCCGCTTTAATAGTCATGTGTAACATATCGTTGAAATGAATCATCTTCTAGAACAAGATTTGGGATGGCACCTATCTTAATTCTAAGTCCAAGTTTATAACCAACCTAATAATATGTAGTTAAATAATTAAAGTATACACAGAAATTTTTGATTTTACCTTTTTTAAAAGTGTTACTCTCTTCTAAATAAGAAAATAATGATTATATACCATTATTTACATACATAACTGGGTCATAAATGGTGGCGGTGTACTTACTTAATATCTATGCTATGGATTACCCGTCTGTGATTTTGCTTCCCGTCTCATTATAGTATCATCACTTTAAGTATCACCAATAATACAAGAGGAAGTCGGGGTCAATGTACAAAAAACTTATCGAAGGCCTTAACCCACTGATGGCCCCATCCCGGCCTACCGCTCTGGTTTCGTTACCAGCACCCGTCACTAAAATTTTAATAGTACAAAGCAAGAACGAAAGATAGAAATAAATAAAAAATTACTGTGTACATGCAAATGCGTGTTATTGCATAGACTTCCTAGCTCTGAACGGACTAACCAACGGAACTTGGCGCAACAGTATCTTCGATTCAGGTTACTAAAACTGATCCAACGGGGCGTATTGTACATGGCTATTGGAAGTGGGTAACAAAATGTTGCATCATCCTTTAAACATTTGAATGTATTTTAGTTTATGTAAAGAAAACCATTTAAAAAGTCCGTTAGAACTAAGTTTTACACATATCTCAGAAAACTTCATGTGAAAGCGACCTTATTTGCGTAAAGATTAAGGAGTAAAGAAGTATGCACATTACAGAGACTCGAGATGCGCGTGTGTTCTGTGCACTTGGTGACTTAGGCAGTCAGCTGTTTTTGATATTGCGGGAAAATCTTTAAGAGTATGTTCGGGTTTAAAAGTTATAATAGCGGCGAAAACATCTCTACATTTGACACAAATAAGCTTTTAAAATAAGCGGAATAATATTTAAAAATAAATGAATATTTAAGAACGCACAATCATTCCTTACTTGAACCTTTAATACAAAAAAAAAAAATAACTGCTTTGCTTGTTTGTCTTTTTTTATTTTTTTTTTAATTTCAGAAAAATATCTCACAATATTTTCAAAATCATATTTATTCCTGGCGTAGTTTTCCAACAATGCAATAAAAAATGTCTTTAAATAAACAGTCAATTAGCTAGTTAACATAACTTAGTTTCAGACAAAACATACATAGTTTAAATTTAGTGAAATGTCCTACTAGTATATTTAAATATAAACGAACGCATTAACAGTCAGTTCTGAAAACCTTTAGCCAGTTAAATCTACACGTCATAACTTTCCAACATTCCACGTTTTCCGAATCAGAATTAAGCATAAAAAGCTACAGCATTAACAAAATTAATAAATTTATCAGTTTACATTTCCTGCCTCACAGTACACGCACTCAGATGCACTCGCTAAACACATGCAAATGTAAGCTCCAGGAGATTTGCATTTGAATCGGGGACTTTTCGCTGTTTTCCCTCGCGAGTGTACCGCGCTGGCAGCGCTACAATGTGTGCGTCGCGCGCGCTCGGTACGATGGCACAGTGTGCAAGACCTTTAAGCTTGTATTCGGTATGGACATTGAACTTTTAATAATATTGTTATAGAGTTTTAAAGTTTCGAAAGATTGTTTTATTAATAAATTAACAATTGATTTGGAATTTATATTATTTCTGCTAATACGTGAGGCCTGTATAGAAACAATATAAATTAATTCACAGTCACATTATTAGAATACAGCTAAATTATAGCTTCATTCCGATCGCTTTCTTCGTGATCAAGATCGTCAACTGGTGGTAGTGTGCCTGTAGAGTCACCTGGCTGATTGCCACCTTGCCTTCAATATTATCGACCTCATTATTCCTTACATGGTGTGATAGTAAGTTCAAACGAAGGTTTCATCACAGATCAAAAATATTAAACATCATACATTGATTAAAGTTCTAAGTACAGATTAGAATATTATAAATAGTGAAAGGTTCCTTTGAGATTCAAGATAAACATATTAATTTGAATCCAAAGTGTTTCAATAAATTAAAGGAATCATTCTTCTGATGCATATTGCAATTTGTAAATATGGTATGAAGTGTAGATGATATTCTACTAACAGCCATGACCTATTTGTTTTACACTTTAATGCAACAGAGTTATATTTTGAAACAAGAACAACTGAATATATGAATATAATAGTAGTGTTTAGTTGCTGAGTGGTTCAGTATGTTAATCAGAAGGATCAAACATGTCAATGTGGATCTTAAGATCTTTTAGAATTCTCATATATAAAATGATTCAAGATATTTTGACTTGAATTTGCCATTTAAATAGGGTTTTTAATGACAAAACTGACTTATTAAATAAAATACTTTTTTACCGAACTAATTCAAAAAGACACCGAAACGTTCAGCATAATATAATGAATGAAAAATTAAGACTTATTACCAAAAGGTCAAGAATCGGTAATAGCACAATTTCAAGTTTCCAATATATTTATGAAGCTAAAAGTGTAAAAAATACATACATACATAACTTCACGCCTGTATTATGGAGTAGGCAGAACACCAGAGGTTATAAGACCATCTGATGTCACGTTTGACAAACTTGGAGGTATAATAAAGATGGAGACAAACTATTGTAGTGACAAGGGGTCAGCCTATTGCCCACAAAAAACGCCTTTAAAACCTCTGTCCCTTAACTGACTTTTACAGTATGCCCGGGAAGAGAAGCAATTGTGCACATTCTATGTTTTTCTTTCGCTCCCAGTCCAGCATAAAACATTTTCTAATATCCTTACACAAAAATACATCTGTATACAAAATAAGGTAATACATGCATGTTCTGCTACATAAAGTTACCATTTTTCAAACTGAATCTTTTTAAAGTGCCTTCTATTCAAAAGGCTCATAAAAATAAATCCATTTATATTATTTCGCTTGTAAAGTATTTGCATCCCGTACCGTCTGTCTACGCGCGCCATTTGCATTTTCTTTTTATATTGAAACGTAATGGCCGACGTTCTTAGGCAAGTATGTTGTGTGGATTTAGGCTTTTATGCGAAAACCACGCATAGAACCTCATATATATATTACTGTTTGGTATATTCAAAAGCTCCATAAGTGGAAAGCAGTATGAGTGTGTGTAGAAAAATACTTTATTTTCAATGTAATTTCAATGGTGTTCCCATAGGAATTCAATTTAATTTTCTTCATTGGTGACTGCATCTCCGATAAGCTTCAAAATTGTGTGAACTTGAAATGAGTTTAAAGATTGACGGGCACAGGAAAGAACTAGCTGTTAAAAAATATATTGTAATTCTGACTTGTATAAAACTTTTCATCTTCGTTTATTTGACTTGTGAATAATGTACAAGTGCAGACATGACCGCTGTATAAAACCAATAGTTTTAAATGAAAAGTGATAGTGTGTTTTATTTTACAGATATACATGTATTTTTACGAATCGCGTTAATACGATGTACACAAGCCCTTATTTAAGAGGCAGTTTATGTATTTTTGGGTGAACCAGCGCTTTGAGCTTTCATTAGAATTTGCAACGATATTTCAGAAATGGCAAACGTCATATCATTAATAAATAAAAATAAAATAAAATCTTATTAAAAAAGTTTCTTTTAGACTAAAAGCGTTAAAAGTAAGACAGTAAAGACCCAATTAAAATAACAGTCTCATGATTAATTGAATCACTCGAAATCGTTACTTATTATTACGTCATAGTTTATTTCATATATTTTCTCTACCGTGGTTTTACCATAAACGAAAAACGACTATTTTTATAGCCACAGATCAATATCTGTGTGAACTTTTCTTTAAAAAAAAATCTTATAAGTTAATAAATTTTGAAAATAAATAATATAAGTAAATAATTTTTGAAAGTTCATATAAATTTATAGTTTCATATAAGAAGTTATAAATTTATAGTTTCATATAAGAAACTATAAATCAAAACAAAAGCACTACGTGAGCCTCATCCCCAGTCTTCAAACCAGCAAAAGTTGTCGTTCCATGGAACCACCTCGCGAACTGATAGCAACTGAGTTGGCAATACTTTCGATTGACGTAAATTGGGTTTGTTACAAACATCGACGTTTCAATTCCAACGGACGAAGCACGATTTGATTTTTCCTTAATACGAGGTTTTGGATGTGTATAGTGGTTAAAATTGTAATATTGGTAGTAAATAACTGAAAATTTATTTATGTTTGTTGATAAACTACAGTTTTAATACAAAAGAAAATGAGATACTTATAAGGAAGATAAAAAAAAAACTAAAAAGTAAGTTTCCTGTATCTTACCTTAAAATTTGACGCAAAATCAACAAAACTGGCAAACCTAGAAAAACTAAGACTGAAATTACAGGACATTTTATTTTGCATCTTAATTCCCATATTTATATCTTAAAGGCGTTTATACTTAGTTTCAAAACCAAACCAAACTACCAAAAGAATTTATCAAGACATGTCTTAAGTTTTGAGACACATTTTATGAACTATCAATGCTCTGATAACGGTTTTATTTCATCTGAGAACACTGAAGATCCCAGTTTTAAAGCATAAAGCGAATATAAACTTAGAATGGCCACAGTATCATCTACAACGCATTGTCCTTTATGCCGGGGCTACATTGGCGTGGCAATATTGGCTGTAGGCTTGTTATTTTCATCTATGAGGCTATAGAATGAGTTTATCGCATTTGGTCTTTAGTATACATTTCTGCACAGCTACATTACATAATTGTGAAGTTTGTCGTGAGATAAAACTTAAAACATGTAATGGACGTGCTTATTTATTTATTTAAATGATTTTTTTAATTACTTATAGAAACTAAAAGGAGATAGTGGTCATCAACGAAATTAAGATCATAGATTATTTTATATTCTTAAATATCTATAAAATTCTGAAACATGCTCGTTACTTTAATCCTACGTCTGCTTAGAGCCGACTGATTTTAGTCGGCAAAACTTTACTGGGATGTGCAGTGTCGTGAACTCCCTGCGACTTCGCAAAGAGGCAAAGCATTCGTGAATATATTATATTATTATGTACATGCCATCTTACAAATACAAATTTTCTCGCTATCACATTGTTTGTGGCCCTGGTATTAGCGATGAACTTCATAGCTGAACGTACAGTTGATAAATTCGACAGTCAAGGCACATCGCGCGGCGGCGGGGTCGTAAATCCAACATGAGCTGGTCTCGAGAGGGCAGTCCGATGTAACTGGAGATTAAAAACGTTTGTGCTATTTTGATTAAAAGCCCAGTTTTAATTAAGTTACTGGTTTTGAGGAAGTGCATTTGTGTGTGTAGGAGTTTGCCGTAAGTTTAAAATGGGTGAAAAACTTAAACTGTAAAACTTTCTTCCATGCTGGACTGGGAGTGAAAGAAAAGCATAGAATGTGCCAGCTGCTTCTCTTCCCGAGCATACCGTAAAAGTCATTTAACGGAAAAAGGTTGCCTGGAAGATGATAAGGCCGCCTATAGTGCACTGTTCCTATTATATTTTTAATAAAGTTATGTCTTACTCCATGTGTACAATGAAGAATAAATAAATAAATAAGAGGTTTAATTGACAGTTTTGCGGGCGATAGGCTGACCCCCTGTCACTGCAATAGTCTCTCTCCATCATTATAATACCTCAAAATTTTTCAAACGAGACCTCATATGGTTTCATTGCCTCTGGTGTTATGCCTACCCCGTAAGGGATACAGGCGTGAAGTTATGTATGTATGTAAAACTTAAATATTAAGAGAAGTCGTTGTGGCGTTATGGCTGCTGAGTATATCAGAAGATATACAGGGTTAATTTTCATTGACGTATCACCTCTTGCGGGCAGCCTCTCCACATCAATCCCAACAATAATTGTTCTACGACTGTTTACAAATCTTGATAAATAACAAAAAAAAAAAAAAATTTTTGCTCCTTACTCTACATTTTGTAAGAAGTAGGTACCTATTAATATTGTCTTAAGTTTTCACGATTCATAATTTAAATAAAACTACTTTTTAACCGGATTAATCGCGTATAATTTATATTTTACATTTTAACTCGACCTTTCGGTGTCTTTGCAAAGAAACGAAATGTCGAGTTAAAATGTAAAATATAAATTATACGCGATTAATCCGGTAAACAGTAGTTTTATTTAGGTACCTATTATTAAGCGATATGAAGCGATATTTCCTGCGTAAGGTGCGTGGCGTACCTACGCTCAGAGTAAATAGAGTTACGCCACTAAACAGAAGCTATAAATAATTTTTGTGTGCGAAAACTAAAATTACAAAAAACTAATAATTTTAAAAAGTTGTACAACAAATGTTGTTTGGATTGATGTTGCGAGGCTACCCGCAAGAGGTGATACGTTAATGAAAATTAACCCTGTATATATAAATATACCCTGTATATATCAGGTTAAGCAATGTTGGACCGGGTCCGTACTAATGCCGGCTGCGGACATGAATGGCAGTCGTTCTCATAGTACGAGTATACTTGTATACCGCTGTCGGTAGGGTTTGTCAAAACCATTTCGGCGCGACGCTCTGAAAATTCAAGCACCCACTAACTAGCACGGGTCAGCTTGTTAATTAACGGTCCAAACGCATCTAAGACTGGCTATAACTGAACCCGTCAGCTGCTTACTTCATTTTAGACTTTAATTTTTCCCATGACTTTTTTTTTTTTTTTTTTATAATTGACTAAACCCGCGTTTGACCTCAATCTCACCTGATGGTAAGTGACGATGAGGTCGAAGATGAAAGCACACGGGTTTAGGAAGGAACTGGCTCTTTATAAAATATTGCCGGAACACATTACCGCCGGAGCGGTAACATTTGGCGGCAGACTTTATATAAAGGGTGGTCGCTAGCCAGGCGGACCCAGAAGGGATCCTACCACCAAGCAAATTGTTTATAAATAATCTTTTTGATTACCTTTCCACAAATTAATCCCCTATTTTTGAGCAACTTTTTCTCAAACTTGATGGTTGATGGTAAAAAAATATTTTTTCTTACCATTTTCCCTTTACAGATAATATTTACCATTCTCCTTTCAGCGTCTCTAAAAATCTACTAAACCTAGATTAAACCACTCGAAAGCGCCAAATAAAACCAATTCCGAATGGAATGCAATTCGAAAGTCAACAAGAGAAAGAAAAAGTTTTTAATCTCGAGTAAGAAGTCTTGAGGCAACTCTGTATTAATATATTCCGAAGAAAAGCTTCAGTTTGGATACAATTGGATAGTGCCTAGGGATGGGACAGTTTATCGATACTTTTTCTTTAATGACATCAGATTAAAAAAAAAAGTACTAGTACAAAGTACTGTCCAAAGAAGTAACAGTGTTTCTTTCTATATGTTAAATCCACAGTGGTAATATTAAGTACCTAGAGGTGTATATTATTTTCCTAAGTTACAATGTTTTATTGTTTTTTAATTTTATTGTATAACTAGCTTCATCCCGCACATCGTATGCGCTTAACTACCCTTCTCGTGGAAATTTCAGAAACTATACAACCAGACACCCACTGAAAGAACCTTTATACCAAGTATCACATCCATGCACTCAAGGAATAAGTTTTTTTCATAAAAACTAAAAATCATATATTTCCCCTGCCCGTGGGAATTTTGGGAAGTTTTTTCGTAGCACAACCGGTCACTTTTTGAAGAACCTTCATGCCAAGTATCACATCCGTACACTCAAGGAATCAGATTTTTCATACAAACTAAAAAGTCCAACCCCTTCCAGTGGGAATTTCGGGAATTCCTTCCATAATACAAACAGACACTTATTGAGGAACCTTTATATCAAGTATCACATCCGTGCACTCAAGGGATGGGATTTTTTCATACAAACTAAAACATCATATATTTGCCGTTCCCGTGGAAATTTCGGGAATTCTTTTCATAACATAACCAGTCACACATTGAAAAACCTTAACACCAAGTTTCACATCGGTGCACTCAAGGAATAAGATTTTTCATACAAACTAAAAAGTCCTATATTTCCCGTTCCCGTGGGAATTTCGGAAATTCCTTCCTTAGTGCACCCCTACGTCCCCTAAAGAATGTATGTTTCAAATTTCAGCTCTCTACTCCCAGTAGTTACGGCTGTACGTTGTCTGTCAGTCACTCAGTCACTCAGTACCTCAGTCACTCAGTCAGTAACGGAACAGTTTTATATATATTGATTATTCGATTAAATAAAATATTTCAGTCTTAAAGTAATCAATTAACTTTTACGTATTTATTTATATATCACTGAAAATGCACTTACTACATAATCTTTTTATGTTCCCTTAATATCTCAGTAAAAAGTCATAGGTCAGATAAATCTTTTTGAAAAGTTTAAAAAAGCTTTAAAATAAATCTTTGTCAGAAATTTATGCCTCCCATGGACACGTTTTCAACTTCGCCTTATCGTTTCTACAACAACTTAAATTAATACCAAGGTACAATGTGCGAATAAAATACTGTAAAGGTGTATATTTAATAATAGGAACAGATTTGCACATAAAAAGCGGAAATTATTAACTTAATTTAAAAATATCGACAAGTTATTTAAGCACAACACTAAATCCTCAAGTACTAGCAATAACGTCTTGTAGTTTTCGAGCAGCGCCATCTACTCGTCGATTATGAACTCGTTTGTAACAAATTGGAAATGATTGTCAGGAAGTGGGCCGGAACTTTAGGAAGGTTTCATAAAAATATTTTAAGTTCAGATTTTCAATCGGTGAAACTGTTTCAAAGGAAATTTTCAAATCAGTTTTTCTTAAATGTAATATTTTTTAAATAAGGTCATGTTTTTTTAAAGTTGTTCCTTCGTGTTTCTTGTAGACGATTTATTGAATGTGAGATTTAGTTGGTGCGGCAAAATATCTTTATTATAAAGCTATAAATCCGAATTCTATAGGAGTTTACATTATTTATTTTAACAAAAAAAAATATGAAATTATTTTTAGGTCAAAGATATTGTATTTATTTCCAAAGAACTTTAAACAAGCGTTCCAAAGCAATCTAATGTCCTCCACTTAGTGGTAGAATATTTTAACATCAGTTTGGCTATCGAATTAGTGCTATTAGCCCACACATTATAAGTTGTATCTGCGGAAAAAGTTCTAGTCAACTGAATTTTTGTAAACACTTTTATTACGGCGTTATAATGAAGAAATGAAAAATCTAGAATCTTCTAACAGCCAGAAGACACCCAACGCTGGACACAGGTCTCCCTCAAGATTCTCCACTGAATATCTACCTCTAAATTTTAAGTTCATTTCTTCAGTAATTTATGTAAGGAAACAGCACAACCGTAAGTGTTCTATTGGAGCCGTTTCCTCATAGATGTCTACCTGAGAAAGTGGACTAACTTCTTACAGTAAATATCAGTAAAAGATTTATTGAGAACACGAGGGTCGTCCTTTGTACGAGTTACTTTACTTCATGTTAGTGAATTATCACCCAAATTTTATGTTTTATTACAAGAAAGGGAATCGATAATGTCATCTTCGTATTAATTTGTAACGTGATTATGAGTCTTTGAGGATTTAACTTATATTTAAGCCCATTCAGAATAAAATGAATTACTTATTTTTAACTACTCTTTAATATGCGATTTATTACTTGTGATTTGCTCCAGCTTTGCATGGGTACCTAAAAATATTTCCAAACTCCAAGCTCTAAAAAAATATCAAATTTTTAAACATAGAATTGTATGCTGTTGTAATACATCATTCCCATACTTAGTTTTCATTACTCCTATACATAAGGTCGCCGGTCAAGCGTTACAAACTTGTCAAGTTTCCTTAACCAATTTTGAATCTCATTTCCAGAGTACAGAGTTCAGATTTAATTTTTGACAGAATTGTTAAGGTTGAGCGGAGGCCTTCTGTACCAAGGAGTCCTTAAGTTTATACTCATTAAGTCTTTATAAAAGCAGTTCATTTAGCGCGTGCGGCAGCTGCACAAGCAACTTATCTGTTCTTCTTTGAATCAGGATTCAATTTCATTCAATACTGGGGAAATGTAATGACTCGCAGGTTGAAATGAATGCATGAGGAGTTTTGCATTTGTCGTTTGAGTCTTTAATTAGGTTCATCAGGAGGCCAGGTCTGTTGTATTACAATGTCAGCGAAGTCAGTTTTTTATTTTGTGTTAGTACCTAATTGGCTTTTCATAATACTTGGTAATATATTCCCTTGATTTTAAGCAGCAGACTTAATATGAAGAGACATGAGCAAATTAAACCTTAAACGAATGGCTATCAAATGAGACTCAGTCATATAAGCGCATCCCAATTATCCATTTCATAATTTGATAGGAACGCGCATTCAACAGTCTTTAGAGAATTTATAAACTTGACGTTATCCATTTTTTATTTCAATTTATTTTTGAATGTTTCTAAAAGTTTCAAAAAGTGTATTGCCAGGCGGACAGACAGATGGACAGCAAAATCTTACAAGGCATCCATTTTTTATTTTAATTGTGATAAATGTCCCGTGCAGCAGATATAGGTTTCAGTAAGAAATTTTCTCAACATTATAACCCGACAAAATCCGCATGATACACACGATCTCAGCCAGCTCAGAAGTCGCTTAAGACACTTGTATGTTTTAAACACATTAGCAAACTTGCTAACAACCCGACGTAACTGCGCGGTTACAAGTTTTTGCAAGTGGATAAAGTTCGTAGGCAGTTTTCGTAGCTGGTTTATTTTATGTGAAACTTTGAATTTTAAGGGACTGAAGTTTTTTTCTTTTGATACGGGTCTATAATTAGATATTTCTGCAAAACTGCGAATTATTTTAGAGCCTATTTGATCAAATCTCATTTAAATCATCATCCTAATAGCTAGTGACGCCAGTTGAGGTGCTCCGAGAGTGTGTCGTATATTTTCGTTTTGGAAGGGCGAATCTTGCATCACTAGGATAATGTTTTGGAGTAGCGAAATTAACAATATAACTTGGTTATTTTACTTGGAAAAAAGGCTGCCACCATAGCAATATGGTCTGATGGTTTGTGTGGAAACAATAAAACCAAAGATGTAACGTTATGGCTAAGAAACGTTTTAAATGAACGTTGCGGGGTCACTTGCATTGTTCGCATTGTGTTAACTTTTCACAATTTAATATCAATGCTATCTGCAAATAAAATAAAGCTAACAAGTTGGTGTGTATATTTAAAATCACTCATTTCTAAAACTACAAGTCGAATTAAAAATATATTGTCATATTTTATAGTGAAATTCTTGAGAAAGGTTACAGTATCTTCTCAAGAAATTCCACCAGCATTGCATTCACTTGTTTTGTGTGGGTAAAACTACGGTAAAATTCTAGTATAAAAGGAAAGATGTAAGAACGGTATATACCGAAATAAAAAACAGCAAAATCGTCCTTTATTGAAGAAAAACACTTTCCACATAATACCAAATGTTTCGTAATTCCACAGCTGGATTGTAAAGCGAAAAGCGTACTGGAAAAATCCCATCACCTATTGTCTCAACGCCATGAATAATTGACAGCTAATCCACTAATTCCGTCTAAAACAAATACAATCAACATACGATTTAACCCCTCGATGGACGCATGCAAAATTAATGCGATGCGCACATTACATACGTGGCAGTTAGGACGTGATTTGATGTAACATGAATATAAGGTAAATATAAAATACTTGAATATAAAATATAAAATACTGTTTTGGCGGAATTACATGTTTTTGTATCGCTGACATTTAGCCTCGTTTGACCTCAATTGCACCTGCAGGCGTAGCACGGCTTGTCAAGACAAGACTTATGTCACAGATTATATCACAATTTGAGCGACATAATTGCTTAGTCTTATACAGCAGCACGGGGCAAGTTTAATTTATCTAGAATGCGTGACAAACACATCTTGACAAATGTTTAAGACTTCTTTCAAGTTCTATCTCTTATTTAATAGCATGGCGACATCGTTTTGTTTATTTTTGTCACAATTTGACACATCGCCAAACATTTTTTATCACTGCGGTTCGGAGGTTGTGAGATTATTTTTTCATAATTATAATTATGAAGTCGTCGTGGTGCCATGGTTAATGTGTGTATCATACGATATCACATGTTAAGCAACGTTCGGCGCGGTCGGTACTTGGATGGGTGACCGCCGACCATTCATTTCTCTCGACGACTTCCGTGCTTCGGAAGGCACGTTAAGCAGTCGGTCCCGGTATACTTGTATACAGTAGTCGTTAGGGTTTGTCAGAAGCCATTTCGGCGCCCTGAAAATTCTGGCATCCACCACCCAGCACTGGGCCAGCTTGGTGGATTATGGCCTATAACCTCCTCGTCACCCAGCGGACAGACTCATGCCCTGCAGTGGGCTCATTACAAAGAGTTGTGATGATGATGAATAATAATTATGCCTATCAATTATTATAATCAGATTCTTTTAAGACTTCAACGGTAAAGGTACTTACTGCTTTTTGGCACTTGACATGGTCACAAAACTTAAAAATAATATTAAAACAAAAAATTCACCAACTAAAAAATTACATTTGGAGGTTTAAAGTTGTTAAACTCGTTCTTTGTATAAACGTCAAGACAAAGATATGTCGCGGCAAGCATTTTTGTCACGTCGTGTGCCCGTGCTGTCATATAAGACAAATTACCGGACTGTGACAAAATTATGTCTTGTCGTGTGACTTATCTCTTATGAAACCCGTGCTACGCCTGCTGGTAGTCAGTCAAGTTGATGTCGGAAATGACGGCTGACAGTACGAGAGTTTTAGAAAGCACTGGTTCTTCTTAAAATATTTCTGGAACATATTACTGCTGGAGCGATGAGAATTTAGCAACAGATTGAAGATTGGTTTGAATATATTATACATTTTGACTCCATGTATCCGTATTTTCCTAGACACCCCGAGATCTCAAGGTTTCTACACATACTCGTATTCTCTATTTTAACAAACTTGTTGCGCTGGGAAAACACTATCCTGCTCAGAAGCCAGAAGTAGCAGTTTTGCATTCATTTGAATGTTTCTGGGTGTTTTATTCATGATCCGTATGTGGAAATAAACAGTGCATGTACGTTTTTCTAACCATACCATAAACGATGCTTCTACATTGCCGATAGCTCTGTTATTATAAATGTGCAACTGTATTTTTTACCCACGACGGAACGGAGACGGTATATGCGTTTAGGGTGAGAGGGTGTTTGTGCAAACCAATGTTACCATTTATCTGCAAAACCATTGGTCCGATTTAAATGCTGTTTGCTGTGATCGCTTTGGATTTGATTTGTGCATGTTCTTAGATAGGTGTAGCGGTAACAACTCACCAGGGGGCGCTGCAGTAAACATTTGTTTGTAAAAGCCAATGTTACCGTTTATCTGCAAAACCATTGGTCCGATTTAAATGCTGTTTGCTGTGATCGCTTTGGATTTGATTGGTGCATGTTCTTAGATAGGTGTAGCGGTAACAACTCACCAGGGGGCGCTGCAGTAAACATTTGTTTGTAAAAGCCAATGTTACCGTTTATCTGCAAAACCATTGGTCCGATTTAAATGCTGTTTTCAGTGATCGCTTTGGATTTGATTAGCGCATGTTCTGAGATAGGTGTTACGGTAACAACTCACCAGGAGGCGCTGCAGTAAATATTTGTTTGCAAACCATTGGTCCGATTTGAATGCCGTTTTCAATTATCGCTTTGGATTTGATTGGTATAATGTTCTTAAATAGGTTTAACGGTAACAACTCATCAGGGGGCGCTGCAGTAAACATTTGTTTGTAATAACAACCACTTCACTATGTATTTTAATAAACTACATGGGTTTTCCAGCGGTGGTGGGGACATGAGAGGGCTGATGAGGAACGAGGTGTTGTGTAATGTAATGTATGGTACCTATATTATGCTCTTTAAAAAGTTTGAAATAAAAAACAAAATATAAATTTTGAAAAAACCCACGACGCGACGCGACGGTTAAAAAGTAATTGAAAAAGAATAAAATAATTTAAAATCCCCCGACTGAAATGATTTATGTGACGAGAGATAATTAACGTGAAAAGCTTTTTTAAAAGTTCACTTGATCTCACACAGAGTCGGTCATATTATGAACAACATACTATTCGTTTTCATAGCACTTCCCTACGCTTACCTAGTCGGTTCTCGAAGATGTAGATGTCGCACTAACATAGGTATTCAACTCCCTATGAACTTTATAAGAAGAGCAAGAAAATCCGTCGAGGGCTGCCATCAATATTTTAAATTTCAATATAAAACTACAAAACGAATTCATTCAATGGCAGCCCCAGACGGATTTTCTTGCTCTTCTTTTAAAGTTCATAGAGAGTTAAATACCTATGTTATTGCGACATCTACATCTTCGAGAACCGAATAGGTAAGCGGAGGGAAGTGCTATGAAAACGAATAGTATGTTGTTCATAATATGACCGACTCTGTGTGAGATCAAGTGAACTTTTAAAAAAGCTTTTCACGTTAATTATCTCTCGTCACATAAATCATTTCAGTCGGGGGATTTTAAATTATTTTATTCTTTTTCAATTACTTTTTAACCGTCGCGTCGCGTCGTGGGTTTTTTCAAAATTTATATTTTGTTTTTTTTTACTATTTAGGAACATATTTAATTATTGTTTTCTAAATACAGTTATTTCCTATCGAAACTAAAGCTTTGGAAAATTTATGCAAAATTAATTAATTTATAACTAGCATATAAACAAATGTATACGCCAACGATTGCGATGAGAAAGGTTAAAATGAACATACCGCTTCTTACACGTTTATTGGTAGGACCTTTGCAGTATCCACCAAGCTAGATTGTAGTGCACCCTTAATTTCTCTGTCTCTCTACAAATATATTTTTGTTAGTTGACGACGTGGGCTGACAGTAATTTATGAATTGTTTCTTCCTTTCTAGAAATTAGGTACACCATCTTTCAGCTACGTAGACACTGAGAATTTGAATAAGATCAAAAGCGGATTGAATCAAATATAATAAAACTGAATAGATAACAACTTCTCCATATTAGGTCGAAAATATTAAAAATATTTATCTTAAAATAAGCATGATTAATATTTTTGAGTATTATAAGTAAAATCTGTGATTTTTATTTATTATACATACATACATACATAACGTCACGCCTGTATCCCTTATGGGGTAGGCAGAACACCAGAGGTTACAAGACCATCTGATGTCACGTTTGACAAATTTGGAGGTATTATAAAGATGGAGAGAGACTATTGTAGTGACAGGGGGTCAGCCTATCGCCCACAAAAATGCCTTTAAAACCTCATAATTTTATTTATGTGCACAAGCTTACTATTTTACAATACAATTATTTTTACGCGGTTACTATAGAACCATATTTGTCAATCCTGTTCCTGGGTGACTGGGAGGTTCGGGTCCCAAAATGCTGACCCAGTACTAGTTGATGGATGCCTAAACTTTTATTGTAATAATATTACTTGTGACAAAAAAACATTTGGCACTGCAACGTCGTATTTAGCAACAAGGACGTAGTGGTAAATTAATGTTGAGTGAAGACTCGTGTAAATAAGATATATTAAGATTAAATATACTAAGTACGGTCAGTACAAGGATGAGTCACACTCAAACATAAACTTAGTATGTTAATAGGATTATGTGGAAAATATGTAAATACTCAGCTGAGTCGAGATTAGTTGGACCTCTCAAGCGTCCAATACTGATTGATATTAGATCAGTAGTAATCTGTGATAGTAAATGACTTACTTAGACTTTATTGCATCGATTATTTAGCAAAAAATCTTGTGTCTCCATAACTCAACTCTTCTTTCTTATCCAAAGATTCTAACATACCTGAAACAAAAAATAATAAGGTTATTTTAAAATTATACGTAAAAATTTATGTTTTAGAATACAAAGGAAACAAATCGATTCTGCTTCTGTTAAGCTTTTCAGTCAAGAAGAAAAGCACTTGAACAAAAACTTTACGGGGTAAAACTGCGGGAAAAATAACCAAATTTTTAAGTAAACAATACCAATGAAAATCAGCGAGAAGTGACTGCTTACTTCGATGTAGCACGGGACGGTGACTGGTATATCCGGGATAATGATGGGGATATTGGATGAGGAAGACGCGAGCAAATCAATCAACACTACTTCTACAACCAACCGTAATTTAATTACCTATATAAATACCTACGAGAACTAAATCGATCCATCACCGCGATCATGCAAAAATCCTTAATATAAACAAACGATGGCACTATTTAACCTCTCCGCACCTTAACACATTCATTACCCCCTGTCTTATAGCGGACTGCTAGTAAAATTCCAGTTACTGTCAAAGTGAAACTAATTGATGGATGGCGCTGGCGTCGCGCCAGAGATGCTCTTTGACCGCTATTATGCCGTCATTTGAGGTGAGAGGTACAGAGGGGGCTTTCGATGGTATTAAGAATTATGCTTATTTTCAATAAAAGTGAAGGGTTTTGTTTTATTTGTTGTTTTTTAAATGTATTTATTTTTGTTTCCAGTATTTATTTATTTATTAAGGGACAGAGGTTTTATTGGCATTTTTGTGGGCGATAGGCTGACCCCTGTCACTGCAATAGCCTCTCTCCATCATTATTATACCTCATTTGTCAAACGTGACATCAGATGGTCTTATAACCACTGGTGTTCTGCCTACCCCATAAGGGATACAGGCGTGAAGTTATGTATGTATGTGTATGTATGTATTTATTTATTTGGTTCATATTGTTAACTTAAAGCTTCTAACACGTAGTTTACTTACGTTTTGATGTAGTAACTTATGGAATGGGTGTTTCGTTTTTTGACAGCTGTCCAGTAAATGGAAACTCATCATCAAAACTAAGACATTTATATTTACTTTCCAGTACATCTAAGATTAGTTGCCTATTTATTCAATCCACTGCATGAAGAACCAGAATTAGTAGTACTTATTAACAAAATAGTTTTAACAAACGGAATCTTTCCATTTCATAGTTTAAGACTAGACATACATCGCAATGTATATTAGGTAACTTTAAAAATATCTCAAAAAAAAAACAACCATCGTCTCAAATCTACAACCAATTTCATCCAAGTCTTAAAACCCATCAGTCAAAGTACTTAACCCCTCAACGCGCATCACTTCCCAGCAGAAGCTATCGATCACGACGAGTTCAGGTGCTAAGTGCGAACAGCTGTACTGTGAGGCGCTGTGCAGTGCGGTTGTGTTATCTAGGTATCGAGTAGACGTGTGCAGTCTTAAGACTGAGAGATAACCGTGACTGTGCTAGGCTATTTTATATGCATAAGTCAAGGTTATAAGTAGGTAACTTTGATATGGAGTTAATGAGAGATGAACAGGTGATAAATTTATTTGAAACGGCGCTATGTCGAAGTATGACATTTTTAGATTTTATATTTCGTTACTTAGCGAACGGCCTAATAAAACATGGCCCACTTGTAAAAGGATTATTATATTTGAGGCGACCAACCACTTATTAGGCAACTAACTACTTGGTGACAAAAATAATAGATGAGGTATTAAAAATAATGACTTGGCAGCTAATATTAACAGGAAGACGAAGTCGGTACGGTTAGGTGCGACGACGAGCGCAGTGAGGAGGAGCATGTTAGGTTGCATAGGTCATAGTTATACACGTGCAAGAGCCGAGCGAGCGAAGCGAGCGGTGCCGTGCTAGCCGCCGGCGAAGCGCCATAAGCCGGGTCGGATGTCATAGTCGACAAATTAAAGAAATCGTTGCCAATTTAAATTTAAACAAATCTAAGAACTAACAGCTGCATAGCTGATAAGAAATCTAAGAGCTGCTACTTTATAATTAAAATGCTACTTCACTGTAGCTGCCAACTTATTATTTTTCCTACCCATTTCAATTATTTTTAAAACCCTAAATCAGATTTGTTTGTCGCCGTGTTGAATACATGCCTTTGTAAAATATTCTGAGCCGAAAATTTGTGCAAATCACCGTTTTCTTGAATGACTTCTTCATTTGTTAGATACTTACTAAACCTGACCTAAATCTCACCTGATGGCAAGTGTAGATTAACTTTATAAAACATTGCTGGAACACATCGCCGCCGCGCCGGAGCGGTGATATTTGGCAGGAGCTTTGATGAAGGTTAGTCGCTAGCCAGACAGACCCTGACCGGGTCTTACCACCAAAAGGGGGTAACTCGGTTCATTTGCCAATAACAACATATCTAAACTATTAGGCTATTTTAAGGCAATCTTACGTGGAAGAAATTTTGTACCTACTTTAAACGTTAAAAAATACAAATACCTTGTTTTAAAATACGAACAAATTTTGTAGTACGAACAGCAAAAAGTTTATATTCACACTACATTATTTGTCAAAATTAAAAACTGAAAACTAGACTTTATGAAACAAGCTTCAAGAACTTAATTACCATCTTTGAAACAAGATTGAAAAGCAAAAGTGAAGCGTGCCGCATACCTTGACATACCAATTAAACTTGTAGAGCAAGCAATTTGTGAACTACCCACTTTTTCCACTTTACAACTTTGGACAGTGAAGTTGCTAAAGTGCACATTGCTATTTAATTTATCTCGTGGTAATTTAGCTGTCTGTAGCTAGGTCCTTGGTTTTTGTGTTCCATTCGGGAAACACTGTCAAGTGACATGATTGCTCATTTAAATATCTGACCAACTTCTTGCGTGTTTGGTGTATAGGGGGAATTAGAGAGTCCTGCAATTTAATATGCTGTGTTTTGCTTCATAGTCTTAACATTATCTACGTTGATACATTCGATGAAAGCTATGTTTTCTTAAAACCAGATCACATAATAATGAAAGTGATGTTAATAAACTGTTAAACGATAGACAAATAAAATAATATAAAAAAAAACCTGTGGCGTCGGAAAAAAAGGACTTTTGCGTTTATACTATGAAAGTGAATGCCGTTATTCTATACAGAAGCTATCAGAAGTAAATTTGATTTCACTGATAATAGGTTTTCGACGTTGCGAAATGTGCACTTAAGTAAATAAAAGAGAATCTAGTAGTGAGCGCTTTGTTTTATCGTCGACAGGTTTCGTTCAACACAGTACATCTTGACTGATGTGCTCACTATGGTGGTGGTAGGTTAAATAAAATACAATTAAAATATTTCTATACTTACTAATATAATGAACAGCATTTTTTTATTTCTAATCGACTAATTCAAAAACCTTTCGACTGATTACATTTTTCATTATAAAGCTAGATTTCTCAGGAGTATCATAAGCTACATTTAGTGCAGGGGCTTACTTTGGTTATTATGCAAAAGTCTTATGCTACTGTTACACATGCTCTAAAACAGCTTGCTAGAAACGTGCTTTTTATTTTATCCGACTACGGCGAAGTAAAAAGGAGGATTATGTTTTTGACCTGTATGTATGTATGTGGGTATGGATGCTCATCTGTTCCCTCAGAACTTATAAACTAGTTATCATAATTGGACAAATGAGGTGTCGTTGGAAGCCTCTTTACTGTCCGCTGGTTACAGGCTACATACAGTTACAATAAATTGACTACAGCGCCCTCTTTATGTCCCCATAAAGTGAAGAACTAAAAATTTTTTTCTCTTTTCTGTTTCGTGTGGGGTATCAAATGAAAGCGCTTTGTTAGCAAAGCTCAAATATGTAAAAAATATTATTCTAAAATAATTGAGATAATAATTATATTAAAGAACTAAAAAAGTTTAAAAACTTAAAGTCGACTACAAAAAATCCGCTCTAAAAAGTACGAAAAAAGAAAATAGTCTCCGCTGAAATATTTATGTATTACGTCATATTGATAGAGATATGTTTAAAGGATAGCCGTGTACGTATGCCATCTTTTATAGCAAAACAGATTATTCATTTTATTTTAATAATAAAATCAAATCAATATGCCAAAGTAGTCGAGTTTTAGTTTTTAAACTTTTTTTTTTAGTAAGCTCAATATGAGCATGCCTAGGAGCAGTTTACATTTGCTAGCTATATGCATGCTAGTTTTAAGTATGCTTACATATTTAAGTACGAACGCTCAAAGCACACTCCGTTCCACCCGCGCCGCTGATAGCATGCTACTAGCAAGTGCCAAATTGCATACCTACTTTCGTCCTCGAAATGAGAATGCGTAACAGTAGCTTATCGTAAAAATAAATACAAACTAGATAAGATATAAAAGACGTTTACTATGGAATTTTATAATATTTAGCTTTATTTCGTATTTTAAATCAAAACGTGAAAATAACGAAGTTAAATACTAATAAAAAATAGCTTCTGAAACGAGTCTGGTTAGCAATTGAGTCCAGATATTTCAACTGTGTAGGAACAATTAAAACTAACACATTAAACATTGATATATTTATGCAGATAATCCGAAACCATTTAAAATATTGTTCCACGCCAGTGCCCACTATTCGAACTCAGTTACGCTTGCTTTAATTATTTAAAACATTGAGTTAATTCGTTATACCCAAAAAGTAGTTACCAAATAAAAGTCTCACCAAGAAACTATTTTTAAAGAGTGTTTATTTCAATTATACTTCTATATTTAATTTAAATGTCAAAATAAACAACGTGAAATGAAAAACTGTACTGAAAAGGTTGCATCAAAGACAAAGGTACAAAAAAAACAATGTTATTTTTTTACAAACAGCCGCAGGCCAAATTTTCTGTTTGATCACATCCACTTTCGTGTCTCGTCAGACAAATGACAGAAAATGAGCGCCATCATCGTCACCATTAGGGTATTTCTACATGTTATTGTTCGTAGCTAATTTAGAGGGTTATGTGGAGTTACATGACACCGACATACAAATGATCTATTTGGCTAAAACCTTGTCGATTTCGAAAAAAAAATATATTTTATAAGTGGTCAGGTATTGTTGTTTAAAAGTTTTTGGAATGCATGGAATTTGTATTTTAGTATGAGTGTATATGATGGGTCCATATCGGCTCACATAAAATTCTAATTCATATTTTTTGTCTTACTACCGATTTTTGTTCATAATAATCACTCTTCATAATTTTATTTTATTTATTTTATTTTTCATACTTTTTTTATTCATACATTTTTATTGCTTCTATGCTGGACTGGGAGCGTAAGAAAAACATAGAATGTGCCAGCTGCTTCTCTTCCCGGGCATACTGTAAAAGTCAGTTAAGGGACCGAGGTGTTATGGGAGGCTTTTTTGTGGGCGATAGGCTGACCTCCTGTCACTGCAATAGTCTCTCTCCACTATTATAATGCCTCCGAATTTGTCAAACGTGACATCAGATGGTTTTATTACCTCTGGTGTTCTGCCTACCCCATACGGGATACAGGCGTGAAGTTATGTATGTATGTATGTATTTTTATTCCTACCAACGGTTGTCATAACAGTTAGTGATCATATTTTTTTTATTAATAATGTTACTACCAAGAACCAGTTTAAAATCATAACTTTATTTTGCAGATCTTTTTTCTTCATAACATTCAATGATCATATTGCTCTTATTAATAATTTTGTTATTAAGAAAATACTTCAACTCATAACGTCGTTGTTCAGAATTTCTTATTTCATAAAAGACAATTACCATAATTTTTACTTTAATAAAGGCAATACTCAAGGCAATACATCAGTCTTTGCGGTAGCTATTTAGATGTGGAACGTCTCCGGCGCTACGGGAAGTGCAGCCCCAACGCCCTCGCGTAACAAAGCGCAAACACGCATGCTCACCTCCACAGCCTCGGCTTTTTGGTCGCCTCCGGCGACCAGCCTCGACCGCTCCGGCTCACACGCTGTGTGCGCTTTGTCACGGCGGGCGAGGGCTGCTCTCCCTCCGCGCCTCCGGCTTTACTAAAACACTCTAGGGTCGATCCAATAAGACTACGTGGTCAAGGGGTCGACAAATAAGGTTTTGAACAAATTTGAAACTAAGTATGAGTTGTATGATAAAAATAGTTTAGTTACATATATCTACAGGTACACGCGTAATTTTTATAATAATTATGAATAAAAATAAATCTAAATAAAAAAATGTATGAATTTTAATAATAGTGATAAAGACGATTTATTATGTTGAGAAAATATACAAAACAAATAGATGTTTATCACTTCCAGTATTATGAATTTGAGTGATTCGGAACGATGAACATTAGTATTTAGGAATAAAGATAGTTAGAATGAAAAATGTTATGATTTTCAATAATATGGATAAAAGCACTTATGATTAAGAAATTTATAAAAACAAATATTAGAATAAAACACATTTATGAATATTAAAGTTATTTATTCGAATGATTATGAGTTTCGATCATTAGTATAAGCAAATATACTAAAACAAATATTAGTAAAAACAAAGTGTATAATTAGTGATATTATGAATTTCAATGATTATATTTTTTAATATTTAGTTTTTAAAATTATTATGAAGAATGATCATTATGACTTTAAGTGGTATGAGAAAAAATTTCGGACCTCCGATGATAGGAATAGAAAAGTTATGTGAGAAAATGCGCACCCGTATATGATATGAGAAAAAGTTCGAGTGGCGCTATTAAAAAACTGTGTGTGATATACAAATGTGAGTCGATCCTGCTGAAATAATAAAGACTACAATACATTAGTACACAGATTACGTATAATGACTGTACTATAATATGAGTGATTTTAATAATAACTCTAACTGTAGCACTCAGCACATGACATATTTCATCGTGGCTGAATATTAAAAAAATAACGAAGGAGTTTAGATTATGATCCATACAAAGGTGATGTTTTGATATTTATTACACATTCTCACTATAATTTTGTGCATCAACACAATACATTTTTGTTAACGAAGACATAATTATGAATATTGGTACAGAAAATAAGTTCAACATAGTTATTATAAGCAAATCTATCCATAATAAACAGCAAAAATTTATAATTACGAGGACTTATTTTAAGCCATATTCAATCATATACTATTAACGATGAAGCATGACTAAAACATGTCTCAAACCTAGGAAATTATAAAAAGTTTTCATTTCCATCGGGTCCTCCACACATGCTGTACTAGGTTATCAGCAACTAATGGAGGGTGTGAGGGCTAATGTAGAATAAATCGCCCACAATCGCTTTTCTATCCGCCGCTCTTTTGTTTCTGCGCGCACTCGATCACGCGCGTGGTTTTATTGTTATCATGCTGGGACAGGCGATAAACGCGCGATTTGTACAAGGAAAATGGGTTTTTATTTACGCATCGGAATATAAAGAATTATTAGACATTTTGTAACGGAATATAACAATTTATATAACAGTTTTCAGCACGTATTTAAAGATTTATGGCGAAGTATTTTTGATCGGAATTATACCTTGGACATATTAATTTTTAACACAAATTAGAAACGTAGAAGAAGTTAGAAGGGCGTTAAAAGACAAAAGGGAATGAACGAACACTTAAATGTGTTAAATAAAACACTTTTTAACCGGATTTATCGCGTATATTTACATTTTAAATTTTGACTCGACGTTTCGGTGTCTTTGCAGACCCTGTGGTCACGAGGAGTCGCTAGTCGTAAAATGTAAAGATACGCGATAAATCCGGTCAAAAAGTGTTTTATTTAATAGTATGGATCGCGAAAACTTAAGACAATATTACTTAAATGTGTTATCAATGCTTATAGTGTCTATATGTTAAAAAATACCTACCGACTGGTTTTGTGAAAGTTCTCAGTGAGTGGAGTTCTAATTGTTCCTAATCAGCCTAACACACGTTTCATATTTATCAAAACTCGCTTTAATATCATTTACAGAACAATCACAATAACTCCAAATCCATGACATACACGGTAGCACTCTAGCTGTCATCCATTTCACATTTACACGATTGGTATAGTCAGCAATAACAGTTTTCATACTGTAGGTTTGAATAAATCTTTCGGCTGAACTTTACTTAGGCAAAGGAATCAAATCATTTATAATTTTAGTACCTAAGTAAAACTATAGAAATGATTTAATTGCAACACTGAAAAAGTTATGCATTTGTTTACCGTAGAGTTGCAGTTAAGCTTTTCAAGTATAAATAACGCTTAACAAAAAACCCTTTCTGGGTTTTATTATCAGCAATGTAAGTAAGGAAAGCAAATGTCACCGCTCCGGCAGTTATGTGTACCGGCAATATTTCGAATGCAGTGCCAGGTCTTTCCCAAGCCCGTGTGATCTTCAATCATATTTTTGCTTACAACCAAAAGAGATTGAAGTTAAGCATGTGTTAATAATCGCATTTGAGCTCGAACCTTTACCATAGGTAAAAAGAAACAATAAGTAAAGAACAAAATTAAAATTGACGACCACTTTGGCGATGGGGTGACACTGTCTGCCTCAGACGCTAGTGGTTGTGGGTTCGATTCCGGCACGGAACAAGAAAAAAAATGTTCCGTGTCTGGGTGTTTATTTATTTATATTCTAGGTCCCCCCTTGTTCGCTACATGGTATCCCATAACACAAGCTATGCTTACTTTGGGGCCATGTAGTTGATGTGATTGTCTGGGGTTTTTTTTGATTTTGAAGCACTTATAAAACTATTTTTTGTCTTTAAGAAATCGCTCGTCAGCGATATACCGCCTAGATATACTTACTTAACACATTGTTTTTTTTTCTCATTTACTGTCTGTACTGTATACTGAAGTGTAAATAAATAAATAAATATTTTTTTCAACATTCAACTAAATCTCACGGCCTCTAAGCAAACCTTAACATAAATAACTCATAACCGCCGCCACACGGGTAGTCGCGAGTACTCGGCGGCGATAGATCATTGTCGTTGATAGAGGCTTTTTACAGGAAGCGGAAACCGTTCGAGCCTTCGGGAAACGCTCGCGTGTTTTGTTAGAAGGCTTGTGGCAGGCTGGGAGGAGGTTAAACATTGTAGTGATTGGAACAAATATTTTAATAGATAATTAATTATATAACTCGTAGAATTATATGTAACTAGCTTTTGGCTGCGACTTCGTACGCGCATAAACATTGTATTTAACACAGCCAGTCACTCATTGTAGAACCTTTATGCCAAGTATCATATTATCCTTGCATACAAGGAATAACATTTTTCATACAAACTAAAAAGTTCATCCCCTTCCCGTGGGGCTTTCGGGAATTCCTTTCATAACACAACCAGTCACCCTTTGAAGAACCTTTATGCTAAGTACCATGTCCGTGAACTCAAGGAATAAGATTTTTCATACAAACTTAAAAGTCCAATAGGTAATTCCCGTTCGTAGACAACGTACGTTGTCTGTCAGTCACTTAGTCAGTAACGGAAGAGTTGTATATATTAAGATAAGACATTTTTTATGTAAACAGGTTATTGTCAAATATAAGATTTAATTTTAGGTAAAAAAAACCTAGCTAAGAACAACAGGCATATCATTTAAGTTGCGTTTACACCTTTAGTCATCACTGTTTAGCACAACTGGAATATAATTTGCAAGATAATTCTCTAACTTGAATGAGTTAAAACCGATTTTCTGGAATACACACATAACTAGCAAAGAAGCCTATAACCTGATTAATCTGTAGCGAAATTTGACTAATTTTTTCTATTTCAATTAGATGCATGCATAACGTCACACCAGTACCCTTATGGGGTAGGCAGAACACCAGAGGTTACAAGACCATCTGATGTCACATTTGACAAATTTGGAGGTATTATAAAGATGGAGAGAGACTATTGTAATGATAGGGGGTCAGCCTATCGCCCACAAAAACGCCTTTAAAACCTCTGTCCCTTAACTAACTTTTACAGTATGCCCGAGAAGAGAAGCAGCTGGCACATTCTATGTTTTTCTTTCGCTCCCAGTCCAGCATTAGATTTTCAAAAATAATTCAAAGCGCGCCCAAAGCACCCCCAGCCGAGCCTACTTGTCGTGTATGTCCGTCCATTCCGATCTCCGGAAACAACGAAACTAATGATTGTGTTAGTAGCGTTTTGTAAGCGTTTATCGCGCGGGGAAATCGCGGAATTACCGAGTTTTTGTTCCGCTACGATTTATCGCGGATTCTTTTATGTAATAATGGGGCTGTTTTTATCGCGGTAAAAAACTATCGAAAATTATGCAGTTTGTTTTGTTGCGCATTATTGTAAAGGAAGTGTTGTAAGCAATTTGGAATTGGCTTTAAGTTAGACGAATGGGTCTTTGAAAATAAGTGTTTCGTTTACCTACTTTGAAAAGTGTCACAATGTTTAATGCATATCATTAGTAATATTTTTGTAATCCACGTTTCGATTTAGCAATAAAATGGCAATATTCAAAATGCAAATATTTTGAAAAAAAATCTTTTTTATTAACGAAAAATTAACATATTTGGCCATGTGTACGTTTGGTACACTATCACGCCAACAAGCTGTTATTTTATTTCTCTTTAATTCCTATTTAAAGCCAACCGTTTAGAGCAAGTAATTAAATAAAAACAAATGCTAAACTGCCATTAAGTCAAAGCATTCGCAACGACGCCAGCTAAGCATATTAAGCAGATTTTAGCATATTCGTATTTGAGCACATTTGCTAATTTTACGAGTTTCTCCTTGTGAACGCATTTCAATGGACCACTGCTCGGGACGTGATTTGTGATTTTTGGACGGTTTTCAATTCATTCTCGTTGAATAGAGGGGTTTTTAGTTCGGGAATTACAAGCACAGCATACGATGCGCGGTTGAAATGCTGTAATTTGAAGAATGGGTTTTGGAAATTTTTGAACGTAGTATGTATATAAAATATATATTTTTTTTAAATTATGCGCTGTAATACGCTTAAATATTTTTTATTGCATGAATAGCAAACTAAAAATGTACCGAAAATAATCACGAAAAAACAATGATTCTTTGATATATCTATGGTACCTATGGCATAAAGTTATATTATCGTAAAACTATACATATAGTTAGTCCTGATGATGTATTTCGGCATTAATAATTAAAATATTGTTGCTAATATTTACATTTCCATAGCACCATCTAATTTAGCCGAATGCATAAAGTAGTTTGTATTATACTTACTTACTAGACAATAACGGGTAGCTTATATGATTATTGTTTTATTTACTTGTAGTTTTAATACTTATAGGGATATAAGTACGCAAAAAACACGAATTATTACTTTGTTATGGGATCAAAGCCACCAAAACACCTTTGGTATCTGAGTATGTTGGTGCTACCTCATTGCCACAACGTTCAAAAGAAAAAGAGAAAACTTAATTAGGTACCGATGCAGGGAAAAGCTCTCAAATTAACTAAACACCATCAAAACGTTACGTCTCAATCCAAGTCGCTTCAGTGAAAACAAATGAAATACTTACCGTCTCATTATAAGTTTTTCAACAATAAAACATTACTCAAATCGTTTACGCATACTCCCGAATGTTAAAAGATCTTGCATCGTTATTTGTTACAGACAGCAAAAACAACAAAGAGAGGGAGGTAATGCAAGACTCGGGTACAGGAATCTTATGAATATCTTTGTGAGCATCTTCCCTAATTCCGTGACGTTTGCAGCTCGCTCACAGCTAATGACATTGCGTTGGGCTTCTCCCAGTTTTCTGTTACACAGAATCAGTTGAGTTTTTCAAGTAGTCTTGTAGCGAAAAATTAATGATTGGTATTATATTTAATGTAGAAACGCATCAGTTCATTGTGTTTGTGAGAAGAATAAATTGCTGGCTAAGTAAATACTTTATTGTAACTTGAAGCGCTTTATACAGTTTAACACATCAGGGGCCATGAAGGTATTTAACCATCATCACTAGATCACTTTAGATTAGTGACGATGGTACCCCCTTTTACTATGAACAGATTTGACGACCACTTTGGCGATGGGGTAACACTGTCTGCCTCAGGCGCCAGTAGTCGCGGGTTTGATTACCGCCCGGAACAAGAAAAACAAATGTTCCGTGTCTGGGTGTTTATCTATATATGTATTTATTTTCTAGGTTCCCCCTTAGTTCGCTACATGGCTCTGCTTTGTTTGGGGCCATGTAGTTGGTGTGATGGTCTGGGGATTTTATATTTATATTTAGATTCATCTACGCGGAAAAATCGAATTTATTTTTTACACTACCATTACAAATGGTTATAATATCATTATAAGTAGATTGGGACATATTACCACAACCAAGATGAATGGCTTTTAAAACCAATTTAAAAGTTAGGTTGCCTTTATTTATTTTTTTATTAGTTTCTTTGAAACGTCAACTGCTAATGATAAGTAAGTCATCAAATATTTGTACACTCTAATTCAAGTAAAATTTTAATTATTTCCTTTTATATTTAAATATATAAATTAAGCTTTAACTTGAAGCAACACTTCGGTGTGAGGCCCAGCTCTCGCCAGGCAGTGCTAGCTCGCGAACTTGTATACGTCTGGACTAAGACCACCTGGTTCATTCTCAAAGAAAATAATTCTGGAACAAAGTGCAAACGAATGCATTTCCCCAGGATAATGCTGTCTTACTTACATTTTAAATCAACTTTCTGGAGACTTGGGAGTAGCCACGAATTCATAAGGTTCAACTTTATTCAGCTAAAATTAGGAAGTGTATACAGGGTGGAAAAAGTGTGTTTGCACAAAATAAATGATATTGAAGATATCGCAAAATAGGTTATTTTTCCGAATCAGAAACCAAATTATATTACATGGAGCTATATAAAAGAACTCTAAAAGAATAAGTTTTCTTTATCTACTCAATATTTTGAAAGTCAGTAACATTTTGTAAAGCGAATTTATTCACGTTTATCCAAAGACATTGAACTTGAATTTGTTTTAAGAACAACAAATCTTTCGATTTATCATAAGTAAATTTTGGAAAATACTATAATTGTGAATCAAAGAAATATTTTCTAAGAAAATTTTTAAAATTGTGAAGTAATTTAATATACATATGTTGTTTTGTATCCCCAAATCGCATTCTAAGATTGACAATAAAATATATTTTTCCTTATTCAATATCTTCAGAGACCGCTATTAATTTGATTAGTTCCACAGTTACATCCTACCAATTAATTAATACAATATAAACAACCCCTGCTATGGGTACAAATCACAACTTCTTAAAGTAAACATTGCTCTTTGAAATAGGCGCCCGAATGATAACTAGTAAGAAGGTAAACTGTAAAGACAAGCACGATAATTGATAGCGGCGATGAAGTTGCTGAAAGGGATCCAAGTTTCTTGGAATGTAAATATTCTTAGACAGTATTCAGGAATACGAGTAAAAAAATATATTTAATTATATGAATTGGATACGAAAAAAATAAATAAGTTTTTTTTTTTTAATTAATAAAAAAATGTGTGTTTATTTAAACCAGAGAGGAATGAAAAAGAAGGCAGAGAGATCTTTATTCAGCACTGTGATAATGCATGCTAATGTCATCATAAACTTAGTAAATAAACTTCAAAACCAAAATAGAGCATTTGAAAAAACTTACTTTACTATTTTATAAACAAGGACGTAACTAACTATATCGCTATTCTCAAAACAAGCTCAGCTGTTTGTTCTAGCACTGAGACTAAATATACACATAAATCGATATTAACGAAGCTGCAAATAATTCCAAATTCAAAACTCAAACATGTAGGGTCCAATCATAGTGCACCCTGTGTAAATCATAATAACAGAACAATTCGAGTTGGGTATAATTTACGATTTTTAACCCTTTGCCGGCGCTGCATAATCTGCATCGTACGGTTAGCTATTTCGAATTGTGGCCAAAGAATAATTATGCGAAATGAAATGAGAATATTAAGCGCAATAGGTCTGAGTAATGATCGGATATTGGTTTAAGCAATGATAATGTTAACCATTTTATTTCAAACTGTTTTTTTTTTTGTTTTTCAGATTTGTCATAATAACCATGCTTTATTTAATTGATTTTAAAAACTTTTAGTTTTAACTACCAACTAAAAAACATATTTCTAATTTGTTTGATTTTTGGATATCAGTAAATGTATTTCTTTTTTGACCTTGATAAAATACTTATTTTCAAAGAAGAATCCTTTTTAGCCAGATTTTTGACACCAACCAAAATGATAAATATACGGTAAAATTAAGCGTATCAAATGCCAGTTGAAACGTATTTTCTTTAACGTCAATTATTATAAATATAATATAATAAATTCAAATCATTGTTTCGTAAAGATATTTCATACAATATCATTCAATAAAATTTAAAGCTAAAATTGAGATAATATTAAATCACGGCCACTTGAAATAATAAAATATACATTTAAGTATATAAAAACTAAAAAAAAAGATAATCCATGAAAATCTAAAAATAAAAACATTTTTATAAGATTGATTTAATTTTACTCTAAATCCAAAGAAAAGCAGTGTGCTAGTCAAAAATTGCGTATCTACAATTGCCCATTCTTTGAATCCGACGCCCTGGCATTCGTTAATTTATGCATCCGATGTCTGGCCATCCTAGTGACTTTACCAGGTTTATAGTAACTGCTTGCATAACACCATCAAATTATATCAACTAAACGATTTTAAACCCTTACATCTAAAACTTAGAGTTCACTTTCTATTAGCTACAGGGTGTTAAGCATTCTTTAAAATGGCTGTGTCCTGTACTTACATATCTACCTAGGTATTGTATGGGACAAATTGAAAGTACTCCCATTGTTGAAGCGAATGGTGTTGAGTCCCGTTTCTTTATGGTTTTTAACAGGATGTCCCGATGGGACCCTAATTTTATTTATGGCGTTGACACGTGCCATTGTTTGGGGATTCAAAGTTGTGGGTTTTGGGTTTATATTCTCTGCAATCATGAGTGTCTTGTTTAATTATATGCAGAAAAGATTTGCTTTTTTTTTACCTCCGAATCGTTAAAGAAAGCAAGTGCTTCATAAGTCTACTGAACTATATTTCATTCGACTGTTTACATTTTCATTCTGTTTTGATAACTTTTCAGATGCAAGAGCGGCAAAATTAGTGAGCGGATAAACCGGTGTAGGCTTCGTCTTGGAATGTCTTCGAATAATTCGCGTGACCCTTGCTTGGTCAAGGACTGCTTGTGGTTCACCTTCTATACGTGAAATCTGCGGCGATATTATATTACGGCATTTAATTTAATTATTTAGTTATTTACCCTTTATTATACCCAATAAAGAATACAGAACAAAGAACAAATAAAAAGAAAACAATGTATAAAGGGCGGCCTTATCGCCAGGAAGCGATTTCTACCAGGCATCCCCAACCCAATTTAATATCATTTATTTGGATAGTTTTTTTTATAAACGTAATAATTTAAAACATTATCTTTGTATTTTGCTTTAGAGATAAACAATTTATTTCAATAATAGACGGACGTAACTATTCAACCCTCGTATTGCGCATTTCCTTTAATCTCTTTATCATATAGATGTGCTAATTTAATTACAAATTTATTAAAATTCCAATTGAATCAGCATCAAAGAGAGTGAGTTATCATGGGGGCCCCTTACTCATTTTATCTACAACTAAATGTGCAGCTAAAATGGGATGGTAAAATTAAATAAAATTATGCATCCTTGTTAGTTCCCCAGTTGTTAGATCTCAGTTGGTTTTTCTTCATAAATGAAAGCGAATAAAATAAATAATTAATGTTAAGAGGTTTATTTTTTACAGATGAGAGCTTTTTGTACAATCCTTTTGTCCTTCAAAAATGTGTTTCATTGTGAGACGTTTTCGGTCGCTACTCTGGTGACATTTATAATTAAAATTTCATAATCATAATACTTCTATAAACCCAACTCTATGGGTTTAATTATGGTTTCTTTAACTGAGCGCTGAGAAAACTAGGGTCGAAATAACTTATTTTAAAGACCTTAGATACAAAAATGGTATTAAGGGGCAACGGCCTAATATACCCTTCCAAGCACCAATCCTCCTTGTATCAAACAGGCCAAATGCCTCGTAATATATTTTTTTATAATCAAACAATATACACAGATATTTTGCTACTACTTTTAGCTACGTTTTGACTATTTTATGAACTTTTCTCTAGAATTGAACCTCCCATACTATTCATTACTGCTTTGAAATTCAAAAATTCTCGAATCTTTAACGCAATGTTGACTAGAAGAAACTATTTATCGATGTTTTCTTTAATTTATTTGTATTCGTTCCATCACCAGAGAGATTTCAAGTGTACCATTGTAGAACTTGCGTCAAAATAAACACGTCAGGCTTAAAACATATAAATTAGAACAAACCTTAACATTCAATACCAAAGGAGCTCTTTAAACCTAAACAAGGTAATGAACCGTGCATCTGCCGTACAGCGCGTGTGTCGTCTGCATAATTCGAGGCTAGGATGCAAATCGCATGGGGTTCGACTAATTTAGCCGTGCGTAAATTTGCTGGAGTTCGGTTATCGCATTCTGCTTCTCTCGTTAAGGTTCTGATTTTGAATTGGTGACAAACTATTCTTCTTATTTCAAGAATTGAGATGGCACCGTACAAAGAGAATCCCTGTATTTGTGATATCTTTGAAACTAAGGAACAGATTTTGATGTAATTTGCACTAGTTCAAGAATAATTCCTTGGGCTCATTGTTGTCGGCTGTAAAACATAACATTTTTTATAATTTTATACATTATCAACTTTTATTTTCAACGTTACTGTTGAAATTATTAATATTTAAAACAGCACAGTCTCACATATTACAAGTATCACAAAGATATCATAAACATAGATTGATGACCGGCTGGTGTAGTGGTAACATACATTGCCTTCTATGCCAGAGGTTCTGGGTTCGAATCCCGGCGGCGGCGCATATCGGAGTGATGAACACAGATATTAGCCGTCAAGTCAAGGATGTTTTATAATATATGTTTATTAAAGTTTATTGTAATAAAAATATGTATTCATTCAAAATGTATGTTTATATATTTCTTAAGTATATCAGTTATCTAGTATCCATAGCACAAGTTCTTTAAGAAACTTAATTTGAGCTAGATAATGTTGTGTGTGTGTCAGAAATATTTATTTATATTTATTTATTTATAGGCACGTGTAACAATATGTTAATTTTGAAAAACTAGCCCAGCAACGCAACATGCATGTTTAATTATATGTTGTTTGTCTTATAACTTTATTATATATCCATCTTAAACCATACCGGGAGTATCCCCAGCCTATCAGGTACAGTACCGCATGTCCTTAATGAAATTTTCATATGCAATGGATACCTTGTCGCATTCGCCAGGCGAACTGTGCGGTGCCGATTTTTACCAAACTGATTCTGTATGAACAGATTTTTTTCTTTTTCGAAGGATTTTTTCCTTGTGGAAATGAAAGAAGTAAAAGGATATGGAAATCTCATCAGAATTCGCTTAGGTCTTGCATGGTTCGTCAGCACCCAATAGATCAAACTGCGCAGCTAAATTGGGTTTTGATATGATGTTAAGAATGGATGCCTAGTTATGGAATGAAAGGTACTTTTCACGTCATACAAAACTGTTGACTACTTTAAAAATAATACTTTGTGGCTAAGTGGCTTTGTGGCTAAGTAGAATAGTGCATTATAATCCAAATCAATTTCAAAATTTTCTTTTTTTTGCAGATAGTTACATATAAAGGGTATTTGTTAACAGGATGCAAAGCGGGAAGGAGGTGGTAGTCTAGATCCTTTAGAACTTTTGAGCCATACCTGTCTTTCACGAAGATAATAGTTTTTTTTTTATTAAAGATTTAAGGGTTTTCCAAGAAACCTCCAAAATTTTACATTAAACCTCTAACAGAACTTCTGTTACTGTAGTTAGATTTTTTCATTATCTATTTTTAATTGTCTAATGTCTATTATATAGTCACTGTAATATGAATCAAGCACAAACTTTTCAACAATCGTCGCTGTTGATGAAAATAGCTACTACGACGCGGCATTTCATTCATAATATTACGACGTAGTACTACAAGATATTTTGTAGTAGCGCATAGCCCCCATAGTCTGTATTTCATTAATTTCTATTATATTAATTTCCTTGTGAAAAATAAATCTAGTAATTAGTAATTAGGTAATTGCAAAAATCGTTTCTATAAATGATACATATAGCGTTAAAAAATTTGGCCGGAGACAACAAAAACAACCCTGTTCAGTTCTGCAATTTCTGTTTCAGGTATATACACTTGAAATAAGTCAAACATAATTATTTGAATCTACCATTACTTCGATAAGTCAATCTGTTAAGAAAAAATGCCACAGCAATTAGCCAAGCTTACATACAGCCAAGGAGTTATCCCCCGTTTGTTTTTGAAATATATATTTAATAATATTTTTTATATAACTGTTGTTTTACAGGATCTTCATATCACTTTCTAGTGATCCGATAAGTAAATGGCAAATAAATATACGTGGCAACTAATTTATTTAAGTAATATCCAAATAAATCATTTTACACTCAAATTTACAAAATTATCAAGTTTAAAAGAAGTAAGGTATTAGGCACCAAATTAATGCAATATAATTATATTAAAAGCAACAAAACTTTTACCATCGACATCCCTCACTAGTCACTACCACATGTCACTCCCACATTAATAATGTATCTAACTGACACGCACCCGTCCTCTAATTGTCCGTTTATGCAAATTCCATCGCCAAATGCTCAGCATCACGAATTTAACGTTTTGTTTTAATGTGCTCTTTAGCGGAGCTTCTGATGGGGTCAATGAACTGCTAGCGAATATCAAAAAGAAGATGTATTTTTACGGATCTAGTTTTTTTTTCTTTTCATAATCTCAACTATTATTTGATGTAAGTCTCACCTGGAGGAAAGGTACTATTAATTTATTTACAAAACCCACTCTCTTAATTACTATATAACAATGTAATAGGTAAATCTTACAGCCAATAAAGGATTTTTATTATGTTCACAAAAAAGATAGAAATAAGCAATATTACGTCTAAGTTCACAGTTATGAAAAACATAATAATTTATGGAGATAGGTACTGTGACAAATGTGTGTAAGTGTGTGCAATGGGCATGTTGGTGTAAGTGTGTGTATTTTAAGCTCTATAACGACTATTATTACTGTAATTTAATATTATAATTCGTATCTTTCTTCCATGCTGAGCGAAAGAAAAACATAGGATGTACCAGCTGCTTCTCTTCCCGGGCATACTGTAAAAGTCAGTTAAGGGACAGAGGTTTTATTGGCATTTTTGTGGGCGATAGGCTGACCCCCTATCACTGCAATAGCCTCTCTCCATCATTATAATACCTCATTTGTCAAACGTGACATCAGATGGTCTTATAACCTCTGGTGTTCTGCCTACCCCATAAGGTATACAGACGTGAAGTTGTGTATGTGTGTATGTAATTCGTATCTAGTAATGATTAAATAAAGATGCAGGCTCAGGGTCAATTTTGTCAATAGTTAATGTAAGTTAATATTAAGTCTTATAAAATGAAGAGCTTTAAAGAGCTGGAGACCATGCCTGGGCGGGTCAATAAGTCCGTGACTTTTTAAATTTCTGACCTCTTTATTGAAAAAGCAACACTACTCCTGTCAATAGGCATCTCTCAGTTGACTCCTGTCAAAATTTGAACTTGCTGCGTCAGTTAGTCTGTATTTGACAGTTATCTTTATCAGACTACCCAGTAACTTGAGGAAAAAATGGAAAAAAGTGAATTTTATGTGCTTATTAAGCATTATTTTTTACGAAAAAAAACCATTACCTTTGAGGACTTTGCACCAACGATTTCAATGGTAAAAAAGTGGTATACTGAATTTCGTTATAGCCGTACAAGATGCCGAACGTCCTGGACGCCCAGTTGAGGTCTCTACACCCGAAACAATCGAAAAAATTCACCATATGGTGTTGGTCGACCGAAAATTGAAAGTGCGAGAGATTGTGGAAGCCGTAGGGATCTCGCATGGCTCAGTGGTTTCAATTTGGAAGGACCACTTGGGCATGAGAAAGCTTTCCGCAAGATAGGTGCCGCGTTTGCCCACAGTCGACCACAAACACAATCGTGTAACAACTTCACAGGAAGGTTTGGCGTTGTTTGATCGCAATATGGAGGAGTTTTTGCGCCATTTTGTAACCGTGGACAAAACATTGATCCATAACAACAGACCAGAGACCAAACAACAGTCAAAACAGTGGGTTTCTAAGGGTGAATCGGTGCCAAAGAAGGCCAAGGTGGGTTTGTCAGCCAATAAAGATATGGCGACTGTTTTTTGGGATTCACGCAAGATAATCCACACTGACTACCTCCAAAAGGGAAGAACAAGCAATGGGATATATTATGCCAACTTGTTGGACCGATTCTAAGATAATTTTAATAAAAAACCGATCTCATTTGGCCAAGAAAAAAGTTTTTTTCCACCAAGACAATGCAAGGGTGAACACATTTGCAGGTGCCATAGCAAAAATCCATGAATTAGGCTATGAATTGCTCCCTCATCCGGCCTATTCTCCAGATTCAGCTCCGAGTGACTATTTCTTGATCCCAAACCTGAAATAATCGCTTGGTGGAAAAAGATTTGACTCCAATGATGAAGTCATCTCGCAAACAAAGGCCTATTCTGAGGACCTCGACAAATCATATTTTATGGAAGGGATAAATAATTGGAAAAGCGTTGGATAAAGTGTATAGAGCTCAAGGGAGACTACGTTGAAAAATAAAATGATTTATTTATCAAAAAATCTGTGTTTTATTCCAAAAGTCACGGCCTTATTGACCCGTTCTCGTAATGCACGACTGAAAGCTATAAGTGTAGAAAGTCTGTAATGTAACTTATTTAGCACTACTGTTATAAAAATACTTCTTTTAAAAAGTTTCCTATTTTTGCATTTTTTTTGTAAATCTTCCATTATATCATATACTTACCATCACATACGTTATTTAATACTTTTATTACCTTTACATATCAATTTCAATACACATCAATCTGCGATCGATCACCTCTCCTGCGCCATATTCAATTAAGTGATTCCATTCACTCCACTGTCAGCGGATTCCAGCTTTTTTGTTCCAACCTCACACTTCCCTTCGAATAAAGGATTCTGTCCAATCGTGTTAGAGCGTCGAAATCACAAAACAAACAAATTGATCGGACACCCAGATAGGCGATGTTCATACTGACCTGTCACATTGTGTCGATTTGAAATTTATAAAGAATCCCGTAAAAACTCGGTATAAATGAAAAAGGTTTACTGGCAAAAAATCCTACTATAGACTACATATACACTTTATAGACTTAATTACGTTTTGAAAAAATGTATTTCAACATTTATTGTTGGCAGATTTATCACCTTCAGTGATCTTTTGTGTTATATTATCTATTTTTAGTGATTATAAGTTTAATTGAGTGTGTATTGTAAACCAACTAAAGATAGACTATGAGTGGAAAACGTAATGTAATTTAAATATTATTGTGAGCGGTTGCTTAATCTTGAATTTATTGAGCATTCATATACATTGCATATTTAATTGAAATACTGAAAAAAGCTTATAGCAGAAATAAAAAATCCGTGTAGTTTTACTGAATTACACAGAGGTTTCTAATACATAATATTTTTTTGGATTCTTCGATAGATAGATGAATTTGCTAAGTTAAAGTCCTGATGGTTGCTAACTATAATTCATATTAAACCTGCTGATTAATATAATAAAATTACTACTGTGAGAACGAATCATAGTTTATCATAGTTTGCTTATAGGATCATAGAATCATAGTTTGCTTATAGGGGTTTAAATGTATTTGTATATATTTACAACTAATTTTTTTATTTATCTGCAGGTTATTTCGTAATTTTTAGGTTACCTCACCACCACGTACCTACGGAATTTAGAGAAAAAAATAATATCGACCTTCGATCCATTTTTATCAATTCAGTAGACCTATACAGAACACTTAGAGTATTAGAACACATTAGCACATGCCTATTACAAAGAGAAAAATAAAAGATTAACCCATATGTCACAAACAGTGCCCAAATCTTTAAAGTGTTCTATTCATTTGAGTCTTTAGTGATATTATTCGTAAATATGTGGAAGGCATCTCGCACTAAATAAATGGTCAGGTACAGAATTTAAGTTAAAAGAAACTACTTGGGTACCTTTTCCTTTTTGAACTACTATAAAATATTAATAATTACATCCAAATTCAGATACATAACTCTGATACCCAAATAGTTTTCCAATCAGTGTCTTTACAAAGGGGTTGCACTATTAAATAAAAACCTTAAAAAACAGTTAAAATTGAAGATCAAACGAACTTCTAAGTGAAGTTCGATCGAAATTATATGAGCAGCTTAATTCGAAGCGATTTATTAGGTTTACTTATTGTAGTATCGGTCCCATGTGTCAGCCTTGCACGGTTATTTTAGAGTCTTTTTTTTTTTTTGTATTGGCAACACTGCTTCACCTCCGGCTCCTAATTAACCGGCCCTTTTGTAATCATTTTGTTTAAAGCCGAATTATATAAAAATGTAATGGATTATTCTATTTATAGGATAAACCATTGCATGGTAAGGTAAAAAAACGATAAGCACAGGTAAGTATTTTACTTATATTAAGATATAAGGGTTGGGATATTTATTTTCAGTAAATAAATAAGTAATATATATGTTTCGTTTTAAACTGGGAGGGTGATTATAAATCGCTTCGAATTAAGCTGCTCATATAATTTCGATCGAACTTCACTTAGAAGTTCGTTTGATCTTCAATTATATTTCGCAGCTTAATTCTTTGCGATTTATTAGGTTTAATTATTGTAGGATGTTCAGAGAGAAAATAAGTAAAATAGCTTACATGATCAACAATTATTATCCATTTTTAGTTATAATATAGCAATTAAATCAATTTCCATACAAAATATAACAACATAATTAGGTACCTACAATAATTATTATGTAGGCATAAAATCACTCAAAATAGTTTTTGCGAAATTGCTAGAATTTTCAATAATTTCTTTGTTATATTAAGCGAATACTTTGGAAGAGTTACTCCAGCCAGCGGCTTTTCTAATTGTATCTAAATTAACTCCAAGCTTGTTGGCCTTAGATGTTGCAGCATGCCGAGTGCTGTGAGCACTGAACAGCGAAGTGTCGATTCCACTTTCATACAGAGTCTGTTTTATCCAGTTACTTAATCTTTGTGAAGATAGTTTTGAATGTGGCTTTTTATAACTTATAAATAAATATTTACAGTTTTTACGAAGTTCTCTTGTTTTGTTAATATATGATTCTATACACCGGACAGGACAAATCTCTGGACGTTCATTATAAAAAGGGAGCCTTAATAATGGTTGGGGTGAATGTAGTTTGTAGGTTTTAATTATGTCTGGAATTTTAATAAACATTTCAACACTATATTTACTCATATTATCGAGGTGCATTAAAGATAATGTTTGCTTTTTTTTTTTTTTTTTTGACCAAAAAAATCAAGGATTATGTTTGTGTCCCATATGACCTCATATTTATATGTATTGCAGAATATGTATTAATAATAATAATAATAATAATAATAATAATAATAATTTATTTCAAAAATATCAATAATACATTTACAATTACAAGCCCTGAAGCCCAAAGTAGCGTTAGCCGTGTATTGGTCTTCAGTTTTCACTTCCCTAATCTTTACAGAAATAAAAAAATATAAACAAGGCAAATAGGCACAACACTTAGACAATAATTTAAATTAAGATATAAAATTGAAAGAAATAAAAAATAGTAATTACATAAATTTATAACAAATTAGTAACATGCGTGAATGTGCAAACGTGATTGTATGTCAGTGTGTGTTTGTGTGTGAAGATGCATGCTATATATGTGTAGTGTTAGAGGTTTTCTTTACAAATAATATAATAGGTATAAATTTTTCTAAATAATATAAGCAACACAAATATGCAACAATAATTATGATTTAATTTTGAGTAGGTTTTCTGTACTATCATAGTCAAGATTTTGTAGCCAGAGTTTGATTATACATTTAATTTTATAGTTTGATAATTTCTTAATTTTATGTTTAGAATTAAGTATGTTATAGAGTCGGGGTGCTATAGCGTTGTAGTGTCTCTGGGCAAATTTGCTGTTTATCTTGGGAATTGGACAATCATCTCTTCTTTTGTGTGAAGGCAAAAGTTGGGGTACGGTTATTTTATGATATTTACGAATACATTGAAAAATAAACAGTTTTCGCACAGACAGTAATTTTGTTTGCTCATAAAGTTGGTGAGTAGGAAATCTAAACGGTAGATGTAATAGTACTTTTAATACCGCACGCTGTGCCCTCTCAACCTCTATTAAATCTGTTTTACTGGCCGACCCCCATGAACATATACAATAAGTAATAACACATTCAGCCAATGCTTTGTATGTTTGAATTAGAATTTTAGTATTAGTGATAATTCGTAAATCTTTAAAGATATAAATTAGCTTCCTTAGCCTTTTGCTTACTGTTGTATAATGTATTTTCCAATTAAGTCGGTCGTCAATATTAATTCCTAAATATTTTGTGTTAGTTACTCTTTCCAGTATGGGACAGTTACATTCGGTATCGCTTATTTCGTTAAGATTGCGATTACATGGGAATGAGTGAATACGCACAACGAATCTCTTGGGTGAAGCAGCCTTTGTTTTGCTAAAGCATAGATATTTAGTTTTTGACGTGTTGAGCGTCAGTAAGCTATCTTCAAGCCATGCAGTCAACAAAGATAAGCCGCCCTCTGCAAGTTGACGGACATGCTCCCAACTCGAACCATGGAACAAGATGACAGTGTCGTCAGCAAACATCTGAATTTCTGCTCCCTTGATTTTGGTATTGCACAGCTGGTTTATGTAAATCAGAAATAGCGTTGGGCCTAACGTGCTACCCTGTGGGATGCCATAAGTGCTGAAACAGAAGTTACTACGGTTGTTTTCCACTCTAACGCACTGGCTCCGATTGGTGAGATAGTCCCTGAACCACAAAAGAGCATTTCCACGTACTCCACAGTTTTCTAGACGAGTGAGTAGGATCGGGATTGAAACAGTGTCAAATGCCTTCTGTAGGTCCAGGAACACTCCAACACATTTCTCATTATTATCCAAAAATGTTGTTATATTTGTTGTCAACTGCAGAACAGCGTCATCTGTTGACATTTTTGCCCGAAATCCATATTGTGTATGGCCAATAATGCTATTTTTTTCCAAATAATTCATTAGTCTATTATTCGTGATTTTCTCGACTATTTTGGCCAGTGCACTTAAAAGAGAAATTGGTCTATAGTTTGTTGGCAACACCTTGTCACCTGACTTATAGATAGGGCAAACGATAGCACTCTTAAAGACCTTTGGGAAAATCCCATATTCAAAGCTAAGGTTGGTTACATATGCTATTGGTTCTGCTAGTAGACCACTAAATTTTTTGAGTATGGAAGTAGTAATGTTATCTAGACCAGGGGCACTGTTGTTTTTAAGACTACAGATAACAGCGTTCACTTCAATAGGATTTGTAAAGTACAAAGACATAGAGCTTTGAGGTCCATCATTTGTCCTTGCCTTTATGGACAAGTAGGCTTCATCGGTATTAAGATTCTGCAGAGTCTTATTAGCAAGAGCAGGCCCTACAGAAGTAAAGAATTTATTAACTTCATCTAGAGATTCAGTAACCGTTGGTTTCAAATGTAATAACTCAGAAGGTGACGTTTTTATATTATTTAAGTTACAAAGCTCTTTTATAGTCTTCCATGTTTCTTTTATATTACCCTTATGTTTTTCCAAAAGACAATTATAATATTCTTTTTTTAAATTCTTTATTATCTTTTTTAATGCGTTACGGTAGGCTATAAACTGGTTTTTCATCTGTTCATGATTAGTGCAATCTTTAGCCTTTTTTTGCATACTATCTCTTTTCCTAATTGCCCTAACAACACCTGCAGTCATCCAGGGCTTAAGTGGTGATAATCGTTTTGGTGTTTTACGTACTGAAGTGTTGTCATTGATAATTTTTTCAAGTTTCGTAGTTAGGATATATGCAGCTTCATTCACATCTTTAGTTGAGTAAAGATCTATCCATTTTTCTAAAAGCAAACACTTCTCAATACCATCAAAGCTGACATTAATTTTATTTGAATACACGGGGTCTTTTGGAACGCCAACCGCTTCTAAATGCAGCAAAATGGGTGAGTGGTCAGTTAGTTCATCAAAGACAAATGTTTGGGCATTGTATTTAGATTTGACCATAAAATGGTCTAAACATGCCTTTTGCCTAGTTGGACAGTCAATGCCTTGTTTAAGCCCATATAATGCCATTAAATTAAGATAATTAGCAGCATTGGCGTTAAGGTTATCGGGCAAAATATCAATGTTTAAATCACCAGTCAAAATAACATTACTATGTGAACTGTAGCTGCTAAGAATTCGATCTAAGGATGTTATATAGTTGTGTGGGTTTTTAAAACAGGGTGGGCGATAAGTACAAATAATACAAGTGTCATTTTTCAATTTTAAAACAAGGCAATTACCGTCCGAACATTCTGGCTCGTAACATATAGTATCTATTGTTTCCCTGATATATACAACAATACCATCGTTTTGATTTAAACTAATCTTCGAGTTAAATGTTTTGTAGTTGACCATACCAGGTGGAGAAAAGTTTTCATTGGTCCAGCACTCTGTTAGTACTATAATGTCTATTGGAATATCAATCTTTCGGAGAAACATAATTAAAACATCAAAATTGCAGTTAATGCTCCTAATATTGATTGTTAAGACATACAGACAGCTATCTGGCTTGTTATTTCGAATTGGACATTTAATTAAATTCAAAGATTCCAAAGAATCGCTCAATTTGAGACACATAATATTCTGTGTATCATCAATATCACTCACAATATTGTCAGTTAAAACATTAAATTTTAAAGAAAAAATATTCAATATAACCATTTATTGTCCAGAGCAAGTACCCAATAACACACAAATAGGCCAAGTGTAATGGAACAAACATATTTTTTAAATAATAGTAATCAGAACAATACATTTTGTGAAATTGGTGGGTAGCTAGCAAAATCTCAATATAGGCGAGTCGACATAGTGTCAAATAGTGAAACATAATATTAATGAGGTAGAAATGTAGCAGAACGTTTATTAAATTGAGGTTGATTGTTGTGGACAATAGTTTGTCGGAACATATGAGAATTGTTTGTGTTACTAAATTTTTGGTATCCAATATTTGGTAATAGTTGCATTTTACAGTTAAATCCTTATAAGTGTTGCTAATTATTTTATCATGTTTAGAATTATTCACGTTTTTAGTTATCTTTAGACTGTACAGTATGTGTTTAGTGTGGTATGTGAAGAAACATAATTTGATAAACAAAGACAAGGTACATATTTTTGTTAGAAAACAGAGCAATTGAAAATAGATTTTACTTTTGTGAAAATTATTACTATACGTAAGTAGTCATTTTTTAAGACATTTGTTAAAGTCAGCCTCGCAGTTGATGCGCACCGCGGGGCTACCGTCTTGCTGCCGAAGGTATACGTTGCCATAGCTCGTCCAACAGTAGCGGTACCCGTTCAAGCTACCAAAGTCCCGTGCCAAGTAGAATAGCCTTTTCATTTTAGTGGTTAAATTTTCTGAAATATACACATTTCTTGATTCGCCGGCTAATCCAAGGTTTTCTGTTGTAAGATGTTTATTTTGCTTTTTGTACTTTTTTACCGATAAAATAATTTCCTCTTTTTTATTCGATGAACTAAATTCTACTATTATTGGACTTATAGTATGTACTTTATTCTTATTTTTAACTCGGAAGATACTTTTTATTTCACACTGCTGTATCTGGACATTTATGTCTTTGCAAATATTTATAACTATCCGTTGTAAGTCGTCTTTGCTTTCTGTCTGGACGCGTGGTATATTTCTTATTTCGATACTAGCCGACCTCGCACTACGTTCTAGGCTGTCCACTCGTTCCTCCAACAAGTATATATAATTATTATTTGACTTGCGTTCTCCTTCCAATACATTCAATCTCTCCTTCATTTCATCGTACTTGCTTGACAAAAATTCCAAAGACTTGCTCAGTTCAAGGTTTTGTTCTTTTATTTCAAGCATAGTTAATTCCATAACCCTAAATTTTTCATCATGATCTGATTTATTTTTCATTAAAATTTCTTCCATAGACGACTGCAAAGAGTTTAATCTAGCGTCCTGCTGTAACATATTTTTGTTAAGCGTGTTTTTCATATCGTCTATTAAACTTTTAACATCCTCTTTACACTTACACTCATCGTTTTGTTTACGTTTATTCCGTGTGGTTACATTCTTACTCGGTTTTGGTAAGTCTGGTTCGGAATCAATCTTTTCGAGCATTGAAGGAGGAGTGCGTGCTAACGACATTTTTCCAATTTAAGTCGACCGATTTATGAATTGATATTGATTGTGTGTCTTAAGCCTTATTTATTTATTTCAAATGGCAACACTTCTTCAATCTTATGTTATGTTATGGTAATTGTCTTCTGACTGAATGAATGTGACTGTATTTGTTTATTTCGACAAGAAGAACAAAGAAATTTCAAAAATTAAGCAAATGGGCACTGACCGTTGGAATTTTGGAGCTTGCACTTCATGTGTAGGATCTGTAATAGCTGATTCCAATGGCGACTTGTATCTTCAATGTTTCAGTTCTTTGTGCACTTAACTAAGGTTTTTAGCCTTAATAGTTCCGTATTTTGCACCTTTGTTAAAAACATCGGTTAGAAAATTAATTACGACATGAACTGAACAGGTCAAGTAATTGTGCTGCATTTCGGAACAATAACTAAACAAGACTTGATACAGCTGTTATATTGCTTGTAAGTATTACTAGATAAAGAAGATAACATTATTTCTGTAGAATCAACAGATAACGATTTATTTAATAAAACTTGCCTGATAACTTCACGGCAATCAAACCGAGTATCTTGTGTAAGCTGTGTGTCAATCTGATAGGAGATTGAAGAAGGTTAATATTGGGTTCAAAATAAATTGATTTAGAAATAGATATCTTTTTCAATAATGGGAACCATGGCTGTGTGGGCCATTTTAGTACTACGAATATACCCTCGGCCTTATCATCTATTATTTCTCTAAGTGTCTTTAAAATGAGGGCAAATGGCGGAAATGCGTAAAAATAATAGTTAGTCCAGCTGATGGTGAACGCATCAACAGCAAATGGTTCGGGTTCATTTTTCCACGTAAAGTACAATGGGCAATTTGTATTACACCTACTGGCAAACAAATCTATTTCTGGTCTATTTCACCAAATACTCGTTTAATACCACAATAAGCATGTTCACTTAATTCCCATTCAGTATCTAGAAACTTTTTGCGAGACAATGCCGTGGGTAAAAAATTGTCCTTCGTATTAATATAAGAAGCTAATACTTTAATTTTACGTGTTTCGCACCACTGCCATATTTTTTTTTTTTTTTTTTGGACATATCATTTAAATTTGGGTACTTTATGCTGCCCATTCTATTAATGCAAGATATCGCGGTTACGTTATCAATGCGTAACAAAATTTGACAGTCAGATAATTCTTTAGCAAACGTTTTTAAACCTAAATATGCCGCTTTTAATTCAAATTAATTAATATGAAGTGTCATTTCAGACTCCTTCCAATAACCAAAACATTCCTTGTTATTACTCGAGGCACCCCAGCTTGAATGAGAAGCATCAGAATTAATTTCAATTTTATAATCATCAGATCTTAAGCTAGCATAACCATTATCAATTTTGTCTAGCCACCAATAAACATCTTCCCGGATATTTAATGATAAACTAATCTGTCGTTCATATGATGAATTTTCACATAAACTTAAATACATAAGTCTTTCAAGACGTTTAGAATAAAGCCACGAATATTGAATAGCAGGGCAAGCCGATATGAGAAGTCCAATCAATTGTGCATAATTACGTAACTTAATTGTTTTTGCTTCGAAGATTTTTAAAAGAGATTGTTTTATTTTTACCCTCTTTGTTTGAGGTAATTTTAAAACCATGTTTTGGGAATCAAATACAAAGCCTAGAAATTTAAATGTGTTTGAGGGTTGTAAAGAACTCTTATCACAATTAATCTAGAAGCCTAAACTTTCTAAAAGTGTCTTTGTAAAAAGTACGTTATTATAGCAATCTGCCTTTGTTTTACCAACGCAAAAAATATCGTCGAGATAAATAACTGATATCATATTTCTTTGATGTGATCGCAAAAATTCCATAACAGGTTTTAAAAGTTTTGTAAAGGTAGACAATTAAATTCATATAGTTTGTTATTGAATTTGAATCTTAAGTACTTTTTGTGCGAGTTATGAACTGGTAGAAAAAAAATATAAGTCTTTTAAATCAATAGTTGACACAAAACATCGCTCGGTAACGAATTTAGATGCAGTTTTATAGCCTTACATTTTAAAATGGACGGTTTCAACAAACTTGTTTAATTTTTTCAAATTCAATATGAACCTTTTGTCTCCGTTTGGTTTAGGTACTAAAATATATCGGATACAAACTGTTCACTATCGTATGTACACTTAGGTATGGCTTTTATTCGAATCAAGTAATCTATGCAAATTTTAAAATCGTTAAAATTTTTATCTGGCTTATATCTTGAGTCAGGATTACTATTTCCGAAGGGCTTTTTAATAAACGGTATTTTATATCCCTTAATCCAGGACAAAATTATAGGATCATTAGTTATTTTTAACCAATTTTTGTAAAATAGCTTTAGACGGCCAGAATAACTGACCTCAGATGTTAATATCTCCTGTTGTATTTCTTGGGCGGCAAGCGTGAGCGTGTGTAGTTCGGGGTGTGTCGCGGCGGCGGCGGAGGCGGCGGCGGCGATCCCGAGCGCTGCACCGGGCGAGGTCTCCCCGCTTCGGGCCGCGCAGCAGGCTTCCGTTGCGGGGGCTTCCAGTTTAAACAATTTTGAGAAGTAATCCTATAATTTTGGTTGTTTCTGTTTGAAATAAATGGTTGTGAAGGCTTAAGGGATTCTCCGGTTTTTTGTATAGTTTTTGCGGACCTTAACTTTTCTGGTAAATCGGTCCCAAATAAAAATGTATCTATGGTGGTCTGACGAAGGGTATCTTTTAGTTCTGCATTGATAGTATTAATAACTAAATTTCTTCGGGCCTTCGTTAGGTAGTAGAAGGAATCGCACAACAATTTGCTTGCATCACTTAAGGGTTTTAGAATATCCTGCGATGAATATTTCTTTGTAATGACTTTCTCTGTCGTTTGCGCTAATGCAGCCAAAGCAATGCTGATTTGTTTTTGACTAAGCGTTAAGGAATAGTATATTTCATTACGAGTGCGGAAAGCCTGTCATTGCAAAGAGTTCCGACAAATGTCTACACGAGCCGAGGCGCAGCCGAAGGCGAGGGTTGACAGTCGGAACGAGTTGCAATGACGGTTCCGCACGTGTACTGAACGACTATTTTTAATACAGTTGCGAAAAAATTAAGCAATTTTATAAAATATACAAAATGGCGCCAGCCGTGAAAGATTATAAACAGAGATTTTTTTTGTTTGTTTACCCATTCTGGGTAGGCAAAGGGAACTATGCCCATACAGCCAAGTCGATTTTTTGTATTGACATGAAATAAAAATGAATTTAATGAAATAAAATGAAATGAAACCTAACCTGACTCATTGCATCAAATCATTATATCTGATATTGAAACAAATTAGTAGCTTCTTTTCAGAAATATTTGCATGAATCGTGAAAACTTCTATGATTTTTTTTTTAGTAGAAACTTCGTGGTTGATTTTTTCTTTTTAATAGACATTATTTTGACATTTGGGAAAGAGAACGCACGAGTGCGGAAAAGGTAAAGAAAAAGCACGCGTGTGTAATACCCCACATCCCGAAAGCTAAACGTCCCTGCAATACGCCACTTTTTGAGCAACTGTATTAAAAAAATCTTTTTTGCTTGTCAGTTCTGAAATACCCGCTTTAACTTCAGGGTTGAGGATAGGCGTTAATAGCATTTCACAGTTTTTGGGTACCCGATATTCTTGTAACAACGACTGTTTTGTTTCTTTGATGAGACCCTTGGTAAGTATGAGCTGCCGTCTATCGGATATGTTTTTATTAATTTCATCTCCCAAAATATCTTGCGACTGGGGAACTTCCCCTAATAATGACAGTATTTCGACATCAATACCACTGTCTCCTCGTACCTCCTTTGTGAGATCCGACGTCGAAGGTACTGGATTCTGTGCCGACGACGACGTATGAGGAACTGCCTCGTTCATACATGCCTCCTCCTCAAGCGATTCTTCGTGATGTGGTGAACTTTCGGGAATGACTTCCACGATAGATTCACGGTTATGCTATGATTAGAACTTCACCATGTTCGTATTTTTTTTGTGGGTATTTTTAAAATAGGTTTAGTTCTGTAGTATAATTTTTGATATTATCATGAATACGTTTTATTTCATAAATGCTACCGGGCACAAATAATGTATGTTGTGCTTAAGTAAAGCATTATTTTATATTATATTTTTTAGTGAGTACCTACCCTCAGGCGTGGTACAAATTTGTGTCATTTGACAAGTGAGTACCTACTTTAAATAAGTATAAATTGGGTTATAAAGTAAGTATGTTGTGCTTAAGTAAAGCATTATTTTATATTATATTTTTTAGTGAGTACCTACCCTCAGGCGTGGTACAAATTTGTGTCATTTGACAAGTGAGTACTTTAAATAAGTACAAATTGGGTTATAAAGTAAGTATATCTGCAGACAGACGCGCAGAATACAAGTTTTTAAACAATGTTAAATGACATTGTTACATAATTTACTTAAATTCGATGGATTCTTCGTCAGATGAAATAACGCGAATTCTTTTCCTCAGCTTATTTTCGAGTCTCCTTATTTTTCTTCGTATTATTTCATTCTTATCTTCGTTCTTGCGCTTCTTCCCCATCTTGAGAGCTTTGTGTAACACTAGATGACCGTTACAATGAAGTCTTGAACGTTGCCAGGAACACGTGCGAAGGCTTGAGCACGGGAACGAACAATGATTACAAAAGGGCCGGTTAATTAGGAGCCGGAGGTGAAGCAGTGTTGCCAATACAAAAAAAAAAAAAAAAGACTCTAAAATAACCGTGCAAGGCTGACACATGGGACCGATACTACAATAAGTAAACCTAATAAATCGCAAAGAATTAAGCTGCGAAATATAATTTTTATAATGTAGCATATATCTGAAGAAGCCATGTTAACCTTCCTACTCACCTCTAACACCTAAGCCATTCCATAAGAATAACTGCAGATAGCCCCCGCTTCTCTGTATTAATATAATAACAACAACGTCACCTCCCTTTATACGATCTAACTCAAAAGTGTCGTAAAAGTCAATTCCTCGGATGCATCTCTCGTGTTCTGTTGTGGTGCGCATTCCGATATTCGGAACGTAAAATTATTTATTACGGCATTTAGCGCGCGGTGCGGAGTCGTAAACGAGAATTTTTCGTATTCAACGAAGAGACGTTGAGATGGAATGTGAAGGACTTATTAAAAAAGAAATATATGCAAATTGCTCAGTTATTTTATTTTTCATACACATTTTTTGCGATGAAGAAATTGAAGGTTTTTTTAATACATGAAAAATAAAGAGGTTACATTTCTGTTAAACAATAAATGTTTGTATCAGATAATACTTATAACTTCTGGGCTAATACTGAACCAAAAAGTCGCATAAAATCTGTCTCATATTGTTTTTGTTTCGGTAGTGCTGACAATTTGAAACCAAAGTGGCATCGGAATCCAAGGAAATCATTAATTGACGTCATTCATGGTGAGAGGTTCTGGATTCAAACCCCAGCCCCTTTCTCTAGTTTCACCATGTGGCCTTTATAGCTCAAGCTTCTTAAAGTATACTTTGGATTGGATATTGTTAATCAAAATATCTTTAGCTAATAGCACTATCAATATTATATCAACATACTAGGGAATATAAAAAGTTTTCTTTACGTCTCTTTACTTGAATCCAATTTTCTCTCTATTCAGTTCAATGTCACTTTTCATTGGTTGAGAATAAGAGTGTACAATTTAAAAACTTTTGATTCACATTGTTTAAGATAAAAAACCTCTTCTTTCACTTGGTTGATATATTATTCTGTTATCGAGCTTACAATTTCCAAAGTCGTCTCGCTTTCAATTTAAAAAATTATGTAACATGCACCTCAGCCTATAATAACCTTAATATTTTAAAGAAAAAAAAAAGAAAAAAAGTCGTAAATAAATATATTCACATATAATATTTCGAAGGCCACATTTCGAGCGTCACACGCAGTGCATAAATAATGGAATTGTGGAGCCATAAAATATTCAAAACCGCGATCCGAAACAAAACGAACTAATTTCCCCGCCCTCACACGTGGTGCTCAACCAAAAACCAAATTTAAATCGAAGTACGAAACAGTTTTACTGAAAATAAATATTTTGGCGCGAACTGTCTTAATAATGTTGCTCCTTTTTATTTCAATTTCAATTTTATTCCATTTGTTTGATTGATAAGACGCTTGAGGATACAACAACATAAATTACCGTCGCTTAGATTTAAAAATCGTTGTTTCTAGTTACAAAACACGATAGAATATCTTTCAAACTAGCTTGAAGACACATAGGCCCATTAAGTTTCTTTCACTCATCATCAACTTAGGTACTATAAGAACGTAAGTTAACGCGTAATGTCTTTCAAAATAACATTCGTTCCTATTACAACAAGAAAAGTTTCCTCATATGAAAAGTTCTAGCCACGCAGCAGTCCAGAAATCTGCTAACATATTATTATAGTTGAATACGCTCAATCGGGCTGTCCACGTTGGAAGTTCTGAAGAGGTCGTTCGGAAAATATGGGTTAAGTGTTATATGGCTAATGGTCCGTACTGTGATTGCTTGTGCGAAACTGATTCGTGAACATATATTCACAAGACATTCGGAGTTCGAGGAGTTTGTATTAATAACTAGCTCAAGTACTCGTCTCCGATTGAGTGCAGTTTGGTTTAAATTGTTTGCTGTCTTTTATGTGGATGAAACTTGAGCTCTGTGTTAATACTAGCGCTGTGGTATTAAATTTTGCAAAACATAGATACTAGCGACACATTGCAGCTCATCCATTTATTTTTTCTTTCAGCAACTTAAACGATCACTAAAGTTTCCGCTGCCATAATTTATTTTTCATCTTTTTCTTCTAACTGTAAGATTCTATTAAGGAGATGTTAGCTAATGATTCTCCAAAAGTAGCACTGGAAATATTTGATGAAACAGTTCGTCAAAATAATAAGTTAAAGTTTTTGACTGGTTATGAAAATAACTCAGACATTTTCAATCTCTTATCATAACTCAATAACAGCCGATGAGATGACTTACCCCAGCCAGTGTGAGGCATTGTTAGTTTTTGCTTTGGTGCTTTCAGAATTATTCTCCAAGAATCCAGCTAAGGCGCGGACGTGCATACATTTCCTTGCATTTGCAAATTGCACTGTAGCAAATTAAACTGTAGCCGTCAAGCTGATAAAATGAAAAGAAATAAGTATAGTTCTGTATAGCTTCTCTGAAAAATAAATGAATAACTACAAACTTTATTGAAAATATTTTATGGACTATTTTTCCAGTCATCACAGCCTCATTTTTTTTTTCATTTAGTTTTGTTTCTCTTTAACACCTAATACCTACATGACCGGCCTAAAGCCGATTGAAGAGCTTTTTAACTTTTACATGTCTTCGCCATGCTGACGATCATTATTGATTGACTCAAACTCTATAACTTTTATCATATTAAAAAAATAAAGCAATTTAAGAAATAGTTATGTTTAAATATGTGAAAGCACGATGTCAGGTTTAATTTACTGTCCGCATAGTGACTCTTTTGTCAATTTAGTGCTGCCACTTATTGTTCTTGCACGTTCCTTATTGTATTTAATGTTACAAAAACATATTAATTTGAACTTCAAAAAATGTAATTTGCAAGTCTGGAAAGAATATTTTTAAACTTATTTACTGCATTTAGACTAAGCCTTAAAAAAGTCTCCTTAAACTGGAAATCGTTTAATTAAGCATGCCAAGAGCCAGCCCCCACTAGCGCAGTGATTAAATTCCCGCTAATTTAATCTCCGTAATCATGAGTCCCAGGATCCCAGCGCTGTTGTGAAATAAAGCCACCTCATGAACATTGCTGGAATGTTCTCGAAAACCGGTTTGTGTTCGTAAAGAAGATTGCTTAGATGTAATACGATTTTGTTTAAGTAAAATACGTGAAATTGAGTTAGGATCTGTGAGCTTACTTGAAGAAAAAATGAATTTTGTTACATTTTTACTCTACTGAGACTCTGTTATACTTTAACACGATTCATTATTTTAAATATAAAATACTTATTAGAAGTAGATCTCATCGTGTATTTGTAAAGATTTTTCATTTTACGTGACAACTCGGTGTCCTTTTATTTTATTTTATTTATTTACTCTTCATTGTACAAACACAAAATAAAAAAATAAAGGACAATAAAAAAGAAAACACAATCGGCGGCCTTATCGCTAGAAAGCGATCTCTGCCAGGCAACCAAAATAACATGATAAAGTAAATTAAAACAAATGGGGTTTACTTACAAAACAAAAAAGAAATAAAAAAAAATAATAATAACAAAAACATGTCGACTTTTTGTTACAGACATTCAGACATTCTTAATTTATATATAAACATACATACATAAGAATACAAGATATACATATATATACTAGATTGACTTCTTCAGTTAAGGATAAGTAGTGTTTATTTTCACACATGAGAACATAAATATAATATAATAAGGTACTATTTTCATTTGTCGGTCTCAGTAGTCCTTACTGAGACCGACTTCCTTTCATTAATATTTCTGCGAAACTTGTATCCCATACTGACCTAGCTAAGAATAAAATCTAATCTATTTTTTCCTTTAGGAAAAAAATCCAGTGCACCACATTACTTTAAATGAAAAAGTTTATGAGAAAAGATGGATGGTTGTTTGTTTTATTTTTAATTTTTAAACGTCTAGCATGAAGTTGGAGTCCCACAAACAAGTAGAATAAATATAATAAAGAGCGAATACACATGGGGCGTTCGACGCTGCGTTGAGCGCGCGTTAATACCGTACACACATCGTGCTTTGGATAGCGTTCGGCTAGCGTTAGTAGGGTGTTCATTGAGAATGCTATGCAGATTGAAAATGGCGCTATAAAAGACGACGACGCGACGGAGACAAAGAAATTGTTGTAAAAAAATAATTAACAATTACTCATCGAATTTTTTTTCTTTCTAAACTATCTTCAGATTTGACAATAATCAACGAATACAGAGCATTAAAAAAACCGACTTCACGTCTAAACTTTGGCTGACTTAGAGTGTCATCCACGTAAAAATTCTCCGAAATCATTCATATTGTTTCAAAAATTTTAAATTTTCAATGAAGTACTCAACCGATTTCAATGAAATTTTTATAGGAACAACTATGAAGCATCATGAAATATCATGTAACAAAGACACAAAAAAAACATTGCGATGAATTGAGAACCTCTTCCGTTTTTGGAAGTCGGTTGAAAATTCTACCATTTTTGTGTTTTCAACATGGTATTTTTATAATTATCACATTCCATATCCTAAATAGCTGGTCGCTTTTGAATTTCGTCAATAAATAAATCAGTATCGAAATGTTCGATCTCTGATTTCAGTTGAAGTGTGTCTACAATACATGTAAGCATTCAAATATACAGCAACATGTACGTCTCGAAGCGTCTGAAAAATGGGAACACGCGCTTAACGCGCGCTCAGTTATAAGCACGCGCTTGCGTGTGTATGCATCAATAGCACTTCTGGTTCTCAAAGCACGCGTTGGCAAAGCGCGCGCTTGAAAATGCTCAATGTGTAGCCGGTCTAAGCTTCAAATAACACAAATAATATTTTCTACTGCATCAGAATTTACGTATAAATCAGCCCGTAAAATATTTTTTTATTATCTTGAGTTCCCTAACATACAGCTTAACCATATAGGTAACCAAATAACTTTTGTTTGACTTTACGATCGTAGTATCGATCGTAGATCGTAGATCGTTAGGCTTCGGTTACTAGTCATACAATCGTTTTCCGATAAGCAGCTTCAATAGAACGAGCTAGAAAACCAATAAATGTCATAATATAGACCGCATTTGTCAGAACTTTTTGGTCTTCACGTCACGAAATATAACATAATATAACCCTTTTTGTAGTTTATGTGTGTTTGTTGCTTGCGGCTATATTTTAATTTATTGTATTCGAGTTGAAACTTCAATCAAAGCACACGAGGGATTCTGTGGCGCGATATGTATACATATGGCTGATAGTTTCCCATTGTGTGTAAAATAAGTGTCTTCAGGTCTAGATAATATTTTTTTAGAAGTATACTGTAAGCTTACTATAAGCGTAAAATTAGAGTGACCCCGCTGGGTAGCAGAGTCCATTTAAGAGACGAGGACAAAGGTGGGTTAGTTTTTAAAATAAATAAATCCCCACACAGCCACACCAAATGCATGGCCCCAAACTAAGCAGAGCTTGTGATATGGTATGCCATTTATTGAACTAGGGGGGAACCTACAATATAAAAACATATACCTACATTGTAATTAAAAATAATTAAAAGAGCTTTTTTTATAGTATCTAAATATAATAACTGTAATATCTTTAAATTATGTAAAAAAAAAATGAGTTTTGTTTATATTCGAACTGTTATTTCACCTGAGATTATTGTGCTGACCTTTAGTTTAAAATCATTTTAATAAGTGTTTAATTGTGCAATTATATTGAAAATGTTTGTAAGATGTATTTTAGTTGGTAAGCCATAAACATTTTTTTTTCTTATTTCGTGCGGGAATTGAACCCGCGACCACTGGCGTCTAAGGCAAACAGTGTTACCCTATCACCAAAGTCGTCAAAAAAATTGTTTAACAATAAATTGTATTTAAGTAATATCCCATTTGAACTAAACCAGCTTTGCTAATTGAGGGTAAATTCCGCCGAGTGATTTGCCCGTATTATTGATTACACCAGTGAAGCTGTCATGACTCAACAAACAATACTCAATCAAACAATGTTCAATGTCAAAAGCAAATATCATTAGTTTATATTTGAGTTTGTGATGGTTCTCTACCATCTATTTTTACCCGACCGCGGTACGCAAAGGAGGGTTATGTTTTCAGCGCGTATGTATGTATATCAGTTTCTTGTTCCCTGATTCCTACTGAACTGCCGGACGGATTTAAACAAATGAGGTATCAAAAGATTCGTATTAACTGTGCAAGTAATATTGGATTCACGAAATTTCAAGATGGCGTCTTAAAATAAACATTTAGGGGGCATAAAAACAAATAATTTCTGATTTATACAATGATGTATCAAATGAAAGCTAATGGTCAGCCTATTCTAAATATGTATACGTAATACTGCTTCAAAACAAGTTAATGAAGGGGACAAGTTAATGAAGTGAATCTTTGCCAATATACCTAATGCTTTCTTAAACTGACATGTCTGTGAGCTTATAGCAGCTTTATATTTGTACTTGAAGCTTGTGCCCGCCTACTACTACTATTTTTTTATTAAAAATATAATTTAAAAGCTCTTATAGTCTTATGTGCTTGTTTCGCACTTGTTAGTTTGAACTTACAGTATTCCGCAGTAGGGTTTTTAGTTTTTGTAATTACTTTTTTCATACTTTATAATTGTTTGAAACTGACAACGTATTTCAGAAAAAAAAAATGTAAAAAACTTATGTATTTAAATTGGTCTTTACATGCTTCCTCTACTCTCTACTCCACTTTAGTGCACAAAATGCAGTACTTAAAAGGATTGGCAGCAAAACCTATCGAAAATTTATCAAAAACATTTCAAAGCAGATTTTGAGTAATTTTAATCAAAAACAGCGCTTCAATTTGTCTATCAACATTGTGAACAAAGGCCCAAGTCTTGCAATCGAGTTACGTAAGCCCTCAAAAGGTTGCCACCGAGGACCTAACTAAGTTACTCTTGGCATTAGGGTATAACCAGACAATAGACATAGAATATTAGGGCCCTCTTCATCACACTAATGGGAGTCGTCTGGTCTCTTCGAATTGTCTAACTAACATAGGCAATTTTTTTCATTGAGTAAACTTAGAGTTTTATCGGAATAATTGTAATCAAAAACATTTTATCTTAATAAAAGTTACGTTGTTAAGTAGCCATTTTAAGGTCATCTAATTAAAGACGTCTCCCAGTACGTGGCCGCCACTCGAGAACTTTTCTGCCCCAACGGCCATCTGTTCTGCGAGCTATGTGCCCTGCCCATTGCCACTTCAACTCTGCAATCCTTCTGGCTATGTCGGTGACATTGGTTCGCCTGCGAATCTCTTCATTCCTGATTCGATCTTGCAGGGAAACTTCGAGCATTGCCCGCTGAGCGCCTTTAAGCTTGTTTATAAGGCCCATAGTTAGCGACCACGTCTCAGTGCCGTAAGTAATCACTGGCAACATACACTGGTCTTAAACCTTTGTCTTCAGACACTGCGGTATTTTGGACGAGAAGATTTTACGGAGCTTCCCGAACGCTGCCGAACGAGTTGGATTTGACGATTGTCCTCTTTCTCAAAGTTGGACTTACATGTAATACCGTAATAAAGTATATACGGATACTATTTATAATATATATATATATTATATTATACATATTTAGTACCTATAATATATATGGATTTGATGTCCTAGGTATAGATAATCGTCAACAACTTCGAGCGTGGTGCCTCCAACTACCACAGGAGCAGGTGCAACATGGATGTTCGACATGATATTCGTCTTATCCATGTTCATTTTAAGACCCACTCGCTGCGAGGCTCTTCTGAGGTCATTGAGCATTTTACTCAGGTCCTGCAGGGTCTCAGCCATGACTACGATGTCATCCGCAAATCGAAGTTGAGTGATGTACTCGCCGTTGACGTTGATGCCGAGCCCATCCCAGTCCAGAAGCTTGAAGGCTTACCACAGCCTTTTTCTTTTACGTTGCGTCACGAACAAAAAATATTTACTAAGGTATGGTTATTAAATTAGCTGATAAACTAGTGAAACACATTGAATTAAATACAATAAGTTACAGTGAAGCTAATAACTATAAAAAAGGTCTTACTTGGTAAAATAGCATGCTTTGATTCTCCTTGCGAGATCAGATCAAAATGAAGAGATTCACAGGAGAACCAAAGTCACATAGCCAGGTTTTAAAGCTGATATCTCACAGAATGGATTGTCATTAGGGCCGTTCTCGAGTGGCAACCACGTGCAAGACGAAGCGTAAAAATGTCCACGCAAGGAAGACCAATGATCTGATCGAGGTCACCGGTAAATGCTGGACAACGTAGAGAAACTTGGGGGCAGCCTTTATCCAGCTGCACTGGATGTCTCCTTGCATGATAATAACTGAGGCCGAACAAAGCGCCCGTGTGTAGAGAATGACATTTTATATCATGAAAAATAATTCCTCTGGCTTCAGTTTAAAAATACAAACATATACTACAGCTTACCAACGTACAAAAAAGGGTGACACATACCTGTAACAGAAACAAATTTTATTAATATTTAGTCGCAATAAGTTCCGCCAAATGCAAAAGTATAATTTTCATGAAAAAAATATTAAAACAGAGAGTATCTTGCTTAGCGATTTAAGTCTGGCCATTCGTAGTGGGCGGGGAAATGCCACTTTAAAGTAAATAGTACAAGTCTTAAATTAACCGTTTGAAGTCGTTTATATTTATCAAAAAATATTGTATGAATAAATGAACAGGCGATTTTGTATGGTTATAGTCATACCATACTGTTTATTTTGTCTCAAGTTTTTGTGATTCGTTATACTAAAATGTATACAAAAGTAGATTTAAAAAAATTAAATAAAATCACAATGAAATCTTTTCAAACGTCTTTATAACAATGTAGAAAGTTAAAAAAATATATTTATATTTCCAACGTAAATTTCTTTTTTCCAAGTGAAATAGTTGTATCTTTATAGTGTAATTGATATTCTCGTCGGATGAAACGACTTAACAGGGACCCACATTCCTCTCTGATCCGACGTCTGAGTGCATCATTATGTCAATCCGTTTCTTAGTTGAAGAATTAAAAAAAAAGTTGTACGTCCTGTTTTCAAAAATTGCTTCATTTTATGGCGCCATATGACTGTGTGATACGATTTTAAAATGTTTTCGTCAAGTAAGGCTATTTTTTTTGAATAATTTATGATTCATGTACAGCAGTAAGCAAATACAGTAGGCAATTTGCTTTATTACCTGATTCTTGAGCTAGCTAAAAATATAACTTTCTAGGTATTTTAGACTTCTTTTTTGTCATTATGGAGTATGTAATGGTTCCGATAAATATTCAAAAACCGAATATCGTATAAACGTTATCTTCAACCCTTTACATTACATTAAATTTGACTATAATATAATCCGTTAAGAGACTAAAACGACAATTTAAAATATGAAATATAATAAAACAAAATCTGTTTGAAGGAAAAAGCTAGCCTTTGCTTTCACGTACGATAAGAGGATGATTTCAAAACTGAAATTGACCATTTTTGTGTTTCATATTTTAAAAAGATAAAATATTTACTTTAAAATAAGTCAAATCTTAACTTAGCCTCATTTCTAAGAACTAATTAGTTCATATCCTCAAAACATTAAGTATCCAATAAATTATTATCTAGCTCTAAAGTAAGAGGCAATTAAGTTTTTTTATAAAGAAAATATTTATCTCATAAAAACCAGCATATCTCACTTGACATAAATTATCACACATAATTAAAATAACCAATAAATCACAACAGTGGCAACATTGCTGTAAAGAGAACCCACAGGAGTCTGGCGGGAACTCTTAAAACGACGAGAAGTTTTTTTTTTCAATTTTCTTGAAAGTTATTTTTATTTTCGCCGAATACGAGAAAATTCAAGCAATTGAGTAAGTTTTTACTTATATTATGGACGGGGACGAGGACCCGGGCCCTAGTGGCACCGGGCCCCCGCCCAAGCGAAAAATAATTGAAACTGTCTCCAATGAGGAGGATCCTCATACACCATATCTAAAAAAGGGTTATAAAAGACTATACCCAGATAACTCTCTGCATACTAGCTTCCAAGTATTTGTGGAAAGCCAAAATGTTAAAGAAAAGCTAGGAAATAAAAGTCCAATTTATTTAAATCATATATTTTCAAACGAAATAAAAGGAATACATAGTCTACATAGAGTGAATGCTACAAAAATTTCAGTTATATTCAACCAACTCAACTATGCAAACAATTTTCTTCTTAACACCAACTTTTTAGAAAAGTATAATATGAAAGCGTACATCCCAGCTAAAGAAATTGAAAAAACCGGAATAATTAGATTTGTGCTCACAAATATATCAAATAAGGATCTCTACAATAAACTTTCATCCAAATTTGACATCATAGCCATAAGAAGATTTACTAAAAGAATTGGTAATGAACGAGTGGCCTTACAGACAGTTAGTATAACATTTCTATCTAACACTTTGCCTGATAATGTACAATATGACTTATTTTCATATAGAGTATTTGAATATATACCTCCACTTCTACAATGTTTTAAATGTTTTAAATTTAATCACTCGGCAAAAATTTGTAATAATAAACAAAGATGTTCTATATGTGCTGGTGAGCATTTATTTAAAGAATGTGACAAACCTAATTCATTGAATTGTATAAATTGTGGCGGTCCACACCTTGCAATTTCGAAGTCATGTCCAATTAAAGTTAAAAAGATACTAGAAAAGAAAAATAAAATTACTTATGCTGATATCAGCAAAACAACTATGAATGAATTTCCCCAACTGATAAATAAGAATGATTTTCCTCACAAAAATACACAAAATGTAAATAATAATGTATATAACAAACAAACTACAAAGTCTCCTGTAGTTTCTTCTGTAAATAAATCTGTAAATAAACCTGTAAATATAACTAACAAAAAAGTAAATTTGGAAGACATTGCCAATAATGATATTATTATAAATGCAATAGTCAAATCTTTACTATTTTTAGCCAACTCTGGTAATGAACCTATAACTACTAACAGGATTATAGATGTTTTTCTTTCTAATCTAACTTAACATGGATTATAACATTCCCATACAATCTTTAGATACCGACGCCAAGACATACTTAACTATAGCACAATTCAACATCCAAAGTGTCAATAACAAAAAACCCCTATTAGTAGATTTTATTTTTAATAATGATATTGATATTTGTTTATTAAATGAAACTTTTTTCAAAGAGACAAGCAACTTTAATGTTCCAGGTTTTGACATTATAAAACAAAATGGTCCCAAAGGCCATGGAGGTGTAGCTATCTTGATCAAAAATACATTTAAATTCAAAGTAGTTCAGACTATGTACTATGACTTTATGCAAACAGCTGCAGTCACTGTTCAAACTAATATGGGAACTTTATCTATACTATGTGTTTATAGTCCCCCTAGAGGTGGCCGATTTAAAACTAGGAAACTGAAGCAAATCATTGACAAATTACCCAAACCAATCATGCTATCAGGTGACCTAAATGCACATCATGTTGCATTCGGCTGTCTATCAACCAATTCCAGAGGTAGTGATGTATATAACTTGCTAGATGAATGTGATTTGTGTATTCTTAATACTGGATCCCTAACAACTGTAGGAACAGCTCATCATAATCCGTCAGCTATAGACATATCATGCATCAGTCCCAATGTAGCTCCACTTTGTGAATGGAAAGTACATGATGATCCTATGGGAAGTTATCATTTCCCCACTATAATAAATATTCAGGTGTCTATTGAAAAATATGTGACAGCTCCTTCCTCTGAACGTTTCATATATAGCAGAGCAAACTGGACCCAGTATCATTCTGAAAGTAAGCACATATTCGACAATTTAAATTTTGATTCTGAAAACTCCCAAAATATATATGACAACTTTTGTGATATTCTTATTAATTTAAAGCTTAAATGTATACCAAAAAAAGTTAATAAAACTCCATTTAAAATGAAAAAGCCAGTTCCTTGGTGGGATAATGAATGCTCTACAGCAGTTAACAATAGTAAATCTGCTCTCAAACACTATAGATTGTACCCCACAGTAGAAAACTACATTGAGTATAAAAAGACTGATGCAATTAAAAAGAGGTTAATTTCTGACAAAAAGAAACAATCTTGGACAAAATTGTGTGATTCATTTAACAGATATACACCTATAAGCATGATTTGGAACTACATTCGCAGATTCAAACGCATAACATGTAGAAAAGCTTCAAAAAATGATGAGTGGATTCCCTCATTCCTTGACAAATATGCACCTATCTCTCCTCCTGAAAAAGAAATAGATACAGCTAAATTAAATGAAATTTTTCAACTAACTGGAAACATAAATAGTTGCTTTCTCTCTGAACCATTTACTATGAATGAACTTAAAATGGCTCTTAAACCTAGAAAAGACACTAAGCCAGGTCTTGATGACATAACCTATAAATTAATTCAGAACCTTCATCCTAGAGCTCAGAGTATTTTGTTAAAAATATATAACCTGTTATGGTTATCAGAAACCATACCCGAAAGTTGGAAAACACAATGTGTAATTCCAATACTCAAACCTGACAAAGATGTTAATGATTGTAATTCTTACAGGCCAATATCACTTTCTTCATGTATTGGTAAACTTTTTGAATCCATGTTAAAATTTAGATTAGAATATTATAGTGAAAGAAATAACATTTTACCTGAACAGCAGTTTGGTTTCCGTAGAGGCAAAAGTGCCCATGATAGCTTCATGTCTCTCATTTCAGATATAAAAAAATCCTTTCATAACCATTCATATACAGCTTGTGCATTTCTCGATGTTAATGGTGCATTTGATAATGTTAATCCCTCACTATTGATTGAAATTCTCAGTAATTTAGGCATACCAGGCAAAGTTTTCAAATGGATATTCACATTTTTATACAACAGAACTATGTTTGTCAGATTTAATAACATTTTGCATGGACCAAGAACAGTATACAAGGGAACAATGCAAGGTTCCACAATTTCTCCTTTATTATTTAACTTGTATACATCACAAATTAATAAATATTTGACAGATACTTCTGTAAAATGTTTGTTGTTTGCTGATGATATTGTTGTGTATACTATAAATAAAAATGTAAATAGTGCTGTTAGACTTTTGAACAATGGATTAACTCAAATTCATAAATTTTATAGTGACCTTAAACTAGATATAATATATAATATATAAATATAAATACATATATATATAAATGTTAATAAGAGTGGTACTATACTTTTTAGCAAAAAAGATTGTTATCAAAACGAGATTGCTCCAATTAAATACAACTGTAATCCATTAAGTTGGTTTTCAGAAAAGAAATTTCTAGGGATATATTTAGATACAAAATTAAAATTTGAAAAACACATCAATTATATTATTAAAAATGCATCTAAGGGACTTAATATTTTACGATCCTTGGCTGGTGTTCATTGGGGATCAGATCCAAAAGTACTATCGATGCTATATAAAAGTATTGTTAGAAGTCACTTTGATTACAGCTGTTTGGCATATATGAACACTAATGTTTGTCAACTTAGAAAGTTGGATGTTATTCAGAACAAAGCTTTAAGAATAATAACAGGAGCTATGTGCTCCACTCCAATAAATGCTATGGAATCAGAAACTGGTATAATTCCACTCAAACTAAGACGTTTACAAATTGCTAACAACTTCAGTACCAAATTGTTGGCTACTAACAATATTTTTGTTTTAAATAGAATTTTACCTAATGAAGACCTTCCTCAAAGTCTGTTAAATAATATACAAATCACAGCAGAACAACTGTTATCTGAACATATCCCAGAAATTTTAACCATAACCCTAAATTTAAAAACCTTATTTAAAAATATGTACATATCACATACTTTACCCATATATAATGTTGATTTTAAATGTTATACAGATAATTTAATGTTTGTTGATACAGAGAGCATTAACAATCAATTTGAGTTCTCACAATATGTAAATAGTCAACCTAATACCTATAAATTGTACACAGATGGTTCTAAAGACACCAATAAAGTCACTGCAGCATACTATGACCTACAAGTAAAACAAACTAAATGCTTTAACTTGGATCCACAATGTTCAATATTTACAGCTGAATGTTATGCAATTTATAGAGCATTGATATATGTAAATAGTGTAAATAGTTCTGAATTTTTAGTGATTTCAGATAGCAAAAGTTGTTTATTATCTCTAAGTAATATTTCCATTAAATATAAGTCAAATTATATTTTGTTTAACATAAGAAAAGCAATACTTGTATTACATAGTAAAGGCAAAAATGTTAGATTTAAATGGGTCCCTTCGCACAGCAATATCACTGGTAATGAAGTTGTGGATAAGGCCACTCGAGGAATTTATGATCACACCATGCTGTTAAAAGTTCCTTTCACTGATTATCATGAACAACTGGAAAAAACAATGAAAACATTATGGCACAAATATTGGAAAATTATAAGTAAAAATAAAGGAAAATGGTACAGTAAAATTCAAGACACCCCGCCGCACATACCTTGGTATCATAAAAATAAAGATGCAAATTGCAGAAATTTCATCACAACCATTAATCGCCTTAGATTCGGCCATTGTAGAACTCCAGCTCATTTAGCAAGACTTAAGATAATTCCTGAATCAGAAAGAAATTGCAAATATTGTACAAGTGGTGAGATCTTTGACCTCGAACACATGATCATGAAATGTCAAAAATTTAATATACAGCGATTGACATTGGCGTCTGAGTTACAAGAAGTTTCAAGTGATGAAGTGCCGCTACAAATACAAGAACTTTTAGCTAAACCAATATTTTTCAAAAGTTTATATAAATTTATAGTTAACAGTGTTGAGAAAATTTAATTAATGTTATTTTATAAATAAGATAGGCTTAAGGACCTGTATCCATGCCGTTAATAAATTTATAAAAAAAAAAAAAAGAGAACCCACATTTTGACAGTTCAATTTTCTAAATACATAAATAGGTTTAGTGACTCGACGTGTAATAAATTAATTAATTGAAATAGTACTCCGGGCTGTTTTTGTATTAATTCTGATCGTGTTTACATTGAAATCGTTGGTAAGTCAATTAATTCACAAAGCTCCATATAACCGTAACATAAGCGTACCCTGGCTATTCGTATATATCAATTCTTTGATTTCGTAAGTTCTTAACCATGTTAACAAATAAATTAATGCATACAAATAATGCATGGTGTGGAAATCAAATCCAAATTCTTGTTGCTTTTTCATGTTTGCAGTAAAATTTTGCATAGCAGTTTATCGAAAAATTTTTCACAGGTAGAAAACTACAAAGAGTACTTGATTTTTATTTTAATTGAAGAAGAATTCAATTTTAAAACAAAGCTACTGGCTAGCCTTTTGCCTTATGGCTTTTTAGTCCTTAAAGTTTCCACCTTATTTATTTAGAGAAGTGAAATCGCCTGCTACCGCTCTATGGAGAGGAATTAGTTTTTATTCACCATAATTTGCCCTTAGTGCAGTATGAGTACTAAATATACCGGATAGTTGCCGGATATCCGTTTCATCTCTATATGAAGCATTAAAAAATGTCCCATTTACAAAAAAGACTCGAGATTCCCAAGCGTAGCACTCGTAGCACTGTAGCCCGTAGTTTCGTAGACGTTTTGCCGTATTCAGGGAGTAAGAGGAATGGCATTTTTTAAATTCATGTTGATATAAATATTTTACGATATCATTTAATATATTTAAACATTTTTATTTTGTTTTCCTGAAACATTGGGCTTAAGAGACCGTAGCATTAGATTTTAAGACTTAGAATGAGTAAGAATCAATCCCGAATATAATACAAAATAATGTATTTTAAAATGCCTTAAATTCAACAATTAAAGCCCTCAGCTTTATGAAACAATATAAGTATGTATCCCTTATGGAGTAGGCAGAACAGCAGAGGTTATAAAACCATTTGATATCACTTTTGACAAATTTTTATGCAATACAATGATGGATAGTCTCTATTGCAGTGACAGGGGGTCAGCCTATCGCCCACAAAAAATCTCAAATAAAACCTCTGTATAAGTATGTATGTATACATAATTATGAATATCGTAATGGTTTCAGATAATTCCTCACATTTACGACATCATTATAAAAACCTTAAGACCAAAAAGTCTTTCGTTCGTAAAACGTTCGTAAAATTCGGTTAAAAAGACTAGAAATATCAAACAAAAGCATCTCGAAACCCCTCACCAGCATTATTCGTAAAACAAATCGCACCGGCATATAATTGGCAAATATTTAAATAAAATAATTACCAACTCCCCAGAATCCAACGCAACCTTATTTTCAAATAGAATAAAGTTTACTTTCGCGTGAAAAGATCCATCTCGTTATGTTGGACCAATATTAGTTCATCTGCAGTGAATTATTGACGAACGGTTGTTTGAACAAAAACAGTTTTTTTTGTATTTCTACTTTATTCACACAAGTCAATTGGCAGAAAGAGTTTTTTTTTGTTTTTTTCTTTAGTATAAGTAGTGGTTGTGAGTATTCATTTAAGTACAGTTTTAGATGATCGGATGGCGAAGAGGTTATTCTATGCCAGTGAAGGTCCTGGATTCGATGGGAATTTTCTGTGATTGTTCACATATCGTCACGTTTATTTATGTGTTCATTTACTATCATATTAATATCTGTTTATAAAATATGAATGGTTTTATTTTTTTAAGTTAATTTCCAGTATTCATAACGTTAGTTCTGCTTAATTTGAGCTAAATAACGAGGTGTTGTACTTATTTTATTTATTTATTACTTTTATTTATTTAACGAGCAAATTTTTTTTGAACGATCTTATATCTGTAACTTCTATCCGGTTTAAACATATCTTTCCAAATTTGGTAGTATTACTAAAAAAATTGAAGCTGTATTTTGTTTAAAAACTAATATAGCATGAAACTAAACACGAAAAATGAAAATACTGCAAAGATTATTTTGTTTCATTTTTTCATTATAAATAAATAAATAAAATCACCAGACAATCACACCAACTACCTGGCCCCAAAGTAAGCATAGCTTGTGTTATGGGATACCATGTAGCGAACTAGGGGGGAACCTACAATATAAATACATAAATAGATAAACACCAAGACACGGAACATTTTTTTTTCTTGTTCCGTACGGGAATCGAACCCGCAACCACTGGCGTCTGAGGCAGACAAGTTCACCCCATCGCCAAAGTGGTCGTCAAAATTTATTATTTATTTATTTACATTATCAAACCACTAACATCGATTGATTGCTAACTAATGTCAGTTTTGTAATATGTAAACATGAATTGTACTACAAGAAATGTAATTTTGTAAATGCTGTGTACGTCTGTAAAGGCCTGCTGGCCTGGACATAATTAAGTTTTTGTCCTTTTAATAAAATACTCTCTAACCCCCTGTTAATAAATAAGATAAGTCACAAACTGTTGAACAACCAGCACTGGGCCAGCTTGGTGGATTACGGCCTAATCCTCCTCGTCACCCAGAGGAGAGACTCATAGCCCTCCAGTTGGCTCTTTACATGGAGTTGTGATGATGATGACAAACTGTTTTATAAAATATCAGCTAGCTGAATATCCTTAAAACAAAAACGAGAAAATCGAATTTAAATCAAAAGACTTTTCGATATTCGAAGCACTTCGCGTTGTCGGCCCACGAGGAAACACTCCAGTATCTTTGAAAAAATAACAAGGTGAAGTCAAACTACCTGTTGAGGTTCCGTAAGGCGTAAATTTTATATGAAAGTACAAGTATATTAATTTTGACAACCTCTGCAAACAAAGACTACTTAAGAATCATAATAAAAGAGATATTTATAGAAAAAGTTTTACCTGTATAAGTTATTTTAATAGTAAATTTTACATGATGTGAAACGAACATTAGTTCTTGCAGAAAAGATATATTAATATTAAAATTTCATACAATTTATAGAAGAAACGAGTGATTTTGTAGTTAGTTCTATAATATTTTTTGTAACTTTAAGTGGAATAAATTATTTTTACTTACATTATTATTTAAATCCTCAGTCAAAACAGAAATCCGTATTTATTGCTATGCTGTTCCATATTTTTTGCACCCCGAACCCTAATAACAAGAAGTTGGATTTGTGCTGAAGAGCTCAGTAATGATGCGACACTTTACGAAGGCTCCTCTTGAATGACGACCTCATTATCAATCATAATTACACGAGGTCACAAAATGATGGACTTTTTCAATCATTGATGGAAATACCTTTGATTTCTGATTCAAATTATTGATACTTTTTCAGTTTGTTTTTTGTATAGTACTTGTTTTAGTTTGTTTTTTTTTTTATTCATGGTACCAAAGTACGAACAAAAACTTTTGCATTTAGCACAAATTATAGTCTTAACTGTTTTCATCAAGATTGAAAATATAAGTATATAGCCTGAGGAAAAGTTTACAAAACAACTTATGATTTATGACCCAAAGGCATTTTTACTAGGCTCCTATCTATTCTTGGATTGATTAGGGTATAGGAATCTAGTAGTACATATAATACCCATATTTATAATTTTAAATAGATTAGAAATTTAGGAAACAATGCAAAACAACTCGTTCGAGAGAAACCGAAAATGTAACACCACAAACTCTACAGTAAAATGTTTTTTTCTAATATTTCCTTTCCCCACCAATTAGAAAAATGTGTTCGAAAAATTCTCAATTTGCAGAATAAATTAAGCGTTATGCTTTTTAACTTGTAACTCCGTTAGCAGATACTTGATTTCTCCCCTGTTTGTTTTAATGAAACAGTACCTTGAGATGCTAAGTCAATAAAAACAAAAACGGAGGAAATATTTTATGAAAAATATATGTTTTAAAGTTTTTTCATTTAAAATGAATATTTAAGGAAGTCACTCTACATATTATAATTTTTTTAAGACGAGACTAATAATATAATTAATAAAATCTGCAATGAAATAGTTGATTTCAGTATACTGGTCACTTAAAAACCAAACAGATGATAGTTTTATACAATAAGAAAAAAATTAATTCCTAATTTATTACAAAGATTTTTAAGTATTGAACTCGGTATTTAATCTTGCTTGCTTCTTCAGTACATTTTAAAATCAAATCTAAATAATGTTTTAATACAATCAACATCATACATCCCTAATTTTCTTATCTTACCTAATACAACACTCCGCACACAAAACATTCTGTTCCATTGAGAATCGTCGCGTCAAATGAAGATGGATGCCCTCGCATTCATTCCGCAAATACCGAACAACACAATTAGCGGAGATCCGCCGGCTCGGCTGTGAGTCTTGTACAAAATTAGACAGATGAGCTTTGATAAAGTAATTAATCTGAAAGTGTGATGCTAAAATAATTAGGTGCGAAATTGTTATTTCAACTAAAGAAGTTACTGGTATATTCTAAGATAAGCTTTTTGTGGATAAATCATTATAGAATGATAAATGTCAAGCAATTAGAATTGTTTGAACTATACCTTCAATGCATCACATCAATATATTTGACTATAGGTAAGAATATTCGAAAAATAAAATGAAATATAATGCACATTCAATGAAAAACCACTAGATATTGCCAATTTCGATGGCTTCAGAAATAACAGGCCCAATAAAAGTGATACGCGTTAGACACAAACTAACATCTGTTTAATTGTGGTTTTCTAGGAAGTGATATGTTTAATGGTAAATGTCTGAATTTTGTAACGTCTCTTTGGAAATTTATTAAAAATTTTCTCTCAAATTTTTATTAAGAGGAAATTTAATTGACCCAACGCAATGGTAAAAATATACGGAGTCTAATCGATCCTTTACTATCACTTGATAAAAAATAACTCTAACTTAAACTGAGATGACATCAAATTAATTTGCCTCTACATGAAATTCAACCGGAACGATCGAGTAAAGATATTAATTCTAAATTCAAATTTAGTAATATTTCTTAAAAAATAAAAAAGGACATAACCAAGTTCAAAATAAACAATATTTCTGAATGAATATCTTGAGGCTACAGAGCCCCCAAGTCTACAATCCTAAGTATCTTGTAAACATTTTAACAGTTGTGCCATTTGTAGATTCAATCTTAGCGATTATATATAAATATTTGAATAATATTATTTAATATCTAATTATTTTTATAATGTCTGATTTTTTAATGGTCAGATAAAAGTTATCTAATGAGTAAAATATTCGAACTATGTTATAGTTGTACTTGTATTACTCAGCTGAATAATGTTGTTTTACGATTGTGTATGGCAATGACAAAAATGACAATATACATGAAACGAGCTTGAAGTTATCCAGTAATAGTTTATTCATTACGATTTCCTTACGATTTAAAAATCTAGGTTGCGAATAATGAATTCATAATATTAGAAATCATTTTGACGCATTTTTCCCTAAAAATGGTAAGCACTCAACGACATTTCTTGTAATACAGATGATTTCTCCCATAAAATAGATACTTGGCCTTTACATATTATATCAAGGCGCTTATTTATTGTTAAGTTGTTTATTATTCCTTAAAGCCCCCTTCGCCCGCTACGCTACATTGTGGCTGTCACTTCGTCGGCAAATATTTAAAACGCATCAGTTCGCGGCGAACTGACATCTGCCAGCGTTAGATGTAATAATGCAAATTCTATCTTCATACACGACTTGTTGATATAGAACACGCGGTGAAAGTTGCTGCTAACCAACGCGTTTACGAGCGAGATTTTTTATTGATGTGTGTTTCAACAAATATGTAGAATAAACGTTAAAGAGTGTAATTCGTTTATTTTTTATTATTTGTTTCATGTATTATATTTATTTTATTTATTTATTTACTTATTTATTTATTTATTACAAAGTCCTTAAAAACCATAAAAACATCAATTTACTGTTGATGTTTTTATTTATTATGAAGTAAGCCATAAATCAATGACTGGATGGGCGGGCACCCAACCCTTAGTGCTCTATAGAGTGAGCCTAGAACCCCTTGGCCAGATTGTTGTAGGAGTTCTTTAGTGTCCACTTGGCCACCTATAACTTTTTATTAAAGACCGTCGCTACATATCACCGTATCATATCATCATCGTTGTCATTTTTGACCTCATATTCACTTACAACAAATTGAGATTGGGGTCAAACATTAAATTAGTTAACGTTAAAAAATATGTATAAGTAGATATTGCTGAGGGTTATAGTTGCAAAAGCCAACTATTCCTTCACTAAGTCTTTCCTGTATGCGATGCATGTGTATCAAAGCAGATAAACAAAATAACTTGTATTTAACATGGAGCACCCAATATAAGGGGTATCTACGGACTTCGAACAAATAACTGTCGTAGTTCAAAGTAAACTCATAAAAACATACAGCACCTGCTCTAAAGTTGTAAGCATCTACACTTAAACCAATGGAAGAAATAAAATGACACTAAAACAAAATTATTCACCTGCTCATCCATCGTATAGGTATTGCCGGAAAACAGGTGTAGCGATAAAAATACTGTCATCCTTGTCAGGGATCTGAGGTTTGAATGCCGGTTAAGTTAAATATTTGTGTGAGGAAAATATTATTATATTAGCTGTCAAGCAATAGATATACTTTTTTCAAACGACTTCCAAAAGGTGGAGGTACTCAATTCGTTTCTCTGATTTTTTTTTTGTGTCTTTTGATTTTTAAAATTATTTCATATGATAGAGGGTTGTTAAAGTATCTATAAGGTTTAAAGTCAGTAGCCAATATACATTCTATTCAAACAGACGTGCGTGTATCATTTGAAAAACCACTCAAACCAAAATAGACCCTAATGCAAAGAACATAATGGTCATTACGAGCCGGATTGAAACTTGTTTACCTGGATTCATCGGTCGATCCTTGCTGCCGCGAGAACAATAGGAGCCTCGTCGCTGAGTGATCGTAAACAAGATAACGCATTCAAATATTATAAGTTATTGCAAATCATAGCTATCGAAGTAATTTGTGAGTTAATAAGAACGTGATTGTTTTTAAATATAACATTTGGCTTGAGTTGGTTTTTTAACAGTATAGACAAAGTGTTTAAGTGACGAACTATGACTAGTGTGGAAAAATATTTAAATGTGTTAGAAAATCATGCAGAATTATTGAAAAAGACTCAAATAAATCTAAAAAAATGTCCGAAACAGCGACTTACAAAAGGGTATGTACAAACGCGAGTACAAATGATTGAAGAATACTGGGCAAATTACAAACAGGCTCATAATGAATTAGTAAAGCTGACAACGCGGGATCAACGCGGAACAATGCCCTATTTTTTGAATGAAGATTACTATGTTGTGGAGGAATTATGCGTAGTGATGCTCGCCGATCTAAAAGACATAATTTCGGTGGGTGACCAGTTGACTCCGTCACAACAGAATCTTTCAACTTCTTCGCATGTACAGTCGCAGTCACAAGTGATGTTGCCACGAATTCAACTGCCCTGTTTTGGTGGAAATTATGAAGAGTGGCCTACTTATAAGGATTTATTTGTAACATTAGTCCACGACAACGCGTCGCTTACCAACGTTCAGAAGCTTCATTACCTGAAGACCAGTGTAACTGGTGAAGCAGCAGCATTACTGAAATACATACAAATAACGGAAAATAATTATTTACAAGCATGGGAAACACTCAACAAACGATTTGGTAATAAGAGGTTAATTGTGAATTCGCTTTTGAAAAGACTATTTAGTCAGAGAAAATGTACGTCACAGACCTCTTCACAGTTGAAAAGTTTATTGGACACCACTAACGAGGTATTGAATAGTTTGCAAAACCTCAGCGTGCCGACTGACTCCTGGGATCCAATAATCGTATTTCTGGTCGTGCAGAAGCTGGACTCGGAGTCACATAAAGAGTGGGAACAGTATGCTTTCTCTGAAAATAAAGAAGAACTATCTAAGTGGGACGAGTTGAGAACATTCTTAAATGCAAGGTTCCATACATTGGAGCTAGTTACACCGCCGTCATCACTTAGAGAAAGAACAGCAGTTCGTGAAAGAGTGTTTTATGTGTCATCAGATCAAAAGTGCTGTGTTATGTGTAAAGAAAATCACACTTTATGTCATTGTAAATCTTTTTCTAAAATGCAACCTTCTGAACGTAGTCTATATGTGCAAAGTCATAAACTCTGTTTCAATTGCTTGTCCCCAGGGCACTCTGCATTTAAATGTCGTGTACCAATGTCTTGTCGTATATGCAAACGTCGTCACCACTCTCTCCTTCACCAACAGAATCATACAGATGCGTCGGCCCCCACACAGGAACCCTCACAACCGTCGTCATCATCTCAAGCAAAAGGAGAAGAGAAAGCAGTGTATAATACGATGAAGTCACATGACAATGAGAGCACTGTTAGTCTTTTAGCAACTGCAGTAGTTACAATAAGAGGAGAGCATGGTCACACTACTGTGGTTAAGGCTCTCATCGATTCAGGGTCACAAGCATGTTTTATAAGTGAAAGGGCTGCTCAAGCTCTCAAGTTAGAACGCCATCAAGTTAGTCTCACAGTTACAGGAATGGAAGCAATGAAGGTACCTGTAAAACAAATGGTCAAGGTTAAAGTATTATCACGCTGGGATCCAAATTTTGAGTTGCCTATACCAGCCTACGTGATGTCCAAGCACTTGACAACGAACTTACCTTCAAACACAAAGTTTCTCAACAACTGGCCACATCTGCAAGGTCTCAATTTAGCTGATCCAAAATTTTACGCATCTGGAACCATGGATTTGCTGTTGGGAGTTAATGAATATACAAGTATGATACAACACGGATTGATCAAAGGTCCCCCAGGTACACCTTGCGCGCAGAAAACCAACCTGGGATGGATTGTGATGGGAGGAATAAGTATAAAACTCAACAAACATGATCAAACGTTTATGGCTATAACACAGAATGAAGATATAAATGTTGAAACTTTATTAAAAACAATGTGGGAAATAGATAGCGATGCAACAAGAAGACTTACACGAGAAGAAGAGCTCTGTGAAGAAATTTACAGGGAGACACACATTAGGAAGGCAGATGGTAGTTACGTGGTGAAACTGCCATTCAAAACAAACAAACCCGTTTCACCAGAAGGAAATACGAAGGAGATTGCAATCAAGAGATTCATGCAACTGGAAAGACGGTTTGATAGAGAACCTGAATTAAAAAAGGAATATGTAAAAGTTATAGAAGAATATAAAGAGTTAAAACATCTAGAAGAAATACCTGCAAATGAAATAGAAAATAAATCGGTTTATTTACCTCATCATGCCGTTTTACGCCAAGACAAAGAAACTACGAAGACCCGTGTCGTATTTGATGCTTCTAGTAAAGGCTCCAATGGAGTTTCCTTGAATGATGAACTCCTGCCAGGACCTGTTCTACAAGATGATCTCAGGAATCTTATAATGAGATGGCGCAGTCATGCTATTTGTTTTGTTGCCGATATTTCTAAAATGTACAGATTTGTTTGGATCCGAAAAGAAGACGCAGATTATCAGCGAATAGTATGGCGCAACAACACCACAGAAGATATCAGAGACTACAGACTTCTCACTGTTACATTCGGAACTGCATCAGCACCATATCTCGCGATAAGGACACTGAAACAACTAGCTGCTGATGAAGGAGTCCAATACCCAGAAGCTGCTCGAGTACTCAGTGAAGATTTTCAAGTTGACGATTGTATGTCTGGCTGTGATAGCGTACAAGAGGCAATTCGAGTCGGTCAAGATCTCCAAAAACTTCTACGTCATGGTGGCTTCGAGTTAAGGAAGTGGGCTTCTAATAACGCTGAATTTTTGCGAAGTATAGAACCCAGTCAGAGGTCCTCAAATGCACATGTGGAAATAGACGTTAACGGGATTATAAAGGCATTAGGAGTACAATGGAATTTAGGCACGGATAGATTCGAATATAAAATTAACTTACCTGAACTGAAAGATATAGTCACCAAGCGCAGCATACTCTCAGACTTGCAAAAAATATTTGATCCAGTGGGTTGGATTGCTCCATGTATTGTGCTGGCAAAGATATTGATTCAGAAAATGTGGCTAGAGAAATTAAAATGGGATGAAGATTTAAATAGCTTGCTGAAAGAAGAATGGGCAGAAATAAGATCAGATCTAACAGGGGTCAGCGAAATTCATTTAGACAGATGGATAGGTGTAACCAAGACAAATAGAGACACTCTGGAACTTCATGGCTTCAGTGACGCCTCAGAACAAGCATACGCTGCGGTTGTGTACTGCAGAGTAAAACAAGAAGACGGTACTTACAAAACAAACCTCGTTGCTGCAAGAACCAGAGTAGCGCCTCTCAAAACTATATCATTACCACGGCTTGAACTATGTGGAGCTGTGCTTACTTCAAGACTGTTGAAACAAGTTGCAACTGCAATGAGGATACCTATTACACATGTGTTCGCATGGACGGATTCTTCAATTGTGATATCCTGGTTATTTGGTGAGCCTGGGCGATGGAAAACCTTTGTGGCAAATCGCGTAGTGGAAATAACATCTAAAGTAAACAGTAGCCAGTGGTATCATGTACAATCTTCTGACAATCCCGCAGACATTGCATCAAGAGGAATGCTATCAAAAAATTTGAAGCACTGTGAATTATGGTGGAAAGGCCCACAATGGTTGTCTGAAGAAAATGTGAAATTTACAAGGCCAGCAAATATATTTACAGAATTAGAAAGGAAGAAAGAAACGTTACATACATTTACTCTAGTAAAGGAAGATAAAGAAAGCAAATTAACAGAAAAATTCAAAGATTTTGACACACTGAATGAATTATTGAGAACAATAGTACATTGCAAAAGATTCTTAAACTACAAGAAGGGAAATGAAACTAGAGATAAAACTATTGAAACAACAGAAATGGAAGATGCTCTTGTTATATGTATACAAATGGTACAGAAGGAAGAATTTGAAAGAGACATACAAGATTTAAGAACTAAAAAACAAGTAAAGGGAACCAGCAAGCTGAAATCTCTTGATCCGTATTTGGATGAAAAGGGAATTTTCAGGGTGGGCGGAAGGCTAAGAAACGCCAAAATTGAGATTTTACGTAAACATCCAATTATATTAGGAAAAAACAACCATCTTACACCGCTCATCATTGCCGAAGCTCACACAAAAACATTGCACGGAGGGCTACAATTAATGCTATGTCACATCCGTTCCAAATACTGGATCATCGGAGCCAAAAGTCTAGTGAAAAGATACACTCATAAATGCCTAGTATGTGTCGAACTAAATGCAAAGGCAAAAAAGCAAATAATGGGTGATTTGCCCTCAGTAAGAGTTACCCCAGCTAGGCCATTTTTGAACGCTGGAGTGGACTTCGCTGGACCATTCCCTATATTGATGAGTAGATACAGAGGTGCTAGAACACAGAAGGCTTATATAGCGATTTTTGTATGTATGTCAACGAAGGCAATACATCTTGAATTGGTTGGAGACATGACCGCGGATGCATTCATTGGTGCATACAAAAGATTTTGTGGTAGAAGAGGCATATGCGCCAATCTATGGAGTGACCAAGGAAGAAATTTTGTTGGTGCCAACAAAGACCTCACGGATGCCTGGAAAGCTGCTTGTCTGGAATTTAAAGGAGAAATAGCAGATAAATTAGCAAACGAAGGAACACAGTGGCACTTTATTCCTGCTTACTCACCAAATTTCGGAGGACTCTGGGAGGCCGGAGTCAAATCAATGAAGCACCACCTGAAAAGAGTTTTGACTACTCACCTAACTTTTGAAGAGATGTCTACAGTGCTCTGCTCCATTGAAGCGTGCTTAAATTCACGTCCTCTGTGTCCTGCTGATTTATCTGACGAAACCACTGAGCCCTTGACACCAGGACATTTCTTGATAGGAGAAGCGCTTCTTTCAGTTCCAAATCCAAGCTATAAAGATATCAAGATTACACAATTAAACCGCTGGCAACATTCTCAAAAGCTTGTTAATGACTTTTGGTCAAGGTGGCAAAATGAGTATTTGTCTCGTCTCCAGCAAAGACCAAAGTGGCTGAAAAGAGAAGATGAATTTAAAGTAGGAGAGGTTGTTCTAATTAAGCAAGATAATCTCCCTCCAGGAAAATGGGCTCTTGGCCGCATCACTGCGAAGCACCCGGGTCCTGACGCACTGACCAGGGTATATAGTGTAAAGAGTGGTGACAACGTTGTTAAGAGATCCATTAGTAAATTATGTTCTTTACCAATTGAAACAGAGTAAATACCTATTTTTAATTGTTCCATACAGTTATTCATTTTTAATTATAATTTAATTGCAAATAAGAATCAATTTAAAGCAAGCATGACTAATTGTAAATTATAACTTTATATAGCAAAATTGTTATTAAATCAAGCATGATTAAGAAACGCAAAAGAAATCAAATAATAGTAAAAAGTAAAGTTCCAAAATATAAAATTATAATAGGGTTTAAATTAATAATATAATATGGAGCAAATTAAGTTATAATATACTTACCATTATTAATCATACCTCAACCTGAAAACAAATTCTCTTTATTATAAGGAATAAATTGTAGAATTAATTATGAACAAATTTTTGTTTATTCAATATGTACCTACTTACCTTGCCCCTTTGTCAAAATATTGTTTTGTAATTGTATGATTTTAAAAGGACATTATATGTCCTTTGGTGGGCGGTTATGTTAAAGTATCTATAAGGTTTAAAGTCAGTAGCCAATATACATTCTATTCAAACAGACGTGCGTGTATCATTTGAAAAACCACTCAAACCAAAATAGACCCTAATGCAAAGAACAAGGGTACTTCAGAGGTGGTCCCATATAAATTTCTTCGAAATCAAATGAGTACATCCTGAAAAGTTTTAAATTTTTGAACAAATATCTATGATTACGGAGAATATTTACATTGATGACCTTATACTTCAACCAAAGTTTAGGTCGTGAAGTCGGTTTTTTTAATGCTCTGCATTTGTTGGTTAACAGCCCATTCACACATGATCCGTTTTACTGAATACTTTTTTTGTATCGAAAATACGTATACTGAATACAGTGCCATATGTGAAGTGGCCCATACAAATCCAGGCGCCATCGATGAAAAAAAAACGTGTGCGGTAAAAATGATCCAGCACAGCGGACTATGTGTGAACGGGCTGTAACTTATCTCACTGAACTGATGCTGTGGTCAAATACTAAAAGACTGTGAGTTAAGTAAAAACTGGCTCTTCATAAAAATTGGCTTTAATCATAGCACAAGTTCTTAAAAAAACTTAATGAATAAAGTAAATTTATTAAAGTAAGTTGATATATCTTTTTAGCTCTCCATTTGTATTTGTATTGACTTTTTTTTCTTTGACTTGTTTATTTTCTTAATTCAAAGTTTTGACCATTCTCTGTTTTACTATTTTACAAATGTTTTATGATAATTTTAATATGTTTTATATGTTAATGAGGTTGCCCAATATGTTTCTTCATAATCGTTTACCTTTGACTGAATTATATAATTGACAAATTTTCTAAATTTATGACTATAAATTTGCACGTTGACATGTCAGCAGTATGTGACCGGACATTTATTATTTGTAACAACATTTATAACGCACTTATTGGAAAATAAAGATTATATTATATTATTATATTATATATTATATTAAAGCGTTGTGTATGTTAAAAAAATGGCATATACTTATTTATATTTTTCCATTCTTGTACAACCTTTTAAACTTTCTATTTTACAATTTACAAGAAACTCCCAACAATAAACAGCAAAGAGACTTTCTTAAACAACTTGACAATTTTCCCAACATTCTAAGCGACTGCAACAATTCTAAGATAGTACCGACTGCAAACAAATAACAAAACAAAGGCCGTATTGAAGAAAAAGTATTAGTCCTTAGAGTGGCAATGCCGGCGAGCTGCGAGTTGCCAGCACGGGAGACATATAGAGGAGGTGACAGGTTGGATATCTGGGGGATGCTGTTTGTGAACTTGAGTGGCCTGTTTTGCAGCTGAACCTAGGTTTGTAAAGATCTGCTTTAAGAATAGACAGCTCATTTAATTGCGCTTGTAGATTGGTCTATCGATAAGGTTAGTTAAGCACAAATACATTAGTTTAATCATAGAACACATATACTCAAGAGAAGAAGTACAACTTCATACATTAAAAGTTAAGACTAGACGCCATCTGAAAACGGTCCACATAGCTAATATGGCGGGAATTTCAAACAGTTCAAACGACTTCTAGATTTCAATTTGCTCTGGTCTGAATAAAAATAAGCAAATACTTGCAAACTTGTTAGGTGAAATACCATATGTATCAGTTCTGTTAGGTTTACTTATTTTTATTCCGACTGGCTAAATATAAGGTTAACTTGATGAACAATAAGTAAAACAATAAATAAGTTTTTGATATTTTTATTTTGTTTAAGGTAATACAACAAAAATTGTGGATAAATTGACACTCTTTCTTAAAAATACAAATTCACACTGACGCGAGTTTCTTCAAGCAATCAGGGGGAGTCGATTAAATCACAAGAAAACTTAAAACACAAACACAATTTAAAAATATCGCAAAACCGCAATTGCGAAAAAATATTTACATATTGTGAAGTAGACGTTAATTTTTGACATTTCTTTTTATGTCTGTGTTGCTATATTCAAATAACATCGATTCGCTAATTCATTCGATTATGTAATACGGTCCCTTTAAATATTTGTTAAATTATTTAAAAATGATGAAGAAGTCATGAAAAAGTTTTCGTTTAATGTTATTTCTAATAAAAGCGAAGATTTCTTGAAGAAAAATATGAATATGTGTAAACTCAAAAAATACTGCGATGTATTCGAACAATCGATTGAATATTTTTTTTCATGGGCTACACTGGTATCATTCTTGCTCTTTTCCTCTTATTGTGTTCTGTCTTCTTCACTCTGACTCCAGTATGTAGTCTGCACCATCTCCATACATTGTCGACGCCCCCTGAGTTTAATGTTCGGCGAAACGAGCTTTCGGCGGAGAAAATTTCGACTTACCATAGTGATCCCAAACGATGTAAGATAATTATAAGAATTTGTTACATTCAAATCAGAACGTTAGCAGCAGGTTATGTTCATTGTAGTTTTGAAATGTTTTATAACTAAAGGAATACACAGAGATTTGTTACGAATATTTGTAGACCAAATCACCTCTTTGAAATTATGTACTGTTGATACGAAAATTTACACAAAATTGCAGTTTGCATTTTTTTATTAGTACATAGTTCATAGTACAATTAAACACATTGACATCGTTTGGTTTGAGGAATTATAATAAATATTTCAAACTTGCCCATACTTTTCCCGCGTGATCTGCGCGGTCAGCTGTCAAAACTGAAGATCAGAAGGCAAATAAACAAAAGGCCCCCCGCGGCCGCGGCCGGCGTCTTGCAAATTGTCTGCCGGCTCATTGAAATTTAGAATACATTAAAACGTAACGAACTCAGTGCGGGGGGACTGTGTTTTGTTGTACGCAATATTTGGCATTTTAGAATTTTACTTTCAAATTTTGGATTATTTTGAGTAATGTTTAGAGTTGTTTTTATGGGACTATGCAGTTATATTATGTGTTTATTTTTATTCAGTATTTAGTTTTAAATGTAGTTGAGAGAGTAGGGAGTGTATTGATATTGAACACTAAACTTTTATAGACTGTGTTGAATGTTTATAAATATGTTGAAAATGGGTATGATAGAAGGCAATGTATGTTACCGCTACACCAGCCGGTCGTCGGTAACATACATTGCCTTCTATGCCAGAGGTCCTGGGTTCGAATCCCGGCGGCGGCGGATATCGGTGTGATGAACACAGATATTAGCCGTCAAGTCATGGATGTTTATATGTTTATTTAAGATTATTCTAATAAAAAATATTTATTTATTCAATATGTATGTTTATATATTTCCTAAGTATATCAGTTATCTAGTATCCATAACACAAGTTCTTTAAGAAACTAAATTTGGGCTAGATAATGTTGTGTGAGTGTCAGAAATATTTATTATTATTTTTTATTATTTATTTATGATGACCCCTTATTCCGCGCTGTGAACCGCACAAGACAAGCTTATGCAGCTAATATATTTTTACAATAATCATAACATAATCTAAGGAAATAAAAATTTGACATTATAAATATTTAATCCCTACATTTCTGTATATCTTATTATAAAGAACAGGTTGGCCCGGTCAGTGGATGGATAGCACTAAGTTAGAGATTGCAATGTTGATGTTGATTACATGAAAAATGTTATAATAATCTGCAGGCTACATATTAAAATATTAAAGTGTTACATTCGATATCTGTTATCCATAACGCTTCACGTTTATTTTAAAGCTAGTCGACACGGTGAAATAAAGACCAACATTATTATGTTTAACTATATAAATCACGCTTGGATTTACCCGTATAAACTTTGATCCCGTAAAAAGTATATATTGTGGACTAACTTTTCTCAATAGCTATCAAATACAAAAACTATTATTAATCCGACATTAAATAAACCTTTCAGTCTTACACATTATTAAAAATGGAGTTACTCTGTTAAGCAAACTACTAAATGACTACTTCATTAAATAACTTTTATTGAAAAGATAGCAACTATTCTAAAAGGATAACTTCGAGACCCGTCCAACCGCGATGTCTGTTACCACTTTTACCTAATCGAGCTTCGAATTTTAATTGAAATAGACTGTAACAACTTTTATGAGATATCCCTTTTTTCTTTTTCCGCGCGGTTGGTAGCTCCGGCGAGAAAAAATGCAAATTACCCGTAAAGTGCAATTAGTCCGTAAAATGAAAACACAGGGTTTTGTTAAAGTCTTAATGAGGGAAAATAAAAGACTAAGATGGAATAGAATTTTCGTTTTAATTCAAAGAGACTTCTTTTTTCGTCTAAACTTCTGTGCTTTGGAAAATTTGTTGGAATTATATCCTAGAGATAGTGATATTATGTTTAATTATGATAAGGATATTAATTATAATCCTTATCATATCACGCACTGCTAAAGCAAAGTTTCTTTCATAGACACATTGAATTTTGCCATATAAATCTTACGTTTTACTTACGTGATTTTATCATATGATAATGCCACAGTATAAATACATTTTACAGGTAAGGAAATATTTCATCTGCATTTATTGAGCTATTTAGACCCTAATGATAGGTCAATTTATCTTTCACATTCACAACAATACTGAAATGTTTCACAATGTCATTAACCAAAATATTTTCCACATCATAAACCCTAACTACCTAATAACAATGTGAAATCAAATCAAGTGATAACCAGGGCAACAGGAGCTTCGACACCGCGATAATCAATGAATTGACAATTAAGTGTTAATCAAATATCGCGCATGTGGCGGCGCGGTGACCGGTGGCGATAACAGCAGGCAGCGGTATAATAGAGCGGTAAGCAATGGCGGTGACAGCAGCGTAGTGTACCAGGAGCTAGTGCTGGTGAAAAGGTTCCTTAAAAATCAGATGAAAGGAAAATAAATGAACAAAAAACCAAGGTGCTGCTAAGATTCTTGACATTTTTTCTCAATCGATCAACGTTTGATAATTTGATGAAAAGAAAATGTTTAACAAGTGTAGGTTCTAACCACTGTTCCACAAATAAGATACAATCTACAACGATTCTTAAAATAGCGATTCGATGTTTACTGTAGGTATGTGATATACGCTAAATGAAACCTGAATTCGCAACACTGGCTTTAACCACCAGTTATGGAAGGTAAAAGAGCGCGCATAAAAATAACTCTTGACACATTTTTGTAAAAAGTGCTCATGACACAAGTTAGTAATTCAATTTTTTATCCAAAATATTCATTCGTGCGTAAAGGCCTGGAATGGAGGGCTTTTGAGCCTATTTTTAAATATCGAGGACACGTAGCAAAGTAGTATTTGTTTTAAGGTATAAACTTTTTAATTTGTACTTTTTAACTCTAAAGTATATACATTTTAAAGGAAATAACGCGTTGATATTCTGTGAAGTAAGAGTTTTTGTTCTGTGGTCCGGATAAGGACCGCCACTCTTACACCAGCTAGGTGCTTACTTTAGTTATAGATACCACTGTGAATGAATATATGACCATAATGTTTATGCTTAAATCAAGAACTTAATAAAAAATACAAAAATAAATGCGTTGTGTCTTTTGATCGTATCTAGATATCCTTTAAATACATTGTTAAATAAACAAATATAGTATAATCTCCAGCGCTCTCAGCCTAAAATATTGAAATATCTCATAAAACGCGTGTAACATCTGACATTATCACGGCCTGCGGTCGCTAATTTGCAATTAATCTATGCTTTGTAAAGCCGCCCTAAGCCCTGGTTTAGACAGTAATCAACGCACAATTTGCTGAAAACAACCCGCATTTTACAGTATCGGGATGCAGGTAGTAAAGCTAATACTGTTTTAAAAGCTGTTTGATGAAAGGATGCGTTGATTGTTATAAATGCAATTAAAATAGGGTGACGTTTGCGGTGAATTCGTCACGGTTTTGTTTTTTTTTTCATTTTTTTTTTCTATGCAATGAAGAGGGCAATTGAGCATGTAGCCTATGGATTTAAAAACTATGAACGTAATTCAAATTTGAAAATTCTAAAAACAAATTCAAAAAGTTTTATTCATCATAAGACCATGGAATGGCCACGTCATCGAATGACGTGACAATTTTGTACTTCGGCTTTAACAAGTTGTTGAATAAAATATTACAGTAGATCTGACTGAAAGACGTTTTGAAACTCTTTCAGTCAGAAATTTTAGTTACGAATTAATACAAATTGGTATAGTACAATTTGACAATGACATGAAAAAAAAAAACACAAGACAGCTAATTGTGAGAAATAAATTGTTTGTACACGGTGACCGGTGACAAATTTTAGTTAAAATTTTGTTACTATTTGATTTACTTACCCCTGAGTCAATTGCGGTACGTGACCTGGCACGCGGATCGCTTCCAATGCTGGTGTAACCATGCGTTGTGAAATCAATTCTTTAACTTTCTGTAAAGTTTACTCAGTAAATAGTTAATATTTATTTTTTATTATATTTTTTTCTCTTCATCATGTATGATCTCAACATATCACTCAAATTTCAAAAGTGACCCACCAGTCACCCAGTATATTAAGTGCATTGAGCTGTAGATGCACAACGCGAACATGACAAACTGGGACCATAGTATTTAAACAAGAATGGAGTAAAATAGTCATAGTGTCATTAGCAAAACGACTATTACCGCTAACAGTACCCGTGCACGATTACAACGCAAGCACCAGCCAAAACGGGAAGTGGGTGACCCGATACCCGACGCTACCACTAGCCATGCCGCCTGAGGGAGCATGACGTTCTTGCTGTTGTCTTGACAAGAAAATTAGTGAGTGAAACAGTCATGAGTAAGCCACATGGCATATTGCACAACCAAGCCGCAAACAAAATTGAGCTGATGATGTGTTGCTCCGAGAAATAAAACTTGTCCCGATGGAATTTATGATACTGCTTCCTTATTTTATAATTTGAAACACATCAAAGCTGTTTAGGTATACGGATAAGTAAGACGATGTTACCTCCGTAGACAGACACACTTCACAAAGTAGTCATACCATGAATTAAACACACGTTATTTTTCCAAATATCCGGCAATTCCGACAATATTTAATGAAGTCCCAAGTCCTTCCTAAGCCCCGTCGACCTCATCTTCAATTGTAATCAGGTGAGATTGAGGTCAAATATGGGTTTAACAACCAATAAAAAAAAACAAAGTATTCTTTTTTTTAAATAGCCTTAATTATCTTATTTTATTTATACCGTAGTACAGCATTAACAATCCAGGCATTGAATATAAGTTGAATAAGCTGAATACTGGCATCGGCTATCGAGTGACCCGGTGTAAAACTGAAAAGCTTTGATGTCAATCGGTTATTGCGTGTTTACATCTGATTTAAAATTGCTTTTAATAAATTATTATTGAGAATGGAATTTATGGAAACTGGTGTGTTGTAAGTACATAAGCTTTTCGACTTCATAAGTAATAAAGATATTTTGCTTAACTTATTAAGTCATGAAGTAATATCCAAAATATTAAATAATTGCGTTGCATGATGGTAGTGGTTATTAAATGGTAGCGACTATAAAAATAATAAAGAGTATAAATTTGTACATATGGAAATTAAGAAAAAAATGTATCGCAAAAGTATGTTGCAGGCTCTATAAAATTTAATTAAAGGAATTAATCCAAAAATAACATTGGTAATTCTGCCTTCGCACGCAGGGGAAACTGCCGTATTATAAATGCAATACTCAATTTAATTACGCAACCAGATATATAAATTTAAAATAACAGTATAAGATACAAAGAGTACTATGAACAACAAACAATTAGCGCTAAGAAATAATAAACTTTACATTAAAGATTGATAGAGTATTTTTTTGTTTAAACTGTTTGCATATATCATTTAAATTGTCTTGCAATTTATTCTGCTAAGTAAAATTTCTGGGATATAATATACTCTTAGCTTTTAAATTCACCGTGCATAATGAACCTTTCATTTGCTTACTATATCTAATTTTCGAAATAAACAATCAGATTTATGTTTTTGTGTAGGTTTTTTTCTATTCCCTCAAAGTTTTAATCCAACTCAGCTCTGTTCATCAATTCTGCAGCTCAATAAATAACCGACAAAACCTATCATAGCACCGGAGTTATGCACATAAGCTGCAGCTAACGTTGTAAGCTGTATGAAAGCTATTAAGCTCAGTTTTCAAGCCGTAACGAAAGCTGCTTCGTTTACATCGCTTAATGCTTAATGACAATATTGCTGGAAGCTTTTGTGGAGTGAATTTTATGCAAAAGCTTATTTTAGTTAAAGCTGACATAATACTGTGAAGGTATTCTGTTCGATACTGCTTTTTATTGTTATTTATGATACATTTGTTTAAAGTTTTTTATTGGATTTAATTTTTTTGAATTAAGTGACCATTAGGCTAAAAATGGTTAATATGGAACTAGCTCTACTTATGAACTGTTGTAAAGTTAATATTGGACAAGGATTTATGCAAAGGAAAGCTAGTACGACGCCAAAAGTGTGCTAACACTCGGCGGGGTCACGATATTTAATCGGTTCTTACAGGATGAAATATTCAGAGGGGGTCACATTGATACACATGCCTTGCCTTTCAGGAAGTTGATGTAGTCATATTATTTTATTGCGTTATATAAAAATTAAAACACTGATATTAAAAACCTTTTATTTTTCAAACATGACAAAGGCCTGAATGTAATGTGTTCCATACAAAAATAGTTTTAATTGCCAAAATGATGGTCAACCGCAAGTAACCTCATCATGTTCAAATTAATATATAGTATATATGTCAATTTCCTTCATAAAAAATGTGCTACAACGATGAAAAAAACGAAACCAAAATTCGATGTAAAAATACAAATTTTATTTCCCCCCCTATAAATAATTATTACAAGTTTGACACTTATAATGAAAATATTTGAGTTTGTAACTATGTATTTGGAATTCTGGACTGTTTTTTGAACAATAACAATATATCAACATTGCGAAGTACGTCTGTATACTGCGCGAGAAATAAATTTCGCAGAGAGGTAATAAAACTTTAGCTTCGAGCTAATGGGGCAAAACTTTTTGCTTTATTCGAGTAGATGCAGTAATTTGTAAAAATGGGCTTAATTGTATGCCTATTGTAGAAGTAAGTGAGGATGACTAAGTTGTGAGTTATTCGCGAGAACTATAGTTTTTCTGCACTTATTTCTCTAGATGTTGTCCGAGGATTGATTTATGACACGGTGCGTGGAAAGCATTATACATATAGTCAATTATTTCAGACAGAATTATTAGCGACTTATGATTTTTAATTCAATTATCTTTTGTAGGTTTTTGTACCTCAAAAAAACCGGACAAACTTCATAGGATTGTATCCATATTCATCTGCCTGGCCGTCTTGACACCCTATCGATTTCAATGAAATGAAGACTCTTGCATTTAACAACAGTCTATTCCCTAAATATATAGTTTACATGTTTTAAATAAATGTTAATTATCTAATTATGAAAGTAATACTTTAAGAAGGTCTTAGAACCGTTAACACGTGGAGGATAAGTTAAGTGTGGGTTAAGTGCAATTCATGCACTTAAGTGCAAGAGAAAATAATACTCTACCATCATAAACACACTATTACATCGCTAAATTTATAAACAATAGCAAGAGCGCGTAGTCCAGACTTGCGTCATGGCGCGTGAAACGAGTTGGCACTTTACTGCGCCGCGTCGCGACGACAAACTACAAAATACTATTTGATAGTTTAAGGAAAATAGAGGAAGGCTGCCAATTTTGGAGTTTCCATTGCCAAACATTGTTTGGTCAAAAACTCATATGCAGTGTTTAAAGTTCAGGACTCTAGAATTTCAAAAAAGAGCATGTTTAACTATTGGAAATTAAAACACAAAAATATGTTTTTTTTTAACACATCAATGTAGATACGATATGATGCTTGTAAGATTTTCTGGCCATTTAATAATTCATTTAATTAAGAGAAGAAGTTATGATCATAAGTTAGTAAAAACATGTTTGTATTCCACATTAATCCTGCAAGTGTACCGCTGTTAAAACTCATAACACAACGTTTCACCTCGCTAAAAAAGTAAGAGAGTTGCGTTATAAATCTTAAATCTTTAGTATCCCGTTATCATTATTATTTCAGAGGCTATAGAAAAATAATTTCCCGAGCAACCTGTACACAAATGCCGCAAAAAAGTAATATCTCAAGAAATTACACATAAACCTCAAAATTGAAATTAATCTTTGTTTCTACCATCGCTCACGGCCGACACTGTACGTATTTTTATTAATCCAAATCTCAATTTTTCCCGAAAAGATATAATGCTGAAAATAATTTACAAGACGACATAGATGAGACGCTGCACATGTGGGGATACAACCGTAACTTATAGGGCTGTAAGTCATTTCCAGAGCCAAGTCTTGATTACCATATTGTTGTTAGCAGAAGATGCAAAGATTTCAGATGAATTTAAGACGTTATAATTGAAATCTGGTAATTACAATAAAAACTATTTAGCTGTATTTATCCTGGTTTAGATTTAAAATGATTATAGTTAAATGATTACAAACAAATTTTATACAATGAAATTTAATATAATGCCAATTTATACAAGACTGTTGGTACTCATAAAATTTATACAAGTTTTTTGAGTACCAGTAGCAGAACGCAGTGGTCTGATGTTTTTGTTTTTATTGCTATTAACATAAGTAAAATATTTACTTTTGGGCTTAATGCGTGTAGACCTTTATCTAACAATTTATTATTATTGTTATTGTGTGCAAAAAAAAGTCTACATTAAATTGTTTCATCTGGTTACAATTTTGTTCTATACATCTCAACAAACCAGCCATCTCAAAATGTACCTTAAGACAAATGGCATAGAGTTCAAATGTTGTTAGCGGGTTCAATTCCCGACGCCTGCCAAGTTCAATGTCTGGGCGTATAATTCACGCAACGACAAGAAATTTGTCTCAACGTGTTTCTTAGTGGAAATTGAAGGCAGTTGAGATAAACTGTAAAAGATTTCTTTATGCCCTTTATGACTACGCCGGGAGAAAGGGATTTGTTTTTATTACTTTTGAAAATTTCGTGGCCTTAGAAGATAAGCAGATAAGTTAAGCAATTGCCGAAGATGAGCTAAAAACAATTATTAATAAAAATACCGCCGTCGGAGCCAATGTTTGATGAAATACAATATTTATTTGGACCTTTCAAATCCTACAGTTCTTTATATTTTGGTAGGCGAAGCTTGCAATTGTTTTATTTTTACGTTGAATCATTTCGATGGAGCGGCTTCGTTTCTAAGGACATTTTCAGTTGTGCAAAAAGAAAAACAATAATATCGATCATTTATTTTATTTTAGTTTTGATCAAAAAAATATGTTGAAAGTTAATGCCATAAGAAAATAACAAATTAGACATAACTTCATAACTTCACGCCTGTATCCCTAAAGGGGTAGGTAGGCAGAACACTAGAGGCTATAAAACCATCTGATGTCACGTTTGACAAATTTGGAGGTATTATTATGATGAAGAGAGACTATTGCGGTGATCGCGGTGATGACCGCGTTTTTGCGGTCAGCCTATCGCCCGCAAAAACTCCAATAAAACCTCCGTCCCTTAACTGACTTTTACAGTTTGCCTGTTTTATGTTTTCTTTCGCTCCCAGTCCAGCATGGAAGAAATTAAACTCAAAATAAAATTAAAAAAAAACAAATAAAATTAAATTAAAAAATTAACAACAAAACTGATAATTTCGATTCTCGAATCCTGAAGAAGGTAGTGCTGTAATGACAGTTACGCTGATGCCCAGCTTTATTGCAAAAATATCCACCTTCAGTACTCCTGTATCGTCGATGTTACAGCACAAACTAACGGTTGATCCGAGTAAATACAGAAATTGAATCCCGCCCGAGTTGCGTCAATACTCAACTTTACGACGCATTTGTTTGTCTGTTCGTTGGTTTATACGTACGCTTGCCATATGCCGTGGAATGCTTTGAATGGCTCCAAACGGTTCGGAATATAAGCTCCGAATGAGTTTATATTCCGAGTCGTGAGAGAATGAATTTTAGCTGTTATGTTTATGGGAAGTTAGTTTGGTTAAACGTTTGAGCAATGAGGAGAGGTGATGCTACTTGAAATATATTGTTTCAAAGAGATCAGATTGAAGTCAATTCAATTCAAACACTTTATATAGAATGGAAAAATATTAATAATACAGTACCCACTGAAGTAACATTAAATGTTCAAATTGGGCGGCAATTTGTTTAAGTTAGCTAATGCGTTATTTTGGGTTTTGATTTACCAACTAAATAATAGGTGATAAAAGAGAATGTGTGTATGTCGTTATCGCATTATGGCATCTCCTTATATTAATATTGTCTTAAGTTTGTCAAGAATAATAATTTAAAATAAAACATTTATAATCGGACTTGTATTGCCCTATATTTTTTGACTTTAAATAACCTGACAATTCTTCGTTTTCTTACGCTCTCACGATTCAAAGCCACTGAATAAAATACATATTTGTTCAGCGTGTCTTATTGAAGTAAGTAGTATTTTTTTCCTTAACTGAACAGACACCTTAATAATTGGTTTCCATCAATTTAATAAGACAATTTCCTCAAAGCAATGTAAAGGTCATTTTAAGGTCAGTTTGTTCTAGGCTTACTTGGACACTGTCGTGATGGGAGAAATCGAGCAGGCTCTTTAAACAGTACGTCAATTCGTCAGTACGGCATTTGAGTCATACGCTAGTATACATAGGTATTTAAAAAAGTGGAGTAAGTTATAGTATTAGTAATAAATTAAAATGTATTTTCAATTAAACAACAATATTTTATAATGTTTAAATAACATTATGCGTAAAAATTAAAAATATAGGTATATGGAAGTTTAATTGAAAAATTAAATTTATTACTCAATAACAGATATAACCAATGAGAAAATTAATTTTTAAAACCCTTCTTAGGTTACCTTGTTTCACATTACTTAGTTTAGTTAAATCTGACCCTGATAACCTAATTAGTCCAATATTCATGTAACATCGAATGCCTCCCCAAATCCTCTGTAAATCCTCCAAACTTTGGTGAGCCGAACTTACTGACTTTGAATTCATAATAACTACATAAGCTCTTTATTATCCGGATTGATCCTATCTCCGATCGAAAGTTAGCCTTCGATCCGGGCTTACGTTGAGTTTCGATCGCTTACGAGATTGAAAGCGTAGTATGTAAACGCTCGTGTATTGGTATTAAGTCGTTTAAATATTAATATTTATTTCGGAATATTGAGGAATATCAATAAAATATACGTCAATACTTCGAGAAAGGTTGACATTTTACTGTGCGGTAGAATAGGTTGTAACGTGATAATACATACATACATACATAACTTCACGCCTGTATCCCTTATGGGGTAGGCAGAACACCAGTGGTTATAAGACCATCTGATGTCACGTTTGACAAATGAGGTATTATAATGATGGAGAGAGGCTATTGCAGAGACAGGGGGTCAGCCTATCGCCCACAAAAATGCCAATAAAACCTCTGTCCCTTAACTGACTTTTACAGTATGCCCGGGAAGAGAAGCAGCTGGTACATTCTATGTTTTTCGTTCGCTCCCAGTCCAGCATGGAAGCTTGATAATATTTTGAGATTTAAATTTAAATAATTCATTTCCTTTCTTTAATTCATCATCATCACAACTCTTTTTAATGAGCCCACTGCAGGGAATGAGTCTCTCCCCTGGGTGAGGAGGAGGTATAGGCCATAATCCACCAAGCTGGCCCAGTGCTGGGTGGTAGATGCCAGAATTTTCAGGGCGCCTATATGGCTTCTGACAAACCCTAACGGTTACTGTATACAATTATACGGCACCCGGGACCGACTGCTTAACGTGCCCTCCGAAGCACGGAAGTCGTCGTGAGATGTGAATGGTCGGCGGTCACCCATCCAAGTACCGACCGCGCCGAACGTTGCTTAACCTGTGATATCGTTTGATATGCACAGTAACCACGGCGCCACGACGACTTCTTTTTTTTTAATTACCTGACAAAATTCTATTTCAGTTTATATTTTAATCAATTAAATTATGTTTAAACCAAATAATTATTTGAAAGTAAGTAACTTTAAATAAAAATACTAAGTGCATGGCAAAATTTTATTTCAAATTATATTTTAATCAATTAAATTATTTTCAAACAAATAATTTAAAAAAAATGTGCTGGTAAATGTCTACGAGCGAACTCGGCGTTCTGGATGTGTTTCAAAGGAGACTGAGGTCAAATTCAAGGTTAGTAAAAATGCCTTGAAGGGGACTAAGAAAAACTATTGCTTATCCATGGCCCTTCACGACCACTTTGGCGATGGGGTAACACTGTCTGCCTCAGACGCCAGTGGTCGCGGGTTCGATTCCCGCATGGGATAAGAAAAAAAATCCGGGTCGTGGCGTTATCTATATATGTGTATTTTTCACTGACCTCTATATTTACCACTGGACTGGCGGCTGTCAAAGTGCTTTTGTGCCCGTTTGATAATCGCCATTTTGGCGCTGTCGGACGTAGCAAGTGTCCGTGGTACTAAAACTAGTCGCTTACAATATACACATGTCCTCATTCTTGATAACTTTTATATAATGCTTATAACAATAACAACATAAAATTCGAATTAATATTTAAAAAATATAAAATCACTTAACAATAAGCAAGCACTTCTCTGGCGGCCACTTGCAATATACGTCAAAATTTGTTCTGCGGACACTCGCTACTCGCTAGTGGCGCTTCAAATAGGCACAAAAAAATAGCTGTCAAACTTACGGAACAGCCAGTCCAGTGGTAAATATAGAGGTCAGTGGTATTTTTATTCTATCCTCCCTAGTTTGCTACATGATATCCTATATCACGAGCTCTGCTAAGTTTGGGGCCATGTAGTTGATTTAATTGTCTGGGGATTTTATTTATTTATTTATTCAAAGCCTCGTCTCATAAGTGACTGAGAGACATAAGACGATCATCGTTCAGAAGGCTCTTATGAAAACCACTATAGTTCAGCAACTATTTGTGACGATTTATTAAACGCAATCATCTCGTATCCTCTACTAACAAACTCTGCGAGTGACAGTCACCAGCAGAACCGTTTATCTAAACACCCTCCCGATACGGCATTCAGCGGAATTAGTGTGAAAAATTCTATTCCAATGCCACAAAGCGTATGACTGCAGATTCACGTCGCGTATCTGTGGCCATCGGCGAAAACAAAGGCCGTGTTTGTGGACGTGACTACAAAAACGTTTACAGTATTCAATGTTACTACTAGATAGCTTGTCTTCTTTACTGAATGTAAGGCTGGATGATGGTTCCAATTGGTATATATTTACGTGCACTATCCATTGGTCCTATAATTTCATTGAATTTTATGAGTTACTTCTATAAACTATTGATAATTTATGTACACACTACAAATGAGATCAGATAAAGTAAAAGGTAAGTTGTCCAAAGAACTGCTTATTTCCATAGTTCTTCCAACAGTCCTGCGAGTGGAGAGTGGGATAAATAAAGTGCAATTTAGTGTGCTAAGTTGATAGTAATAATAAAACACACATAAATGTATACATATATAAATATATACCTACATCAAAAAATATAAATAAATACATATATACATAGATTTTGTAATAACTTTATTTAAGAAGTATATTACTGTCTCACTCTTTTCTTAAATATGTACAAACTTTTTAAAACTCTGATGGCATGCCACAGTCGGACTGAATGGACAGAAAAGGAGTATGAAACAAAATCAGTCTTATGGAGGGGCATATCAAGTAAACCACGCTTGCAAGGTCTAAGAACAGCGTCATTCGGATGAACAAATGTAAAACGCTCACACAAATATAAAGGAGGGTTCGGACTGTGAAGGATATTAAAAATGAGACAAGGATGCGAGTGTTCCTACGGAAACGGATTGGGAGCCACCGGAGAATCTTGCGATAGTGGGATACATGATCATATTTTTCAGATTGAAAACAAAACGAATGCACAGATTTTGCAAGCGTTCCAGCTTGTTTAAAAGCTCCTCAGTGGCATCCAAGCAGCAGGCGTCAGCATTGTCGATAATAGGTTGTAAAATTGTTTGGTATAGGGATAAATTTGTTGAAGGTATGCGCACACTATGCCGCCGGGTCGCATCGCAGCGCAATAATCTGCCTGTGTCGCTTGCATTTTATTTGAAATGCTACCCGCCCCGTTCCGGCACTATGCTTCGTATAAAATGAATGAAAGGATCGCGCGCGGATTTTTGCGCGGCGATGCGGCCCGGCATAATGTACTCTAAAACTACTATCTTTTAAGTCTTGTGGACATCGCTAAATAATAGGTAAGGCAAAATTTAGCCCAGTCAGTACAAGCATCGGTGACTGACTAGTCATAGTTGCGCTTTGAGAAATCAGGAAGAATCGGTCACCATCAGTCATGTCGCTCAGCACTCAGCTAGGTGTTTCATTCAGGTGCTAACAACCTAATAAGCCTGTAAAAGTCTAGGACTCCGCTATCGATCTTTTTAAATGGAAAACCATAAGCTAAGTGTATAAAAAACCGTAACATAAATTATGTGCGTTTAAATATCAAATGTGAAAGTGTAACTATTGTAAGTGTTTATTCAGAAAAAAATCTTTAAGTAATCAAAATATGTAATTTATCGTTGTCTCAGTTATCGATCTACTTAGCATTACTATTCGAACTTGCGTGGTTTTTCAATGCTAAGTAATGCTATTTAATCCTGTGTATGTTTTTGTAATATAAAATGTGATAATAAAGTGAAATACAAAACGATTGAAGATAAACTAGTTAAAAAATCAAAATCATTCCCTCTTACTAAAATAAGCAACAAACGTATATTTAAATCAATCTTTCATTTCAAGTCCTTAAAATATTTTTCATGTGTCTACTAACAGTATGACCACATGATAAAATTCCTAAAACCCTGTAAAATATTGTAGCACAATAATGGAGACAATTTATTCAGCGCGTTCGTTGACGGCGCGCTTTGGCGAGTCCTTATCACTTGGCAGGGCAACCACGTGGTTGTCAACTGCATTGCAATTGTTATCGCTTTGTTTGGCTAGATCATTGTATGGATAACATTGTTATGCTGTTTGAAAATATGGGATTATAATAAAATAAACTTCGCTGTATTTAGAAAACTAAAGTAGGTAGAAGTATCCGAGTTTTTGGTATGAATTTAGGATCTTTTTTAGACTTGTGATGTAGCTTTCATGACTTTTTGATATAAGATCTGAAATATAGGAAATGAACATAAGTTCTCTCTTTAAGATTGAAAAGATTGAAAAGGGTATGCTACGGTGGTTTGGACATTTGGAAAGGATGAGTGAAAGCAGATTTACGAAAGAGGTGTACAGAGCAAGAATGGATGGTGCTGTCGGAAGGGGCCGCCCTAGGCGAAAGTTCGCCAATCAAATTGGCAACGTTCTTAAAAAGCGCCTAGTTAAAAGTACCCGAAACCGGCGATCATGTATGAAAAGATTAATGAACGTGGAGGAAGCGAAAGAGGTATGTCTGGATCAAAGCAATTGGTGTTCCCTAGTCTCTGCCTACCCCAAAGGGAGATAGGCGTGAGGTTATGTATGTATGTATGTATGTTCTCTCTTTATTCTGAATATTTTACATACAAATAAACATTATTGAGTTAGAGAGAAGGTGAGTACATGTACTCGCGTGTAAGGTTTATGTTTGTACAGTCAAAAGACAACAATGGAAGTTTTGCACTGGAAATGTAAAAATGAAAGACAAGTGAAGTAATAACTGCATCACCAAGGTTTGGAATGAACTGCCTACGTCTATTTTCCCTGACCAGTATAGTCCTAGTAATTTTAAGCGTCGAGTGAATAGGTTTCTCGTGGATGGACGTGTACAACCTTAGTCTTCATGTTCACTTAACATCAGGTGTCATGGAAGACAAACGTCCCATCCATATTTAATAAAAAAAAAGTTATTAATCAACCTCTGTAGCCACCACCCTTAAAATAAAATCTACCGCCAAATATGTGATCCAGCAATATTTGATGATGCATAACTCCCCTTGTAACCATTGTCCTTTCTACCGAGCTACAAGAGACTTTGAATACAAAGTACAAATCCCAGGCAATGTTCTGGAACGATCGGGATTGTAGGTACACTTGAATACCTCAATTCGCGTTGTATAAGATAAACATATAACAGGCTAAGGAAACTTTAGGGCTCACAGTTCTTGCGAGGATATTCAAGACGCATCTGCATAAACAGAAATTTAAAGATAGGTACTGGTAAACGACATTTCCGTACATAGCCGACTGAGACGAAAGAAACCTCTGGTATTCAAATTATGGCTATTATTTGTACTTTCTCTCATTAGATAAACTTTTGGCATTTGGAATAGTATCTACAAATAAAGGAAATTTTACCTGCATGTAACGCTTTTAACCTCGAACTCTTAACTTGAACCAAATATATGTAATAAGTCCAATTGGGATTACTATTATGATGGAGAGAGACTATTGCAGTGACAGGGGGTCAGTATATCGCCCATAAAATCGCCAATAAAACATACGTCCCTTAACTGACTTTTACAGTATGCCCGGGAAGAGAAGCAGCTGGCACATTCTATGTTTTTCTTTCGCTCCCAGTCCAGACCTGACAAATAATGATGAAATTTCGCACATACGTTCAAATTGAAAGAATACATAAAATACTTTTATTCCAATGCCACCACGTATTTATGATGCATGATAATGGCTCCCTTTTCCTAGTATTATACAAATTCAAGTATTCACTATTCATTACTCATCTCGAGGTCTTTGCGGATTGACAGATTCTACACGAGGGACATCATTTTTTCGTCACCTTCAAACGTCATCGCCATTCCTTATCAAATTTACACAAAACCTTATTTGAAGGGACTTAACTTTCCTATTCGATTACTCATCTAATCTTGACAGCCATATAGAAAATCAGTTTCAGTTGTTTTTGTGTTTATTATGATCAGACGGACGGGGCACATTGTTTTATAAAATTTCCAAATTAACAGACTCTCTGTTTCATTGTAAGCCGTGAATTTGTGTTCAGTAAAGGTATTTAAATGGCGCTCTCACAGAATTGCCAACAAAACGATGCGGGCTCGATCGTTACTTCATTTAAACAATCAGACAGAATTAAACATAAATGTTAAGTCGGTAGGTAATCGGCAGTATTATCATTGATTTACCTTCAAAAAAAAACAGTCTAGAACTAAATTTGTTTTGCGTTGAAGTATTTTTAGTGATTTGACATTTGAATTCCACAAACGCAGAGTGAAAAATAGAAATATAAAAGTCTTAATATAAAACGTATTCGTCTTACTAAAAGTGAAAGAAGTATAAAACAGCTACCTAAACATTTTACTTTTGCATAATATTATTGAAAACCTTTTACTTAAAATGTTAGTGTAGGTGCCCACTAATAAGGGTATTTACTAAAAAAATAAATATAAAAAACTGATGTCATTCAACTGTTCTTATTGAAGTCAGTCACAATAAATTATCCTTTACCACAACCCAAGTTTGTCTACAAGAAATCTTTGTTAGATAAGGCCACCTTTTGTGCTGTGTATCTATAATATTGTCATCAAAATTATTTGTAAATCCAAGTGTACAATGAAGAATAAATAAATAATTCCAAGTCTAATAAATCAGTCTGATTTAACCTTCCAAATCACAGTTGAAGCACGACACCACAAACCTTTTCTGTTTTGTATTTGAATCTATAAGAAACAGCTAGCTTCAATTTCAAGTTTCTATCAATTTCTGAAAGGTTTCAGGAAAACTGAAAGTTGCGGATAAAATAAATAATGTGGCGTGAGGCGGCGGGTGAGCCGTCACAAGCAGCTGCGGGTTCGATACCCGCTGCTTCACTTATTTTGTATAGGTAGGTAATCTGTCGGTTTCAGTTATATGTGTGTGTAAATAAAATACTTTTCAAATGTATTTTATCGCTTTTTAAAACAGCAATGAAAATTAAAATTAAGAGTTTTTATTTACAATAGATACAGTAGGTACACTTATAGTGGGTTTCTATATTCAATCTTAATTTTTGAATTCAGTTGTCATGGCAACGCCAATATATTTGGGTGTTTAGAAGCAAGGATTTTGGATTCAGATTCTATATAGAAATCCATTATCAGTGACTCCAAACACTGGATGAAAGCGGCGCGGGACCGGGTGACGTGAACAACCTTGGCGCGTCCTCTGTCCATCAGTGTGCCTCTCTCACCTGACTATAATGAAGAGCGTCAAAAGAATCAAAACTTCAGCTCCAAAAAACAAAGTGACTGAGTCAATATAATTATAGTTTAAAAAGTATTTTATTAAATAAAACGGATCATTAAAGCTTAAAACAATCTTAAATGCATGCGTATTCTTTAACGCATTTTTTTTAAATATTATATTTAAGTATCAGCCCTTTACACCTTAATTTTAACTTTAAATCGATTAATTTAAATATTAACAAACATAAATATATATATAAAAAAAAACGAAATTTTAAATGTGTTGAAAGAGAACATCTACTTATTTTATTCTGTCTAAGTTAAAAAATGAAATTTCATTAATGACACAAAAATGTTTTAAATCGTACCAACGAGTATTGTGCTATCTCTCCGTTATCCACCAGTAATTAGTAGGTTTATAAAACTAAACGGAATTCTGAGTAAGTAGTATAAGCAGGGTCTACATGACAGACACGAGTATTCTGAAAAGGAACGTTAGTAAAATATTAAATTACAATTTCCTATAGGAAATTTGCTTGGTGGTAGGATCCCTTCTGGGTCCGACTGGCTAGCGACCACCCTTTATACAAAGTCTGCCGCCAAATGTTACCGCTCCGGCGGTAATGTGTTCCGGCAATATTGTATAAAGAGCCAGTTCCTTCCTAAACCCGTGTGCTTTCATCTTCGACCTCATCGTCACTTACCATCAGGTGAGATTGAGGTCAAACGCGGGTTTAGTCACTTATAAAAAAAAAAAAAAAAAAAAAAAAAAAAAAAAAAAAAAAAAAAAAAAAAAAAAAAAAAAAAAAAAAAAAGGAACCCATAAAATATATCTACTGACAGACATATTAATATCGCGATTAAACTGTTACGTAATTCCATTCTTGAGGAGCAGCCATTTCAACCAGATTTAAATTATCACTGACGAGACAGTTTGAGACATACGAGTAATACAGGCATACTACTCGTATAAATGCTTTCAGAAGACGTGACATTTCATTGCTGAGTGAAAATCTGTATTTAGCATAGGAAATTATTTCAGTTTAATCTTTATGATTAAATTATATTGAATTTAAAATCTTGCACACGTGTATTAATAAATGTTTATTAAATTTATTGACAGATGTAACAATAAGCTTAATAATAAAAGCTTAGCGTAATAAATAGGAAACTAACGACACAAATTATTGCTAGTGTTGTACCAGCAAACTGATTGTGTATTGCAACTTAGAGATGATCCCCAACTCTTTTAAAATCACTTGCGCCATAGACACAATTTGTTGCAGTGCCCAAAAGTCCTAGAGGGTCTGTGATAGGGACCTATACATCTTGTAAATTGGGTGTTAAGACAAAAGTATTCTTTCTATCGAAAAATAGACACAATGTCAAACTGAAGGCAATATTATAATGTTAACTATTTACGGCCATGTTTCTTCCTTTTCTGTTGAATATTTAAGCCCTAAGGGCTTCATAAAGTAGTCAAGTCACCATCCCAGTACTTACAAGTTTATGGGATACTTTAGCTTGCAGCAATTGCTTTAACAATGTATTTTAACTGCACACTTGGTATTGAAGGGTTGAAGTAATAAAATAACCAATCTTCTTAAGATGTAAAAAATCTTAGCAGTAAGTTAGTTGTGTGTAAAAATATATATATTTACATTTGAGGAATGCATAATTAGTTTATTTGTAGAAGAATATTTTATGTACACTTCTAGCCTCTATTTTTCTGTACTTTAAGCACATTTGATGAGTTGTTTAGGAAAGACTATATATTAAATAAATGCCCTGATGTCTTAAATGACTTAAACTGAATTTAATTGCATTCATTTTAAAGACGTGTCTCACTGAATTACATGTGACTGGAGAGAAAAGACACTGAACTTCAAGTTAAAATATAAATCTGCTACAACTATTAAGATTAACCAATTACCTTTATATGGGTATAGCAAGACAAAAATATTTTTTGCTTCAGTCAAAATTCACAAAAGTAACATTTTTAATTTAACAAAGCCTTATTTATAATTCCATCTGAGCACGGATTTAATCAGAAGTACAAAGTACCAAGATTTCTTGTAACTACAAGACTGAGGCTCATTGCTATAATTAAACAATGATTCGAGGACACCTGTGGGATCCGCCAGGTGGTGCCTGAGGGCGATTCTCGAACTTTCCGAATTATTTTACTACTTTGTTCTTTTTGTACGAGAAGCGTAATATTATTTCGACTTTGTTTTCCTCGCTGAACAAAAATGGAGGAAGTTATTTTTAGAGCGAAGTTCGGTCATACCGAAAATATTATTGAACAGTACATATTTTTTTCAGTAGAATTATGTTCTGTCTGGAAAATTGGGTTTTAAATTTCGTGGCAGAATTTTCCCTTTTTTTCAGCTAAAATTTATTTTTAGCGCTGAGTATTTTGAGACTTATTTAAATAAAATGTTTTCAAAGATAGCTTAAATTTGTAGTTTTATATTTTTAGTGACTAAATTTCGACTACTAAACCATAGGTTATACATTAGCAGAAATCTGATTACGTTTATGATCCATTTTCATGAAAACTAAGAGCTCAAGGGGCCCTTAATTAAATAAATGTAAATATTTCTGACACTCATACAACATTATCTAGCCCAAATTATGTTTCTTAAAGAACTTGTGTTATGGATACTAGAAAACTGTTATACTTAAGAAATATATAAACTATATATAGTATTGAATAAATACATATTTTTTATTAGAATAAACTTAAATAAACATATAAACATCCATGACTTGACGACTAATATCTGTGTTCATCACACAAATATCTACCTTTAATTCGAACCCAGGACCTGTGGCATAGAAGGCAATGTATGTTACCGCTACACCAGGCGGTCGTCGAATTCATCCCCTATTGGAGCTTCAGAATTGGACTTTCCATGTTTAATACCTTTATTGGTATCTAGGCAGAAAATGAAAAGGCACAACTTGAGACAAAACATGAAGTTCTACTCAAAAGGTTTTTCATTTAAAGGGTTTTCTCTTATAACCGAACCTAATTAGAGCTTAAGCATAAATTTAATTGTGAGGAAAGATTGTTTTAAATTGTTTCAGACGTTTATGCTAAAATATTAGCTCTTGAGATTGAGAAATGTTTTTCCAAGACGTAAATTGGTTTAAATATATATTTTTGGATTATAACGCGAAAATTGGCATTTGAGTTATGTGGTATCTGATATAAAGTACCTAGTTACCGACGCTCATAGACAAAAAGCACCGCTTATTCACGGATATTAGGTAGTGAGCCCAGGTGCTGGTCTTTATATTACATGTGTTGACTCTCTGTCTAGAATACCATTATGATGAGTAACCAAAGCCTAACGATGCACTGTCACTACATATATGACCGTATCCAAAAAAAACTGTCAGTGGACTAGTCCAGAAAGAAAAGCCCTATCTCTCATGGATAAGCATAATGTAAAAAGCGAACGCTTAGTGATAAGACCCTTTTAGGCCTCGCATGGCTAGCCTTCATCTCTACCACCAAATATCACCGGATTTTTTGTTAATATTTTTTTTCAACGACCACTTTGGCAATCCACTGCCACTGCCACAGACGCCAGTACATGTAGTACATGCTACAGGTATCCCATAACACAAGCTCTGCTTAGTTTGGGGACATGTAGTTAGTGTGATTGTTTGTTTTTTTTTTTTTTATGAAGCGCCAGTTCTTTATTCTACTCACATGCTCTTCTAACGAATTTTCATTAACCACCAGTTAAAATCGGAGTCATAAATATCTAACGTCTAAAAGTTGGTTGAAAATATATCACTATTCATCACTCATGTACAGCTAGCAAATCTACTCAATGCTAGAATATCACTCCTATGATAATTGAAACATGGGCAACTTAGTCACAGACTACTCGTACTAGCCAATGATTCAGCCTTGATAGTAACAATTAACTTCAAGAGTAACGTTGGCATCGACAATGATGGTTGGATAACTCAAGTTTAATGCCTGACGAAGCATGCAGTATATATGCTGACCGTACATCAATAATTGATTGTAGCGGTCAACGAGGAGTTTGCTTTGTGTAGTCATGCGTATTGGCTAGATGGTTTTATAATAACTATTGCTATGTGTACATTTGTTTTATGAAACTGTGTCAACTGTACAATCAGCTCAAAAATACCTCCTAAAAATCCTTAGAAAAACTGCTTATATTTCTTTCAAACATCTCAATAGAATCAAATCAAAAAACAAAGTTTTCGATTAAAAAATACACAATAAGGTTTATCCGTTGGGAGTAACAATAAAACAGACATACTCTTATGTACATCATTAATTTGCGAATGATATAGTTATTTAACAAAACGCTGTTCAGCTCTAAAAATGCAAAAATATTTACTAAATATTTTACAAAAAGGAGGGTTATGATTTTGACGTGTATTTGGGTATGGATGTTCATCTGTTCCCTCAGAACTTCTAAACTACTAAAAACTACTGGTTACATAAAAATTATGATAAATTGACTACAGCGCCCTCTAGGGGACTTAAAGTGAAAGACTAAAAAAAATTTCTTTTTAGTTTTGTGTGGGGTATCAAATGAAATAACTGTGTAAGCACAGCTCAAAAATGTAAAAATTATTACTCCAAAATAAGTGAAATAATAAGTAAGTAAAAATTTAAAACAAAAATATTGACTGTTTCGTGTGGGATATCAAATAAAAGAACTTTTCAAATATGTAAACACTATTACTCCAAAACAAGTAATAGTCTCCGCTAAAATATTTATATAATTACGTCATATTGATAGAGATATGTTTAAAGGATAGCCGTGGTTGTATGCCACTTTTTATAGCAAAACAGATAGATTTTAATAATAAAATAAAATCAGAATGGCATCCGTGATACCCTTTCAACATATCCCCATCAATATGACGTAATACATAAATATTTCAGCGGAGACTATTACTTGTTTCCTACTTTTTAGAGAATGTATTTAGTTGTCGAGTTTTAGTTTTTGAACTTATTTTTTTTTAGATTACTTCAGTTAAACAACAAAATAATATTCAACTAGCTGTGCCCGCGGCTCCGCTCGCGATAATTTCGGGATAAAAGGTATCCTAGTTTTTGCGTGAAAGCTGAACAAATATCCACGCTTTCATATTTATAATATTAGTAAGGATAAGGATTGACATTATATAATATTTGATAATGAATTGTTTAGATCACTTTCACATGAGGCTTAAGTATCTATGGAATGAAAATACTTCAGCGCAAAGCTTCCTAGTAAACTATATTGAAAGTTGACCCGTCCGGCACGTGAACATGAAGATTTCTAGAACTGCTAACCCGGGAAAGAGCGACGTATAACTGACCATGTGAAAAACAACTGACACCGAGATCTACTCCAGCAACACGAAAAGTCTGTCCTTGATAATATGGGAATTCTGGGAATAAAAACGGTTTCTCCTGCACCGCAACCTGTTAAAATTTGAGATATCCAAATAGAATTATACCCAGAAATATGTACAACTTACAACAGAAAAAGAAATGAAAATAAAGCTGAAACGCCTGTGCAATGCTATCTACATATACCTACTTCACTTAAAAATAAATACCTATAACTACAATAATTAATAAAAGTACCTACGCTTTTACCTAAAAAATACAAAAAAAACTGAACATAAATTAGCCAAAATTTGGAATTTGACCGAATATTTAAACACTACCAAAAAAACTAATACCTATTTTATAAACCAACAACGAAAGAAATTCAAATAAACTATTTAAAGACTATATTGAATGAATGAATTATAAAGCTTGCACTCGCCTCCCGCCTTTTTATACCCTACCGCCGCTAGCCGCGTCGAGCGCGGCAACCGTTACGCAAAAATAATCCTTATATCATTCAGTATTCACGCGCGATGGGTTATTAGCGTATTTCATGTATAAGTTTGGTGTTTCTATACCGATTTCTATGATTCTTTTTTGATTGAATAGGTAATAAAGTATTTTTTTTAATTAGGGATGAGTGAGAGTATTATAAACGTAAGAGTAAACAAATATAATCAAATAGCTCTGAACTGCTAAGCTATCGGGATTTACACGTGTTATTGTGAGTCAACCATAAAATATAGACATATACTGTTGTGGGATATTTTTCATATAATTTTATGAAGAATATTTCTGTTATACATGATTTCTATGTAGCTTTAACCATTAAGGCTACACACGCGACGGAAGCTTAAATAATTTTACCAAGTTTCGTTAAAATCCGTCGAGTAGTTTTTGTTTCTATAAGGAACATACAGACAGACAGACAGACAGACAAAAATTTTACTGATTGCATTTTTGGCATCAGTATCGATCACTAATCACCCCCTGATAGTTATTTAGAAAATATATTTCATGTACAGAATTGACCTCTCTACAGATTTATTATAAGTATAGATTACGTAGTTACCAGAATAACGGCATGATATTACAAAATTGTGTCCATTAATTAATTAATCCGGCAACTTAACACCCTCTATAAAGGTGTAAATTAATAAATGGCTTGGTCTGCAAACTAAGCTTTAATAAATACACAGTCAAATTGTTTAATAGTTGCCGGGGTAATTAAAAACGAAACCATAATGACTCGAATTGCAATAGTCATAGGTATCATAGTTAACATTTCACGAGTATAGTGATACTATTGTTATACATAATATAGTAAAGTGAATAATACTTACAGGAGTCATAAGTCATAAAATAATAATGGAATTCTTTGGAGTCGTAGTGGCGTAGCGGATCTTGTGTATATCGTTCAAATAAAAGGCAAGCAACGTATTGGGCGTTTGGTACAAGTTTGTCTCAGTTAGAAAACCACCACCTATTTATTCTTATAGCTGTCGTAAGAATAAATTTTGTATATTTTTCAGATTTATAACAATCCAAATATAATAAATCCACGTTACTATGTAGACGATAACTTAGAAAGATTCTCTCACAAGCTATGATTATTAATCATGTGTACTGAAAAGGCTTCATCAATTGAACTAAAATTTTCATCCTGTAATGTCCAGGAAATTGAAGCTTTTCCAAATCATGGGAAACGTTCAAAACAACTTGATCAGTCTACACCGTATTGTAACACAGGGTTACATATGACTTAGAATGTATTTTGCGACAAAGCTTATACTGTTAAATCCCAAGCGTTTTAACATAAACTTATCCCTAAACTGCTGAAATACTGAAATCAATTGAAGCAACTTACACAATCGTAGCAATAAATAAACAAGGAGTTATCCACAGAACTTGTAGACTTCGAAAATAACAATACTAAACATTAGAAAGCAATAAGAAAACTAAACGATATAAATAGCGATGAAGAAGACGAGTGGACTGCTGCAACTAGAAAATAATAAAGTTCAAGAAACAGCGAGCGAAATAGAAAATCTGAGAAAGTTGCGGTTATTTCTGAGCTTTTATCGAGAGATGATGGTTTGGAAATCTTTTTGTTGGGGGCTTTTGTAGTGAACTTGCTGTTCTTGCGTAATATCAGAATAACATAAACTGTGTGTTGGTGCAGGTTTTCTTTATCTATGTGTTAAAACCCAGCTTCATGCACTCAAACTTTAACGTTATTGATAAAAGTAGGAATGTTACGTAATGACGTGAGTCAACTGCTGTGACTTGACTGTTGCTTGAGCATCATTCTGGTGCTGGGATACTATCAGCATTACAAAAGAAAGCAGTAATATGTCAGTATCTTCTCGTTTATTGCCCATTATACGAGCCTCATTTATTTATGTGATAACAGCTTTAGTGCTAGATGTATACCCTTTACAATTTACTGAATACCAACATTCTAAAACTTCAACTTCAGGCCAGGTACAATAAACAACGAGCAAGTACGCGTTCCTGTCCGTTTTAGTCAGGAAAATAAAGTAAAAATATTCACATCTCCCGTATAGCCGGCAGTAATTGTGCTCGTATGAGAAACTGCGTCGTTCCTTTCCGAGGTGTCCGCGGTATGCGTCGGTATTCCAAAAATGTATCGCCGCACTGCGTAACTGTGCACAATGCGATCTGGCCAGCTCTTTACTGCGCTTCGTTGGGCTAATGCAAATTGTAGTTTACCTTCGGGCTTCAATTGGAAGATAATTGTGTAAATCATATTTTTAATGCATTATCTTTAGGACTGTGTGACGCGTGCGGGAATTTTAAAGTTATATCGTAGATTAGATTTTTTTATTTTGAACAGTAAAATCGCCTCTATTTTTTGACCTTTGCTAGATAAGTTGGCGATTAATAATGTTAGTCAAAATATGTTCATCAATCAAATCCGTGCACTATCAAGTTTTGTCTAAAATTTCATCATGTTCAAAAATCTACAGTGGAACTTTCTTCTGAAAATTGTTATACTTTTAAAAATATAATAGTCAGGACAGGACATTTATCTCACCCATGGCATAACTCAATGCCCGTTGCTATCGATTTTCTCTTTTAGTACTTGTTCAACTCTATGGGGTAAAACTTGAAATTTGAAAGATAAAAAAACCTGTATCAAGCAAAATGAGAATAAATCTAATATAAATTATTAACAGTGTTATAAGGAACACACTCATCGTGAGATATTCCAGCGGGCGTTGACCGGGGCTGCCTGCCGCGTGATTTACCCGCTCCTATTATTGCAAACTTTACACAAGACTCCAAAGTAATATCTCATAGGGTTAGTTTTATTTACAGTTAACTTGAAACAGCTAACTTGGATGCACTTAGTGGAAGAATAATTTGGGTGAAACTTACTTTAAGAAGGGTTGTGTGTGATGATGATTGTGAGTTCTTTCCTGGACACAACTTTAACATTTATGTGTCTTTGGGCCTATTTTTTTGGCTATTGATAAATTACTTTCATCTAGAAAGAAAAGAGAGTCCAAAAGCGGCCCTAATCTGTGATCCCCGACTACAGCGGAGAAGAAATATGTATTAATTATTATTTCTTAGTATAAAAGTACGAAAAAACTTTTCGTTGTTGAAATTTTCGTAAAACATCAAAGTTTTACCCAATATTAAATACCAAATAAAAAACAAAAACAAAAATAATCTCTCCTACAGCTATAACTAATGAAATTCATCAGAAAACGGACACCCGCAGTTTGATCTCTAGGTACTTCTCAGGCAAAATAACCGCTAAATATTCTTGGAAAAGTTATTAAATTATAATTTGTGAAATTATTTTCCATTGGACTGGTTTTAGATTGCTTATTATGAAAAGATTAGGATACGATATTATTTCAGTAAACTATCATAAAAAACTTAATATCAGCTTTATCTTCGTAAATTATGTTTTGTGTATATTTTTTATTTGTTTTGGCAAACAGAAATATTGTATAACAGGAGAAAGATAATAAAATCGAATCCTAAATATTCCATTTTATAACTTATCTGTGTCAGTTCTGTCAGTTTTGTCAGTTATTTATTTCAGTAAAAAGTTACTCAAGTTTGTGTTATTTTCGAAATGAAAATAAAACAAAAATAAAAGCACTAGTAGCTACCCTACTCTGTTAGTTTATTTATATGATGACGTCATATCTCTCGAGAAGAGAGTGAGTCAACAGTACGAGTGAACTCACGAGTGGAGTCACTTAGTTAGAGCAGTGTAGGGCCAGGAATTATAAATAAGTAAATATTTATTTCTTTCATTTACACCTTGCTAAGGTGTAGTGATATTCAGTTCAAATGCAGCCCAAATTGAGTTTTATCAAGTAGTTATGCTATAGAAACTAGATAACGGATTCATGAACTTTAAAATACAGATACATATTAAATCAAAGACGAATACAAAAACATTTTATTCATCATTTTGGTGTATTCAACACAACCTTCTTAAAACCTATTACGTATTCACCTAATACGTGCGTACGTATTTTGTTACGTATTTTATTTATTGATCTTGACCATAGATTGGCAACGCAATGTTAGTCGTTGCACTTCCGACTAAAAATGTCCATGGGCCTAGATGCTTCTTATCATCAGGTGGATCTTGTGATCGTTTGCTGATTTCCATCTTGTAAAAGAAAGAATTAACGTGACAAAAAAATCTAAATTGCGATTAATAAAAAAGGTTTTCCCAAAATACAAAATGAAATCATTACTATGAATCATATTAGCACGAAATCATAGCTTATCCATAATTTAACAACCTCGGAGTCCCTAGCCTCCTGTGCGTCATACGCAGCCTTAAATAGCCAATAATGTTTATAGCCGTCGATGAGCACAGCCGCCGTTATTCTCAATACTGCCTCTTTGGCCGTTGTGTTATTGTGCGTGAATTTAAACTATCATCGAGTTATGCTAGTAAAGGCGTAGTGTGAAATGGTCTGTAGTGATTTGATCTACGGAGATTTTTGAAACTTTGATATTCCAAGCATATAACTTTGATTTACGGATATACGGCGAATCTGGTATCATCGATTAAACATTCACGAAAGGGAAAAATATTTAAAGGAATTTCATTTAATCTAGGTTGAATTCAATACAAAAAAACGGAAAACTTTAAGAGAACCGGGTTTATCAAAAATATTTGTGAAACAACTTTTTACTGCCATGCAAAAATACGTATTAGAAGCTTATTATCTAGAAAAATGTTCCGAACAAACCTAAATAACTTTTCCGCTGCATCAAGAATTCATTTAAAACAACAGTAAATAAACAAAGTCAACTTGATATAAATACATTATTTACGAAACTGTCGCAAAAGGCACTTAACGGAAGTATAAACTGCTGGTAGGAAATTAAATCATAAATATTATTAGAAAAATAAATCCCGACCGTCGTCCCCTTAGAATGCAGTTAGACAAACTTTATTTTCCTCAGAAGAAATATGTTTCTAGGTGTTTTCATTAGAACGGATTATTGCATGTTTACTTTTGACATCGGCTTTTGAATTATTGTTTGTATGAAACTTGTTGAATTAATTATGTTTGCGTTCTTTCTTTAAAAGTGTTTGTACAGTTAGTGTATATCAAAGGCTTTTAAAAATTAGTTCTTTCAAAGTATTTTGTTAATTTATAACTTGCATCAATTATATACTACAAATAAAATATTTGAACTAGTGTTTTTAAATAAAATGATTTAAGTTAAGTCTCGTATTTTAATTCGACATCATTTTTGCATCCGTAGTTACCTAAATATACCTTGAAAATAATGTACATTAATACAAAGCTCATAAATACCAATAACATTTATACAACAAAATATAAAAATATAAACTAGATTTTTAAGCACAACTTATGACTTAAAAAATTCAATTATCTACACACTGACGCATCACAAAAGCATTGCAATATCATTAGCAAAAGTTTACTTAAAAATTAATCCCACAAACTCCTTCAGTAGCTGTTCACTTAGTAAAACATATCTCTAACCCTGCAAGCAATTTGATTCGCCATACAACAATGCTTGACTGCCCGAAGCACTCGTGAGCAAATCGTCAGTTGGTCTATCAACGATATTGGCGGAGAGCCATCGCTCGCACGTGCTGGTTACTAGCACTGATGGCTAATCTCCTTGCTTTATTTATTAGACAATGGCCTTTTGGTTGTGTGGTTGTATATAACTTTGTTAGAGCTAATGGTATTTAGTTGGTGCGTTTTGTGACGCAGCGGTGATAGAATTGCAGCTGTATCAGTTTGGATATAAGTTGCAGTCTTGGTAAAGTAAACGAGTATTTAAGTCTTGTATATTCTAAAGAACAAGATTATGTTTAAAGTCTCTCATGAGAGGAGTTAACTCTTCAGAAAAAGAAGGGCGTGATAATATTTATCTTTTCTCAAACATGCTTGGAAATTTGAGCATTATTTTGACAAACTTCTTCGAGATAAATCGAACTTGCTGTACTGGTTGAGCAGCGGCCGGCAATAGTTGAGTGAAAATCTATACCTGTCGTGTTTAGCAGTCAAATAAATTACTATATAAAATCATATTTGTCATGTTATTAAAAATGGAAAACTTCCAACTGGCTTTCATATAGAAAAAAAAATACTTTGGCGAGTAAAAAAACTATTGTTATTAGTTGTTCGTCAATTTCGTCATTGTATTTTAAAATAAAAGTTCTGCATTGGACTATTTAGTTTATTTTCCGCGCATTACTTGAGAAAAGTACTATACAAGCCTTGGCCGCAACTAGGCATTGATGGACTTACGTATGTGTGCCTCGGCTTCGTCTCGGCATAGTAATCCTTATCAGGATAGGAATCCTTATCACTTACGAATATGATGTTGTACTTGGCCTCAAAACATTTTGATAATTTTGATTTGATTTATCACTTATCCGGGACAATCTGTTTAGAGCTATTAAAAATAAGCAGGATTTTCTAGTACCTATGCAAACGAGCTTATTTAATAAATCAAAAATAACATGCCACCAGGAAACGCTCATAATTTTCTACCCCAAATCAACTGGCGAAAAAATACTGTAACATACGCGAAACAAAAACTGTAGAAGAAAAACTTTGCCTGACACCTATTTTTAAAAATACACATTTTTTCGTAACTTATAATTTTAAAGGTTTTTTCTATCACCAATCAGCAAATAAACTTACATTATGAACATATCAGTGCCTAAGCAACAAACTAGAGTATATCGCTTAATAATTCACGTCAAACTTGATAACGCATTAATATGGTCAGATTGTGCTAATAGGGCTATATTAGTGGCAACAGCAGCCAGCACCGGACTGTCATTTGTAATTATATACCGTCTGCATTGCTTCTTGGTAATAGGTTGTATATTAGGTGTCGAGGGCAGGAGTTATACCACTGTTGTACCGCTGTTATGTATCAATTTGTGTTATCGATAATAATTTAGTAGGTAATTGTCGGATACAATCAACCAATATATATAAAACTGTTCCGTTACTGACTGAGTGACTAACAGACAACGTACAGCCGTAACTACTGGGCGTAGAGAGCTGAAATTTGGAACATACATTCTTTAAGGGATGTAGGGGTGCATTAAAGAAGGAATTTCCGAAATTCCCACGGGAACGGGAATGATTGGACTTTTTAGTTTGTATGAAAAATATTATTCCTTGAGTGCACTGTGTCTGTTTGAATAATGGAAGGAATTCCCGGAATTCCCACGGGAACGGAAAATAGGACTTTTGAGTTTATGCGTGTACGAAGTCGTGGGCAAACGCTCGTTGGATATACTCCTTGAAATATAGGTCGGGGGCTTGCCTGAGGTGAGTTCGATTCTAAGCTAGGCCAGTTTATTAAATGATTTTTCTTAAGAAAGATCTTTCCTAGTTTTTGATGTAGTTTCTATAACATGAGCTAGCATTGTGACTACGTAGTTTAGGGCAATTTATGTGTTTAAGTAATAATTTATTTGAATGTTGGCATGCTTGTTGTCCTTTAAATAGAAGAAATAGAAAACTTAAGACTATTATCACATGAGTAGATAAACGGAACGGTTTATCTACTCATGTGCTATTATACACAAGTTAACACGAGACCGCAAAAATCTTCCTTCTACACATAATCCTGTCCTATTATTAAATCTCCTTGCTTCCATTTTCCACTATAACTTACTATGCTCCACGCCGCATTATACTTGGTTTCCCCTCAAAAGAATTACCAACAAATAACGTCACATTTCAATAAATTTCTTACCAACTGCTCGCCATAAAACTGGCGAATTTAAATATAATAAATCGGCAACACGGACAGGGGAAGCCCCGACAATGCGCCGTTGTGTGAAACTTGTGAAATATGCAGTTCCGTAGCACACAACATTTTTCTGAGAAACCGTGTGGTCTGCTCGCAAAGGTTTGCTCCTTATTGAGCTAAAGTTAACATTAAAAAAAAGTTTTAAGAAAGACTATTTCAAATAGGAAAAAATTATACAAACAACCAATTTAGAAATAACAATTAAAAATTGTATACTCGTAGCTACACTAGAGAATAGATTAAAACTATATGAGTCCTACCCTACCTAATAATAAGATTAATTCAATGAAGCACTTTTGGAAGTCTTTGTCAAAGTCTTTTCACAAGTCTTTAAAAGTATAAGAATTACTTTAGTAATACAACTTACTTTGAAGAAGTGGTGAAGACTTACATAGTCTGCATCAGGTGGCATGGAAGACAAACGTCCTATCCTTACAATATAAAAAAAAATTGTCATAGATATGACCTTCACACATAATTTTCGTTTTGTAATTGCAAGATTTTTACTAACGCATTAGGTACTTATTATATTATTTTTAATTAGACCAAAATATTAATAAATCTATTGGTATCAGATCTGGTTAACCTCAACTTTCTTCCTATATTAGTATCAAATATGATTGACATCCATCACACGGTTTTAACATCATAATAATGTTAAACGGTCATGTATGATTAATGCGCTATGCGTTGAGCTTAGCTTAATCCCTCGACGTCAATTGAAATTATCTTTGTTCCTATAAGTAATTGCAATAGACATACCTTCCATGTTCCTGAAACGGCAAATAACTATCCTTTAATTAACGGATAGTTTCCTAATAAAATATGGTTATATTATGTTTCATTACAGTTAGTTTTGAGTGTAATAAATAAATAATACATTAAGTCAATTTTCTTGGTGTTTTTTGAACGAGTTTTACAATCCATACACTAAGTAAATGTTGTATTTAACTAGACACGTCGTACTAAAACGTTGAGTTAAATTTTAAAATACATATCAGCGCGCAAATGCAAATCTAATTCCAAAACAATTCCAAAATTTCTTATTTTGTTTTTTTTTTCCGTTATATTTCTACAATGACCAGTCTAATGCAGACTTTACCATTTTAGCAAACCAAGTATCTCGGTCGTGGGATTATCTGCAAAATATTTTCAATATCGGCAACTTTTAGTTGCGCAGTGGTTGCGCTTTGCAAACTAGAGCGATGTTGTTTCTTAGACTGTAGGTACGTGTTTTAGCCGCGGAACAATATAAATGTACTGTTTTGTGGAATAGAAATCGATTTAAAGTTATTATTGTGTTTTTAAGATTTTCAAAACTAAGTTTTTGGGCAAAGTATAGTTTTAAACAAATATTTATTACATTCACACGACAATTTCTAGCCTAAATTAAGTTTCTCAAAGAACTTAATGGCTATGGATACCCAATACTGGGTAAATAAATTTAAAAACAAATATAAAGTGTGTCCCTGCATGTAGTAATAGGACTTAAGTAGCAGTAACTATGCCTAATTTCATCGACGAAAATACCCAAATGGGAGGCCAATTCCAAAACCCTGGCACACACAAAAAGATCAGCCGATCAAACTCAAAAACAGTTTTCTTCATCATAAATAAATAAACAAAAAGCAGCAATAGTTCCAAAGGTACTGAGTTGGATCTATAGTACTTGCATCCGTGCGTGAACGCAATGCATCACTGTACAAACACTCTTTTTCCTGAGAATAATTTGCATGTGGCTTTGTATATAAAAATAACTTTATCTATGGTAATAAGGTGCCCTATACACAAGGGTTTACACTTGTACATGTCATACTCTTTTTAAATCATGATACTTAGGGCCATGTTTATAAACCGCTTTCAACGCTAAAACCTAACTTAAGGGAGTAGGTTTCCATAAATTTTGCAGAAATTAAAAGCGGTCTTAAAATTGAGTGTATTTAATAATACGAGCCATGGTTTATATTGATATTAACTAAGATACTATGTCTCTGACATTAAAACAAAATGGTTCGATAGTTCTTTTTCAATACGGATTGCCAAGGTGTAGTTCGAACTGCATGGAATGCATGAAAGACAAACGTTCCATCATCACTTTATAAAAAATAAATGGTGTTAAATTAAAAAAAAATATATTTTTATCATGAAATAGTACCGAATTTACTTGATAATCACATTTTTGTAAGTTCGACCTCAGAAACTGATGTTATATTAACAATCTTGTTTTGAAATAATCTTCTCCAACTGTACATTTGACAACAAACAACTTTTCTAAAAGCCGCTCTTAAAACTTAAATTCCTTTCATATCTACCCACCAAAACCCTGAAACACTGCCACAATTTCTTATCATTTCTACAATTTTCTTCAAACTGGAAGTCAACGTTTAACAATATCGAGTAAGAACACTGCATCGTTGCAATTTTTATCCACCTTACCGCACGAGTTAGCGGGAGGAGACGTGACCGCGGCCCGTGTATTGTCACGTACGAGCCGTAGGGGTAAGGCTGAGGCCACGTGAAGAAAGGAGTATAAGAAAGCAAAAATTACTTTTGAAGTCTGCCTGGTTGGCTTAGATATTTCCCATGGATAAAAATGCGTCGTATAACGTAGCTAATGTATGATTCGCGTGAAGTGGTAGATCTTTACTCTTCATATAATAATTGTCTGCTGCGAAACATCATTTCTCTGGCGGTGATGTATTCTCTGGCAATGTTATATAAAGAAGCAGTTCACTGTCTCATTATTTATCCAAACTTGATTACAACGTTACCTTACTGCATTACAATTTATGTAAATAGAAAGCTTTCTGACCTGATGTCGTGGCGCAAAATAACTCTACATTAAAATTTTACGTCTAACTATTTTTGAATGGCTATATCAGGCAAGATTTAAAAATATGAAGACCCTTTCTATGTCAGTGTGCTTGATATTCAGCCGGAGCCTTCCTGTTCGCTTACATCATATCCGCTTCTCTAAGATGCGGCCGCAACCCCTGCATATGATTTCTTAGCGTTGTTAAACTGCACGCCTCACCCTGAGCCATATATTTTTGTGGTTCACCGTGAAAGACTGAAGGCACGTGATGCACTCGGTTGTTTTACATTTTGTTTCAAAATAAAACTTGCTCAGGTTGAATAAAACTTATTTCGAGTTTTTATATCTTATAGTTGAGGAAGTACTAGGGAACTTTATTTATTTATTAATTCTTCATTATACACATGAAGTCAACAATAATTTTTATATACTGTTATAGGTACAGAGCACAATAGGCAGCCTTATAATCTAAAAACGATCTCTTCAAGGCAACCATGTGTTTAACTGTCCTTATTTTTTTTGTCATTTCTATAATTGTATCCCTAGCTTATCTAAATCATGTAAATATAAATTACAATATCATTTGCAAAATTTAACAAGGACCAAAAAAAAAGATAGAAAGAATATTGTAATTCTATACCACACCTCATTTCTTTGATTTATATTTTTGTTTCGTACACTTGTCACGAAATTATTATCAATGCAAAAAGCTGGGAAAACTCGTTTGTATTGTATGTAATGAAGTTGTAACACATTCTCTCAATAATATCTCAGAAAGCGTGTTTTCGATGAGCTTTGAATGAAAGGTTAAAGTTTAAAATCATATTAGTAGATATGAGAAGGTATACGCCTCTTTACACGATAGAAAAATTTATTTTTATGGTAGATCTGCAGTAGTACTTACCTACTAACTTTTTTATATTGGTTATTTACCTTAATTTGACCTCAACCTCACCAGATGGTAAGAGAAGATGAGGTCGAAGAAGACTCTCCGTAATTACAATGTTCCAGTAGCACCTAGGTAAATAATTCTCACAAAAAGTATCTAATAGCTAGAATGCTTTAAATTCTGCAAAAAACTAATTGCACCAAATACAACGTGTAACACAATGGAGAGATAAAACTTAAGGGTTAGCTTCTGTACCATACGTAGAATAAACAGTAAAAGAATTAGCATAATCAGTGCTGATATAAACTTTCATACAAATTTATTTGTTTATTTTACAATAAAATATTTTGACAACCCTAGTCAACCTAATAAGCTAAAACAAGACTTGTGCCAGTTGTGCCGCAGTCAGTGACCTTATGATATTTCCCGCAGAACTGAACTTTGTAGTATCTGTCTTAGTTACACATCACTTTATTTTTACACCATCAGTTATCAAATAGATTTCATCAAAAGCTCACAGCTATTTTTAGGGTTGACATTTAGATATTTTGGTCTAAACTTTGAACTTGTTTTTCGTCCGAACCGTAAGGATAACAAATTTATGTTACTGTTACTTATAAACTACATCACCTAACATACAATTCCCTTAAGTATTATCTCTTCATTACGTTACACGTTGTATATTTTAAAACACGACCTCTTTTACTAAGCCAGCCCCGTAATTAATTCAGGGGCTTCTAGCACCGAACTACCAGGCGCATAGAGATAACGAGGAGGTGTCTAAAACTACGTCTTAACGCAATTTGTACGCGACCGCGCTCCGTCAGTTGCGGTCTGTCCCGGCTGAAACGTTCAGAACGTTATGTTTTACTGGTTGTTCAGAACTTGAATGGCAGATGGATTTTGAATCTTTGATAAGTTCAAATTACTTATATCATTCGAATAAAAGCTCTTCAACTATTAAAGGTTGGGTACTTATGAAATCAAAAATACATTTTATTTTTTCATATTTTTATTTTATTTTTTATATATTTTTTTTATTTATTCATTTATTATATTCTGTTATAACACTTATTTATTTATTTTTTTATTTATTTATTCATACAGAACCAACAGCACTTTCACATCATAAAATAATCTTAAAAATACAATTCTTACTGCCAATTACAGGTTCACAACTTTCAGATAAATTACATAATAGAATAATGCTTGAAGTGGACTACAGTACATTGTTAAAATTATTGATTTTCTGAGTGACAACTAAATATTGAATGATTAAATTGACATAATGAGAATGAAATTTATTAAAATATAGTAATTACACAAAATTTGAGAGAACAGATTAGATATTCGATAAAGAGAAGCATAGTACAACCTGCAGTTTTAGTTGTGTGTATGCGTGTGTGTGTGTGTGTAGGTGTGTGTGTGTGTGTGTGTATTTATATGCATGCAAGATCATGAATGTGTGAATGCTTGAAAAAGTAAGAAAATGTGATATGACTAAATATTTGTAAGACCATATACACTATTATATTGAACTAGCTGCGTATGCAGCACCAAACGCACCTACGATTATAACACTGCTAGCGTGATAATATGTAGCCTATATGTTGACCCGACTTCTTAACTATCTTCATGCCAAATTTGAAGTAAATCCATGCAGTACTTTTTGAGTTTATCCCGGAAAGACAAACAGACAAACAGACAAACAGACAAAAATTCTAAAAACTATATTTTTTGTTTCTGTTTCGATTGTAGATCATACCCCAAGTATTCTTTTAAAAAAATATTCAATGTACAGTTTTGACTTTCCTACCATTTTATTATATGTATAGATATTGTACTGAAAAAATACACCAAAAATAGCCCCTTTATACCATTATAATTTATAATTGTTTAAATTAAGTTTTAAGTTTTAACAATTTAGTAACCTTCTTTTTAAATGAGTGCTTAGGTGAATGAAAAAGATCTAAAGTTTCAAATTGTTTATTATAAACGTTCAGCATTCTAGTTAGTACTGAATTGTTGGCGTAATTGCTATGGCTGATTGGAACGTGAAATAAAGGGCAATGCTTCGTACGTCGTGAAGGTGTTCTGAACTGCAAGGTAATTTAGGTAAGGGCTGTCAATTCCGAGCTGTCAATCTTATTATTGCAGATATCGTGCAAAAATGACATCTGTAGCAGTATACGCCGATCTTTTAATGAAAGTAAATTATGGTTAACACATAGTTCATCATATTTACACTTTTTTGAGTGAGTTCGATAGTTCAAAGCTCTTAAGAATTTCGATTGAATGAATTCCAAATCTTGTTCATGCGTAACATAGTGAGGACTCCAGACTACACAGCAGTACTCCAGTATGCTGCGGACGTAGGCGTAGTATAAGAGTTTAACGCATTCTGGATCAGAGAACGGCCTAGTAACCCGCAGAACGAAACCGAGGTTTTTATAAGCCTTGGTTGTGGATGCTGCAATATGCTGAGACATAGACATTTTCGAATCAAAAATTACACCAAGATCCTTCACCGTATCAGTAGATACTAAGGATTTGCCATCTAATGTATAGTTTGAAGATATTATTTTCTTTTTATGTGTAAAAGTGATTTTGTAACATTTGGATACATTGATGACTTATTGAAATACCATTTTAAAAACCACTCTACAAAACTCTTAATAAAAAAAGTTCAAAAAAAAGTCAACGGTGGAGGAGTCAATAATCATAAAAGACGATTTGAGTATCTACTTAAATCTTACATAATTGTATAATCTTCGGAATATCACTGCGGATTTTAATAAAATAGCAAGGTATTAAGTACCCAAAAGCTCGACCGGTGAATTTGGACTATGCATTTACTATCTATCAATACCAATATTATCCTGATTTAGGTTTTTACGTCTCAATATAAAACCAGTACATCCAGACTCATATTTAAATAACAAACATTACTGTAATAATTTATAACTCGAGTAATAATACATTTCAATATCGAACACTATGCTCTCAATCACTCATGACTCATAACTTTTCTGTTTGATAAGGAAGTTTGATAATACCCTGGGGCTTACTTACATGGTTTCTAAGTTTTTATCAACAAGTAGGTATACGAGTAGTAATTTGGAATCCCTCGAGAATATCAGGCAGACTGAAAAAAAAAAGCAGACTGTACGCTATCATTATGTCAAATTTCATTCAAATCCATTCTACAGTGATTGTACAACAAAACTCCATTCATACACCGAAACTTTCAGATTAATAATATTATTAAGAAATAAGATAAGATTATTCAGTCATTTATGTAATAGGTCGTATAAAATCAAGACAATACTGTCTCGTATTTCATTCCCTCATTTTTACAAAGCCCATCTACGAATCGTAGATCACACAGCAATTACCCGACAGCCACAATATAGTTAAGAACAGCATCACAAATCCTTTGTTTTATTATGGCTGCTAAGCCACTACCCTCGGCGATATTGCAGTTTGGATAGCAGCCTTTACGAGGCTGTAAAATAGAAACACTCACTGTATCCTGCACTGAGCTATTTGGACTTTAGAAAAGTCATTATAAGTACCTAATCAGAAAAAAATAATTTACGTTTTAAGACGTTGATTTTTATAATTTGTTTGCGATTGTGTAACTTTTGTATTTTTTAGTAAAGGCTTTATAAAGGTTGGCAGTTGCTGGACTCGTAAATATTTTATGATAAAATGATACGAAAATTTTAATTCTGAAATCGAACTGTACGTTGTTTTGTTAGTTGTGTTGTTAAAGGGCATGGTTGCTTGTTGCTCTATCTATCGCTATCGTTCTCAAAAAGTATCGACCACTAATCTTAACACATCAAAACGTAATAACAGTTTTTGAAAGAAAGAAAGAAAGAAAGAAAGATCCATCCTAGCCGTGTGTAGTGGAATGGAAGTTGATTTAATTAATTAGAAACTTTTTCGCGGCTAAAACCGTGTTAACGTCGATCTCGTAGGAATACCAGAAAAAAGTATCTAAGTATCTAATATTATTCAAGGCTAGGCAATATTTCTAGCGCTTAAAAAACCAAAGTTGATGATGATGATGATGTAATCCGGCTGATTTCGGCCACGGCGACTGTCTTCAACTCCGGTTTTGCCGTTAATGTGCTCGCATGTGGCTTATGTAGCCAATTTTGTTTGTAACAGCTCTCGCACATTGCGGGCATGAGAGCACACCGTTCACATAATTATAGCTGACAACCGCAGGTGGTCGGGCTTTCAGCACATCGCGTCTGGCATCCAGCTCAAGGAGCCGCCGGTTTTCAGAGGCTTGGACGCTAGATTTAACAAGCGCTCTCCACTCCGGCCGTCTGGCAGCCTGCTGCTCCCACAGCGAAGGATTGATGACGCACTGCTTCATGTGTCGCTTCAAATATTCTGACTGGTGACAAATTTTAGATACTGAAGGAAAGCACTCTGACCTCGATTCTGATCACAATTGTGTAATAAAAGTAGGTACTTAATTTTACACCAGAAATCACTATAAATAAATAAAGAGACCTTACTACACTTTTTCCGACGCGATGTCTCAGTCAACACGCACACAGCAGTGTTCCCGCCACACGCTCACCACCACTCGCTAAGTATCTATTGCATTACTTTAACTTTCGGTTAAGTTTACTCAGAAAATAATAAGTAAATATTTATTTTTTTCTCTTCATGTATGATCTAAAACCATCACGTCCTGGAATTTCGAAAATGACCCACCAGTTACTCTGTGTAGTTTACTTTTGGGTGTCATATTAAGTGTGCCAGTTTTCTGCTTTTGCCCTGGTAGGATTGGCTTTAACTTGCTATACTACGACTGATCCAAGCGACGACGCTCGACGGTCATTTCATGGTTCCACTTCTTCAGCTCATTAACATCCAATCATCATACAAAGTCTATGCATCAAATACCACATAAAACACATTATCATACACGTCTAAAACAGTGTACGCAATTAAAACAGAAGGCATTAATCACATAGCTCCCCTTATCACGCGGCATGTAGCACACAACAGCCTATCTTCTTCTGCCATAAAATACTTGATACTAAAATAATACGACTCGATTTAATCTGTTCTTGATTTGAATTCAGCTACTTGACGGATTGTCTGAGAAATATTAAGTCTTTGTTGGCACTTATTGTCTCGTATTTTGCGGTTCGTTTCTTGAAATCAAACATTAGATATTTCAGGCTGGATTTTTTTTTAATTTAATTATTTTCAATATTAGAAACGTGGAATACGACAAGTTTTATGAAATAATATACAGTTATATAAAAATAAACACATTTTTAGTTATAAATTTAACTCAACTGAACTAAATACTTTTTAGAGCCTTGGTCAGGACTAAGTTTGTATTGGATGTATTAGTCATAGACTGTATTTTTTTAAATATTGTGTATAATATTTTCAAAGTTCCTTACTTAGTAGCTTCGAATTCTAACCACCAAAACTTTATTTTTAGAAAGTGATTTAATGTAGGTAATAATAAAAATAGATATCATGAAACAATAAAACTTTATCTTGTTACTTTTAATTTGTTCAGATTTTTTAAAACAATATATCGCCTCAAGAAACAGGGTATTTTTCAATTTTTTTTTACAAGAAAATCTTCATTCATGTCCTATCATGACATTATAACCTTTTAAGTACATTTATTTTCTTTTTCAAACTGTCTTAAACTCTATCCCTTTATGTCAAAGAGTTTTCCATTAAATTCCACATTTCATGTTCGACCACAAGGCACTCGTTAAATTACTTTTATGAATTAAAAATTAATCCACTTCGATCAGATCGGGTTTTAGGGGATTAACTATTTGGGGCACGAAATGTCGGTGACCCTAGTGATAGCCCTTCAACTATTAATGAATAGTCGCGATAGAAGATAAAGTATAGGGATAGTTAGGGTGTAAGTGGAAGCAATATAGGCATGTATTACAATAAAGCAAAGCATTAAAAACCGACTTCACTGTCTTTTTTAATTCTTTATCGTCAAAATAAAAAAAAGATAAACGATACCGAAACAAATCAAAACGTCATATCATTAAACATTAATAAAAAAATTTCATGCTACTATTTCTAGGTTCCCAGATTTCTTCTTTAAATAATGGCCATAATTTTTGAGCGTTTTGAGAAATGAGGTTTACGTTGAAAATTAACTAGAAATTTATTTTAAATTCATATACGAAGTAAAACCTTAAATTATGATTTGATCTACCTTGATTTATGAACACGCCCTTATCTAAATGATGCTTTCTGGGAAATTACTATAATAACCCCCAATTAAAGGTCAAAACAATTGAAATAGACAATCAATATTAAGTTGCTGTATAAAGGGTATTGTTTATAAAATGGAATAATAAAATAGTAGCCTTGAGCAGTTTTATTCGCCTAACTTTCGATCCAATAAGAAAACTTGATTCACATGGTGGGTTATAAAATGTAAATATATTTTTCCTGTATGTAGTTTATTAAAAAATTAAATAGTTACTTACTATAAATATCATCATCACAACTCTATGAAATGAGCCACTGTAGGGCTATGAGTCTCTCCCCTGGGTGATGAGGCCATGAAACACAATGCTGGTTAAATGCTGTTGGATTGATGTTAGAATTGTTCAGGACTTCGAAATAGCTTCTGAAAAGTTCTGACTTCTCTTAACCTTCGATGTCGTACGATATAATATATACTCATAGTACTTATTGAAATATGGGTATTGTTTCAAAATGTGATATGTTTATTATCTGTACCTATCTCTGAATCCAATGTTAAGGAAAAAAAAAATGTACTGTTTGTTTAATCTTTCATTATTTTTCTTTTTCTTGTGAAAACTGCTAATTGGCCTTACTTTCTCTATTGTTTAAAATATCCTATTATAATTAGCTGTAAGTTTTCCGTAAATAAATAAATAACCACGTCACGACTACTTCTCACACTATACATAAATATTATATTTTAACTGACATATTGTCGGCATCTAAGTGGGTAAGGCTGAAACTTCTCGTACTTTCGTATAGTACCTACACCTGAAGAGTATGTTTGTTGGTTGCTTTGTTTGTGGTAATCAAAATTACTGTCAGAGGAATTAATAATAAATCAAAAGATATGCTAGATAAAATTCACTAAGCTGCTGGCATCAACATTAAAAGCTCCTAACCCTAAGAAATAATAAAATTTAACAAAATATGCCCAGTCTATTATTGCCAGCGTATTATTCCCGCAGTCAGCAGAGAAAACTTTTTTAATATAACTCAGAAAATATAAAATAAAGAAATCAACCCGTTGCCGCTTTGTTTTAGGATTCTGTAGAAATGTTTTTCGATTAGCTGCGGTTTTTGTGTGTAGTGTATTTATGTTGAGAAATTTTGTATACTGCTGGTAAACACAAGTATTAAAATTTAGTATTTTATACGTTTTTTTTGACAATCTTTAGTCAATTACAGTAAATATCGTTGTCTCGAGCTTCGTAATAAATTCTCCCACTTTGTCTAAATTTACAAGCTTATCTCTATAATTCTGATTGAAACAAACAAGCTTTCTTTAAACAACTTATAAAACGTCTCCCCGCGTAAGGCTGTGTACACAACGAGCCCCGCTGTCGTGTTGACGATCACTTCTTCAGCTCAATCAAATAATTAGCTAATATTTGAAGGAAAACAACAAGGTAAAGGCCCCCTTACAGTCTTGTGCAAATTTTATGAAACAGTTTTGTGAGGTTAATTGAAAGAAGAGATTTTACAAATTAATAAGGTTGTTAATGAATTGTTTTAGTTATAATTAATTGACTGGAGACACCTGGAGTTTTGTAAAACTATTGCTGAGGATTCCAAAAGTTTAATTTTAAAATGGTTGTATCAAAGGTTTTATTAAATACATAATATCTACAAATATAATTATGCCATTTCTGTACTATTTCGTATCTTAGCGAGTTGGTGAAAAATTTATTTTTCTCATACATAACAAATTTCGTTGTATTATCTTTAAGATCTAATAAATATTGTTTCGTTTTATCGTCAAAAAAAGTGACGATGATACCTACTGGGAAACTCAAATTGATCTTATTTCTGAAATACACAATAAACGTTTTCAACTTTATAATAATATATCCTTTCTACTGATAAGAACTATTAGAATTATTAAACCACAAAAACTTAAAGTAAAACCCAAGATATTAAAACGCAGCAACATTTTAAAATGTAATTTGTATCCACATTGTCACGTCATTAAAAATCCATTAACCTCATGCAATATCCATGAACCTCAATTACTGAGGTTTCCGTCACTAGTCGGTGAAGACTGTCACGAATAATTAGATCAAGTCAGCTGCCAGCGAAGAGCGCTGCGGCGCAAGCGATTAAATGAGGCACTTTTATTCCAAAGATTATAAAACGATAATACGGATGTTTTACAATTCAATTGTGCATAACGAAAGTTATTAAATAAGGCATAAGTAGTTAAAATCTGCACTGTTGGTCATAATTACGTAGTTTGAAGAAATTTTTAAACAATATTTTACTATCGTAATTTCCTTTCGTTTTAATGGAACATAATTATTATGGTGAACTAATTTAGCAACTAACCAAGCAACTAATTTAGACATTTCAACATTTCTTAAATATTATACATACATACATATACAAACTTCATGCCTGTATCCCGTATGGGGTAGGCAGAACACCAGAGGTAATAAAACCATCTGATGTCACGTTTGACAAATTTGGAGGCAATATAATAGTGGAGAGAGACTATTGCAGTGACAGCCTGTCAGCCTATCGCCCATAAAAAGCCTCCCATAACACCTCGGTCCCTTAACTGACTTTTACAGTTTGCCTGGGAAGAGAAGCAGCTGGCACATTCTACGAACACTAAAACAACTAAAATAATAAAAAATAAATTCAATAAAAAATATTTAAATATTTATTTAAATGGAACTGAATATTTATCTTACTTTCAAAGAAGATGTCCTTCATACTTCAAAAGAACCCCTTTTATATTTCACAGATTTTGAACCCATTTCGCGTCACCGGTCATCGCATAAAAATATTGTCATGCATTTTGAATTTCTTTCAGCCCCTATTTGGCCTTTCTTGGCCCCCTGTGGGGTCTTTTATCTTTTATCAAGGACGGGTATAAAGGCTTATGGTAATCGCTAAGATAGTCGTTTGTTATAAAATTTTAGCACCGGGAAATCAGAGCCTTTGTGTTGTAAATTGTTGTTGCTTTTAATAGAAAAAATGTGTAAAACAAAAGATTAGGCTAGCTGCTATTATGTTAAGTTGACAGTGTTATTTTATGATAAATTGTGTTTCATGATCTCTGTTATTTATAGCATACATATTGAAAGTATATTTTTGTCAAACTCTCTATAGTTCGTCAGGTTTGTTTCTGTTGAAATAAGCTGTACCTTTGTGATCTTTTTAGTCACGGGTACACTATGTGAATTTTGACAAAAGGTTTTAAATTCTCCGACAATTCATAAACACTTCAATAGCCTAGAGCTCTTATAATATTTTACTGACATATTTGTATTTTATGATCTAATTTATATGTAACCAAATAGGTACTTTTAAAGTGTCTCGCAGTGATTTCTTAATTCTACTACATCGTGTCCCAACGTCACAATTCCTTTAATAAAAAAATAAGTGCTTTGAAAAATAGATAGCTATTAAGAACTATTGAAGTCACCTGATAGCTTGTAACAACACGGATGTTTCTTCAATGTATCACAATTTACACTTATTCGCCATATTTTAAGCTGCAAAACCTTTCCACTGTTTATGAATCGAACCTGACTAGCATATCCCGTAAAATAGACATAAAACCAAACGATTATGGTCCGTATTTCGTGGTAGCTAACGATTGTTATTGAATGCGCTACTTAAGATACATCCTAGGGTAGCTGATATTTATTTAACTTCTTGGCAGTAGGGAACCGATTCGAAATGGTCTGTAATGTTGGAAGCAGTGCTCTAAATACTTTCTTAGTAGACACAAGAAAATATAAACACTGGCTTTCTTTCGTTTTAAATAACTTAAACTTTATAAATCTAAGAACTATTTCGTTTTCTATCTTATACTAGGAAACGTGAAAGTTTGCTGGTATATGAATTGATGTTGTTGGCCTGTCGCGCTGTCAAATGGCTAGACCAATTGAATTGAAATTAAAAAAATGTAAAAATGGAAATTTGTAACTCTTTTACAATAAAAACGGAAACAGACAAAATTTTCGTATAAAAGTCGACCGTATTTTAAATTAGCACAAAAGACTCTGTGACAAGCGTCTGTGGGACGATGTCATGATATTACCTTTGCGGTAGATGTTAACCGTTAGTATTCCAGAACCCGTGTGATGTCATCTTTGACATTATCTTTTTACATATTAATGAATTTGACAACCACCTTTTAGGAAGGCTAATATTTTGCCAAAAATCCTCACGATCAAAAGTTACTTGGGTAAAACAAAGCAAAGTTGCCAGTGTTTTATAAAAAGACACTTTCATAAACCCTTATGTTCATTTATCCAACTCCTTCTCACCTCACATCTTCAATAAATAAACGAAAAACAAAAATTTTAAGAGATGCAATAAATTGCAAATTCTATTTTCTCGTGTAATATTTAAATCTGTTTATAATTTTCTTTGAAAACTGATCTGTGTACCGTGGCGATGTTGTTGTTGAGCAAACCGCGGGCGGTATCGACTTGCGAGGCGCATTGAAAATAAACACACTCCTTCAATGTCGGGCCAGGGAATGTATCCTAGCCAATTTCTAAGAAACATAAACCTACTGGTAAATATCAATTAAATATTGATTGTATTCAATGTTTAATCTATATTCTTGATCTTAAATTAAACACAATTAGGTCAAAACGTTGCTATGATAACCAGAATCCAGACTACTATTTAAATATGTATGTACAACTCTTTATTGAAAGTTGAGATTATCATTTGAAATTTACTATAAATCCATGCAATCCTGTACGTCACTATAGTCCATGCAGTCAGACTGTGGAATTCGTTACCTCAATTCGTGAGTCTAAAACGATATCTATTTTTAAAAAGAAAGTCAAAGATCACTACTATTCGCTACTGTAAGCTATGTTACCCACATTATTATCTAAATGATATTAAGATATATAAAATAATGTATGTATATGTATAGAGTATATATAATAATATGTATATGTAGTGGTATGTATATTAATTCATATGTATGTATATTTATTACACAATATAATTGCTTTTCAAACCAAACTCTCCAGTCATGGGTCTGCTGTAAGAAATTTCGTAAGAGATAAGCTGTACCTTTGTACTTATTTTTATTTATTGTTTTTATAAATCCTTAAATAAAAAAAAAAAGACGTGTGGCACTCGGAGACTGCCGCGGTAAAGCTATTGCATATCATTTTTTATCAACTTATGAAATTATAATTATTTATTTACTTATTAATGCAGTATTGTTTGATCTGATATGAAGTCCACAAGTTCCTAGTAGATGGCGCTGATTTTTTATTAAAGCCCGCATGTAAAGTTATGAATCAATCAATCAATCATTTATTTGCATAAAATATGGTACAGATTTAGGACTTAAAATTAAAAAAATAGGTCATACATATAATTTTACCTTTTTAGGGCATGCATATATAAATTACTATTGTTAAATGAAACAAAAGTCTCAAAGTAGGCACGTTCGGCATATTGTGATTTTTCCGTAATTCATTTAAGGTAATTTCCAACAAGTTAGTTTTAGACAAAAGACCCGCAATATTTTAACCTCGTGCAAAGAGTTCAGAATGCGTGCGCACGCTTCTGCTTTAATATTCCACCACGTACCCACGTTACACCATTTCTTAACCAGGGAAATATTTTAAATATGAGAAATAGACAGATTTTTATGTATGCTTCAATGATATTTGGAGTTATTAAAAACCAATTACCATTTTATCTGTACAGTAAACTATCTTGGAGGTCATCAAATAGTCGCTATGGACTTAGAACTTGTGCAAGGGAACTTTTAATACCGGAACACAGAACTGCTTCTTTTCGCGGTAGTTTTAGATACCATGCCACAAAATGTTGGAACAATATTCCACCACCAGTTCGTAATACTGAAAATTTACACAGTTTTAAGAAAATATTAAAAGATTAAGATTAAGAAATATTAAACTTGGTGCCAACTGAAAACCAGCGTCGTGAACCCTTTAGGGTACCGACTATATGCTGAGTTGGTTACCATTTTTTATAATAATCATCGTTGGCATTTGTTACAATTATTAATTATTTTCATGTTCTTTAGGTTAAGTTTTAGTTGTAAGTATTATTGTACGAATTTCAGTGGTGATTGTTTTAAGAATAAAATATTTTCTTTCTTTCTTTCTTTCAAGATATTTTATTGCAGAAACAAAAACTTTCCTCCGATGGGTGGCGTGGTGTCTGAGCTATTGTGACCTTTTCCTTTGTCTCAGAAATATGATTTGTTTGAATGTCTATTTGTTGTAATTTTTATTTTAGTTTTTTGCTTTGTTTTTTAATTTATTTGTATTATTGCATGATTTCTTACTTGTGTTATAATCTTCTTTTTTATTTTTATTTTTTAATTTGCATATTTTGTTTGTTTATCTAATTGAAGTTATATATGTTATATTTGTGAGGCGGAATTATCTTCCAATTTTGGCCCTGACAGAATAACAGCGTTGTTACTGAACCAGTTTCAGTAGACAACAATATGCTGAGTCCGGGCCTTTTTACTTACATGCTTTGTCTTTCAAACCATTGTTTTAAACCTATTCTTTGTATTTTGCTATTATGTTTTGTGTAAGTAAATAAAGTTTTATTATTATTATGTGTTTATGCTTTACATTCACCTTAGTCAAAAAGACTAAGGGCTAAAGATGGAACATCTATGCGAGCTTTTGGCTAAGACATGATGCTTATAATTGAATTATATTGAGAGAAATTTTCGCACAAGTCGGCAAGTGTTCATTATTACTGCTTTTTGCAGCTGTATGAAAGATAGTGGATGCATTTCTAATAGTTTAAGTGCCTGATGGAGTGTTTTGGTAATTACGCCTGTAGATGAGAGTATGATCGGAATTGTTGTTACGGAATGAGCACGCCATTGCCTTTTTATTTCTATACCCAGGTCAATGTATTTATTAAGTTTTTCAGTATGAGTCGTCTGGAGGTTGTGTGTATTAGGTATAGCTACATCAATAAGATAAACAGTGTTGTTGATTTTATCATGGAGGGTGATGTCTGGTCTATTGCATGATATTGTTTTGTCAGTGAGTATAGTTCGGTCCCAGTATAGTTTGACGTTGGCGTTTTCAATGACAACATCTGGCTTATATTTGTAGTAAGGGATCTTTTCCTGTAACAATTTGAATTTATAGGCTATGTGCTGATGGATGATTGCTGATACTTGGTCGTGTCTGTGTTTATAATCAGTCTGGGCTATTGCTTTACAGGCACCTGTTATGTGCTGAATAGTTTCTGGACTACTGTGGCATTTTCTGCAAAGGTCAGAGTGTAAAAGGCGGTCTCGTATTATGTACTTGCAGTAGTTTTTGGTATCTATTACTTGGTCTTGTATGGCCAACATAAATCCCTCCGTCTCCGGGAACAACTCACCTCTCTTTAACCTCTCTTTAACCTTTTAACGTTTGACGCAACCTTGTCAACGGCTGGGTTGGTTAAGTCGGCTCGATGTCGGCCATGGAGTGATTTTTGTGACCATTGTTGTATTTTCTGTTCTTTGGTGGTTTGTGGAGGTTGGTATGTGGTATCAGTTAGATTTAATGGTGTTAGTTTTTTATCGGCGTTGACTACAGCTTTATGCAAATTTGAGTGTGATTGCCTGTTATAGAAGTATGTCCTGAGAGAAGTAAGCTGTTTGCTATGAAGGTTTTGGATATCAATAATGCTTATTATTATTATTATTATTATTTTCCTACTTTTTTTTTATTATTATTATGTGTTTATGCTTTACATTCACCTTAGTCAAAAAGACTAAGGGTTGAAGATGGAACATCTATGCGAGCTTTTGGCTAAGACATGATGCTTATAACTGAATTATATTGAGAGAAATTTTCGCACAAGTCGGCAAGTGTTCATTATTACTGCTTTTTGCAGCTGTATGAAAGATAGTGGATGCATTTCTAATAGTTTAAGTGACTGATGGAGTGTTTTGGGAATTACGCCTGTAGATGAGAGTATGATCGGAATTGTTGTTACGGAATGAGCACGCCATTATTATTTATTATTATTATTATTATTATTTTGTTGAAATATTTTTAGTTGATTTGAGTTGCTATCATTATTATTATTTAAATTTACTTTATTTACGAAAAAAATTTAATTCATTATTTTCCAAGTTATTTTTTGTCTTTTTAAGAAAGTAGAACGAAATCGTCCCCTTTTTAATTATATTCTGAGTAGTATTCGGATGAGATTTATAGTTTGCATTTGAATGTACAATTTTTATGTCTATTTTATTTTCAGTCATTTTTAAAAAGTATTACGGAATTGTTCCCTTTTTAGTTACACCCTGAGTAGTAGTTGAATTATATTTATAATCTGCACTTGAATGTATATTTTTTTAACCTTTGAATGTTTATTCTTAATATGATACTTAGTAAATGATTAATAATAATAATAATTTATTATTTTGTCCTTTTCTTTCTTTGGTTCTTAAGCATCGTCAATATTTCTTCAGTGCTTGCGTAAGGTATAGTAAAAGATATAACTTCATATTTTTCGTAAGGATTATTAAATCTTGATCTTACTAATCTGTTACCTTTACATTGCTGTCCACCAATTACAAAGATTCTGTGTTCTTCATGTCTATTTTTCTTAGATGTCACCAATACCTTATCCTCTTCCACTGCCTGGAGATTTTTTTTGTTTTTAGTAGTGAGGACTCCGGTTCCACTCGTAGACAATCCTTGTTACTCTCCTTCAATGGTGATGATAGTGAGTACGATGGTGATGGTGGCAATGATTGTAATTACTCTACGTTTTCATTGTGTGTATTAGCTATTGTCTGCCGACGACTTTTTTGTCTTTTTGTTTTGTTTCGTAGAGTTTTTAGTTTCAAGCGTTTTGGTGCACATATTTTTGAGTAAGTGCACTTGTCGAGATAATTGACTAACTTCTTTTTTTAAGCCAATGTTTTCAATTATAATATTCTCCATTTCCATGTACGTGCTTTCAAACTGCCTCTGTAAATTAATTATTTCAAGTTTGGTCTGCACTTATATCAGTCGATAAATTAAAACTTTTTGAAGCTGTGTCAAGACTCAAGATCAATAGTGTCTATAGTTGGCGCGGCGAACCTTGATCCCTATGACACTGACAGTAATTTCCACAACATAACCTTGTAGTGCCGTCACCGTTACATTAGAATCGTATTGGAGGCTTCTAAAAATGGCATTTATTTATTTTACGTAGCTATATTCCAATAAAATGATATTCCGTTGGAATTATAACAATTCATTTGCAAGAAATTATCTCAATCTCAATCACACTTTACGTTTACGTTGTGCAAAAGTTACTAATTCTTTGATTATTCGAGATAATTCGAGATAATTTCTTGCAAATGTTATGAATTGTTGTAATTCCAACGGAATATCATTTTATTGGAATATAGCTACGTAAAATAAATAAATGCCATTTTTAGAAGCCTCCAATACGATTCTAATGTAACGGTGACGGCACTACAAGGTTATGTTGTGAAAATTACTGTTAGTGTCATAGGGATCAAGGTTCACCGCGCCGGGTATAGAGACAAATTGTGATCCAGGGATTCACATGAATGTGTGTGCGTGATGCTAGGCGACTTGGCTGCCGGAGGTTTTAAGCCTTTTTCCTCCTATTAGTGACGGTACTTATCTGGCTATTTGATGTACCCGGCTTATTTTTAGCTTTATCTTTTTTTTCTTGGCTTGGAGCACTTCCGTATACATTTAATGCACTGCCATTTTTTCGTGCTCAGCTGTTAAGGTATTATAAAACCTTTGAGTCGAAATATTTTCGCATTCTTTGTGATAAATTAATTTACAATTTGTACATGTCAGGTTTTCATTACCTATTCAATATATTCTTTTTACATTTGTTAAATTTTTTAATGTCGTTTTTTGGTGTCATCATTTCTGTTTACTTAGTCAATCAATCAATTTGTTTGTAACTGCCTTTTATTTTATTTAATCCAAAGATTGGATTTAAATCTTTGATTTAATCCTCTTAAAACAAAGTAAGTTTCCAATATAAAAAACTTTAAAAAAAATATTTATAATTTTAAAAGGAGAAAAGAAAAACATAAAAAAAAATTCATGTCAATGCGATTATCAGGGCTTGAACTCGTAACTCTTGATCGGGAAAAAATTATCAGTTTTTTTTTGTGCTCAGCTGTTAAGGTATTATAAAACCTTTGAGTCGAAATATTTTCGCATTCTACATATATGTGATAAATTAATTTACAATTTCAGGTTAGGTTTTCATTATTTTATTCATTATACATTTCAGGTTTTCATTATTCAATATATTCTTTTTACATTTGTCAAATTTTTTAATGTCGTATTTTGGTGTCATCATTTCTGTTTAACTTAGTCATTCAATCAATTAGTTTGGAACTGCCTTTTCTTTTATTTAATCCTCTTAGAACAAAGTAAGCTTCCAATATAAAAAACTTAAAAAAAAATGTATTTATAATTTTAAAAGGAGAAAAGAAAACATAAAAAAAGGATTCATGTCAATGCGATTTATCAGGGCTTGAACTCGTAACTCTTGACCGGCAACCTTTTGACGTTACCACTCGACCACTCATCGATTTACTCAGATTAGCGAAATAAAGGATTTGTTATGAAAGCCAACTATTGTTTATTTACCTGTCAACTCTAAAAATTGTCATGTTGCCTAGAGTGGATGCCTCTCGATAGATGGCGCTGATTGTTTATTAAAGCCCGCATAAAAGCGCAGATTTTTTCGTTACGGAATTTCTGGATTCGGTCCCCACGCTCAAGGCCCGCGATAGAATCTATGCAATAGCTTAATAAATAAATAAATTTTCCTTTTGTATAAGACTGAACTGCTCGAACTGGGGACTGAAATCTGCTCGCGTCCGCAAGGTTTAGCCCTCGATGCCTTGTACGTGGTCCCTGGGTGGTGCTAAACGAGCAGTAAAATCTGGTGGTAGGCTTCGGCCGTGGCTTGTCACCACCCACTAGACAAAACCATGCCGCCAAGTAACCTAGTTGCGTTCCGGCATGATGTCTAGTGTAGCCATTGAGGAGGATAGGTCTGAGTAATCGTGCTGCATCGGAGAACTGTTTACAACTCGTAGGATAATGACTCACCGGGTAACTCGTTTTGGAGGGTAGCGGGATCCGAAGCACGGTGCACCGCTGGCCGACCGCAGGTAGTAGGGGGCCCAAGTAGCATGCCAGCCACATGCAAAAGGCTGCCCCGCCACCTCGCGAAAAATCCCGGGAGGCTCCATCGTGCCGGCTGGCGACCGGTTTGAGAGGACCCGATGGCGAACTCGGGGGGGTTCGGGCGTCCCCGCAGTCTCCAAGCGAGTTTCCCAATGGTGCGTTACCCCTATCGAGTTGCTTGGTCCCATTTGCAGCGCTTCACTCAACTTCTGTTCTCCTCCCTATTCACTCCACTCCAAAACTAATGAAAGGTCCAAAGAAGAGTAAGGTAACACAGCGGTTGCACTTCCTCTCGTTTAAAGTGCACTTCTGTAACATCCGAGGAGTGCACTCCAATCTCAATGATGTCCACCACCACCTCGAGACGGAGAGACCCCACTTACTCTTCCTAACGGAGACGCAGATCTGTGATCCGTCAGACTCGGCATACCTTTGTTACCCAGGTTACATCCTGGAGTCCAAATTCCACCCGCACGCCGGGGTGTGCATGTATGCCAGTGACAAGATCTGTTGTCAGCGTCTCCGTTACTTAGAAGTGCCGGACCTTTCAGTTATGTGGGTTCACATAGATACCGGCCTAGACCAAATGGTATACGCTGGTATTTATCGGTCACACAGCGGAGATCGGGAGACAACGAGGCTTATGGACTATCTCAGCAGTACAGCGGACAAGGTTCAGCAACGTTTTCCCACAGCGCAGTTGGTGTTCCTGGGGGATTTTAACGCACACCACGGACAGTGGTTATACCCGTTTCAGGACACTGACCATGCTGGTAGAGAGGCTTTTAAGTTTTCGCTCACTCATGGCCTCTCTCAGCTTGTTGACGAGCCTACGCGCATCCCAGACGTTGCTGGACACACTGCTTACTGCCTGGACCTTCTGCTGACAACCGATCCGGACAGGTATTCGGTGTCCGTCACTGCACCCTTAGGGACATCCGATCACTGTCTGGTGAAATCTGTATCGCAGTACTCGCCACCTGACACCCGACCAAGTGGTTCTAGGCGAGTATGGCGTTACAAGTCGGCAGATTGGGATGAAATGCGACATTTTTTCGCATCTTATCCGTGGCGGCAAGCTTGTTTTACATCAACCGATCCATCGTGCTGCGCTGATGCAGTCTCAAGTGTGATAGGTCAAGCAATGGAGTTCTTCATTCCCTACGCTGATCTATCTCTTGAAACCAAAGCTCGCCCATGGTTTAGTGCTGAATGCTTTTCCGCTGAAAAGCGTAAGCGAGAAGCGTACAAAGCCTGGGCAACCGCTCGCAGAAGCAAAGCCGTGGATTCGCATGAACACAAGAAGAGGTACAATGCTGCCGCCAAGTCCTGCAAAAAGGTGATCAAAAGAGCTCGTTTCGCCCACATAGGCTGTATCGGAGACAGAATAGCGTCATACCCCTCGGGAAGCAAAGCTTTCTGGTCCCTCGCCAAGTCGGTCGAAACGAACTTTTGTCGCCCGTCGCTGCCGCCTCTGCGGAAACCTGATGGTTCTCTGGCCCACACCGCTAAGGAAAAGGCGGAATTATTTGCCAGTATCTTTGCGGAAAATTCTCGTCTAGATAGCCAACGAAAAATCCCACCCCAATTACCTCAGTTCGGTCCTACAATGGGTACCGTTCATATTCGCCAAAAGGAGGTTCTTAAGTGCTTGCTGCACCTAGACGAGAATAAGGCTAGCGGTCCAGACGGTATTCCTGCAGTGGTGTTGAAACGCTGCGCAGCTGAGTTGTCTCCCGTTTTGACGCGTCTGTATAGACTCTCTTTGGAATCTGGTAAAGTCCCCAAATCCTGGAAGCTGGCTAACATACAACCAGTACCGAAGAAGGGAAGCCGTGCTGATCCTGTCAACTATCGACCAATTTCAATCACCTCCATACTTTGTAAAGTCATGGAACGTGTATTGAACAATCGACTCCTGGCATACCTTGAGACCAACGAGCTCCTAAGCGATAGCCAATATGGTTTCCGCAGTGGACGCTCGACCGGCGATCTTCTCGTGTATGCCACACACTTATGGAGTGAGGCCTTGGAGGGTCATGGTGAAGCAATAGCTGTATCCTTAGACATCTCCAAGGCCTTTGACAGGGTCTGGCATGATGGTCTCTTAAGCAAGCTTCCAGCATATGGCATACCGACCGGGCTCTGCGACTGGATATCTGATTTTCTGAGGGAACGGTCGATTCGAGTAGTCTTAGATGGCTACTCCTCTGACCTAATGGCAATTAATGCCGGGGTACCTCAGGGATCTGTTCTCTCTGCAACTTTATTCTTGCTGCACATTAATGACCTCCTAACACCAGGCATTATTGGATATGCTGATGACAGCACTGTTGTTGAGAGATATATATCCAATGCGCGAACGAGCGCCCATGAAATCCAGATTTTGAGAGAGTCTATGATTGAGCGCGTTGATTCGACCTTGCGGAATGTGTCCGATTGGGGCGAATCTAACCTGGTCAAATTCAACGCCTCCAAAACACAAGCATGTCTATTCTCCGCAAAAAAGAGCACCTTTACTCTTACGCCCACTTTCCAGAATGTATCTGTTCCCATCACCGACCAACTAGGGCTTTTGGGCGTCACTATAACGTCCAAATTAAACTTCGGACAACAAATTGAGACTATGGCAAAAACGGCTTCCAAAAAATTGGGTATCATCTCGAAGGTCCGGCGGTACTTCAGCCCTGAACGGCTCCTCAACTTATACACAGCCCAAGTGAGGTCTTGCATGGAGTACTGTAGTCACCTTTGGGATGGTTCTGCCAAATACCAGCTCGAAGCGCTAGACTCTGTTGACCGAAGAGCCCGAAAAATCATAAATAACAACAACCTTACAAATAAAAAATTGCAGACGCTAGAGCATCGTCGTAAGGTTGCTTGTTTGACAGTATTTTATCGGCTATATTTTGGTGAGTGTGCGAGTGCTCTTTTTGACCAAATTGAACCCACCCGTTTTTACCACCGGACTACCAGACGCAGACAGAATTTCCATCCGTATATAGTGGATATACCAAGAAGTCGAACAAAACGCTTCGATAGTTCCTTTTTGGTACGGATTGCCAAGGTGTGGAACAATCTGCCTGCGTCTGTTTTTCCTGACCACTACAGTCCTGGAACTTTTAAGTGTCGAGTGAATAGGTTTCTCGTGGATGGACGTGTAACACCATAGTCTTCATGCGCACTTTCCATCAGGTGGCATGGAAGACAAACGTCCTATCCTTACAATATAAAAAAAAAAAAAAAAAAGACCCAATTATTCAAAATATTATCTTTATTACATTTCCTGATCTTTCGTATTACTGTACAAAGTTCGCCCTCTAAGTGGTTTTTTGATGTATATTTTTAAATGGTCTATATGAAGAACGTTTCAGGAGATAGTTTTACAATATGTATTGGTTGAGCTGTAAAAATTAATGTAACAATTTTTTGTTCAGATAAATCTCCGGTTACAAAATCGCTGCAGTCAAAGACTGGTTCCCAGTCAAGGCGATATCACGACACTGTTTGCTCAGTCGCGGGAAGCGTCTTATAACTGCGTCGATACAAATTTAGCTTCAGAGAGATGGCCGCGGCTTTGCGAATATTACTCTTGTCGTTATAGCTACAGTTTGGAAAGAAAATAAAATTTAAGCGGTGGTTGGAGTTAGGTTTGATTATATTGAATTCTTAAATGAAATGTAAACTTCTAATAATATTTAAAATTTAAATATGATAATAATATTTAAAATGCATACTCTTAAATAACTGAAAAAATATGCATTTTTTTATCTACGCCTCAACATACAGTCGAAGTCAAAAATGGAAGCGGTATACGCTAAGACCCAAATATATCTCTTAGACAGAGAGGTCACTATAAAATATTGATGTAACGATTTAATTTTTAATCCTCGTGATTAAGTATTTATTAAACTGTCAGATATCTTAAAAGTGTGTGTGAGTCAATCAATGGTTGTGCAGGAAAAATAACCATTGTTGCAATGTACCATCGAAGCAACTCATGACCCATTTTGCTGAAAATTCGTTTGAAACTGTCAAACTAGTAAGGTCTATCGCGTATAATGCACTTATGAATTTTTATATACTGTACGAATTCTGTACTCATTAAATTTCAGTGTCAAATGCAATGATCACCAAGGAAACCTATCTTCAAGCAAATTTCGACCTTCTAGCATTAAGACGTTTTGCTAAAATGAGCTTGTTGTGGGCCATGATTAAGTTGGTTCGATTGTACACTCTCCTGATGAATTATCTGACCATCTAAAGTTTTAAAACTTAATTTTTACTTTCGCGAAGCGCCATCTGTCGCGCCTATTATCGCAGCTATTTTGAATTCTTACTAAAATGTATCATTTATCAGACTTTGCAAAAGCTAAAATAATAGTGCGTTGGGAAGACAACCACAGAATTATGAGTATTTCTCGAGAATCAGGTGTTGCCATAAGTAGGATAATAAATATTAAGATTTTCCATGCTGGACTGGGAGCGAAAGAAAAACATAGAATGTACCAGCTGCTTCTCGTCCCGGGCATACTGTAAAAGTCAGTTAAGGGACAGAGGTTTTATTGGCATTTTTGTGGGCGATAGGCTAACCCCCTGTCACTGCAATAGCCTCTCTCCATCATCATAATACCTCACTACTCAAAAGTGACATCAGTTGGTGTAATAACCTCTGGTATTCTGCCTACCCCATAAGGGATAAATAAATAATATATAAATATTTCTGACGCTCACACAACATTATCTAGCCCAAATTAAGTTTCTTAAAGAACTTGTGTTATGGATACGAGATAACTGATATACTTAAGAAATATATACACATACATATTGAATAAATACATATTTTTTATTAGAATAAACTTAAATAAACATATAAACATCCATGACTTGACGGCTAATATCTGTGTTCATCACACAAATATCCGCCGTCGCCGGGATTCGAACCCAGGACCTCTGGCATAGAAGGCAATGTATGTTACCGCTACACCAGCCGGTCGTCAAAAATGTATGTATGTAAGATTTTAAATACTTATAAAGTGCTACGTAATAACTTGACTTCTTCATATAATGACTAATATTGATTTTTTCTGTTTTAGAGAAGTACAGATCGTTTGTGGATTTGTCGATATCAAGCAAGTGAAGATGTAAAGCGTAATCGCCCTGGCCGACAACCATTGGTTTTTACAGATGCTTCTAAGACACAGTTAAAAAACATTTACACTAGCTGGGGTTCATCATTATAAGCCAGTCAAAAAATGGTCTTAAGTGAAGCTCATCGTCCAGCAAGGATTAGATTTGCATCAAATTATTTAAATTTTAAGTGGAAAATAATATTTTCATTTTTGATGACGAGAAAAGTTTGAAATCGGACAATAATGAACGAAAAGTACTGTGGATGTTTTACCTCTGAGACTGGTTCTGGGTAGAATCACATGGGTTTGTTATTTAATAATGACATAAAATATTATTTTATAAAATAAATAAATACGGAAATAAATATTTCTGACACTAGCCCAAATTAAGTATTTAGCGAGTGAATTGTCCTTATTTTATTTGTAAAAAAAAAGATATTGTAAATATCTATATAAATATATATAAACTTTGGCGTTGGGGTAAACCTATCTGCCTCAGACGTCAGTGGTTGCGGGTTCGATCCCCGCACGGAACCAGAAAAAAAAATGTTCCGTGTCTGGGTGTTTATCTATTTATGTATTTATATTCTAGGTTCCCCCTAGTTCGCTATATGGTATCCCATAACACAAGCTATGCTTACTTTGGGGCCATGTAGTTGGTGTGATTGTCTGGGGATTTTATATTATTTATATTATTATTTATAATGTTCATTTCTTTGTAAGTAAATAATATTTTGTATGTTTTTAATTTTAATTTTTGTTTTATTTGCACAACTTGCAATTTTATGTTAATAATCAAAATACGTCATTAAAAAGACAAAGCAAATCAATGCCGATGGTGGGTATCGATCCTACTGAGTATTTATATTGATCCATTGAAATAACCGAAAGCTAACATTTTGCTACGACTTTATCGTTCGTTACTCAACAGATGGCGTTGTTCTCAATAAAAAAACTATTATTGTTGAGCAACTAGTTAACGTTAAGTTTCCATAGATGGCATTATATTCAATATTAATATCTTAAAACTTAGGTGGTCAGATAATTCATCAGCCCTCTATACCACTATACCTTCACGTTGGAGTTCGACTGTACCATCGCGGCTATTGCCACCTGATCACTTAAAAAAAATCGCATAAACAGTGCTGCGGCGCCGAACTGTTTTAATATGTATTCTATTTTTAAGTGCAAGCAAAAATGACCTTAATGGTCGTTAGGCGGAAGTGTCCTTGACCGTACATCCAAGGCGCAAATAGTGTTTTGCTCGAATGTTCGCGTGAGGTGTCAGAGCTCCTAAATTGAGTCCCAGTCGACCCAGTTTAGGAAACCAACTTTTCTAATCTTGCTCGGGTCTTAGTGTAAACTACGATAACTCCTAGTTCCACTATGTGCTATAAGTAACACGAACTTATATGAGTTTACTTTGCGGCAATAAATGGTGAGCCAAGGTATTTTATTCGCTTAATTTATCTACATAATGGGTAAAAACTACATGTGGTTTTATTATACAAGGACTAGTGTCCTCCCAATATCTTGAGGACTGCTGTGAAGCGCATTTCGAAAAACATCAGAGATTGTAATGAGTGATCGCAAAGATTGGTCAGATCACCCTGAACACTATAACATCCAGCAACCAGTAACATTGTCGCTAAGCACAGCGTAAAATAGACAAGGCTTCCTCGGTAACATAATAGATTGCAGCTTTTAGAAAACCCATAACGTTTTTATAAAATGGGTAAATCACAGTTCGCGATAAATTAGCAATAAAAAGAAGTTGAACGTAAAGGTATATGCGCAATTAAAGAGGGCGCTAAATGTAATGAATAACTGAGTGACATTCGATTTGAGTGCCGCGGCTTAACCTTTAAAGTAGAAATCAGGCAAAAGACAAATATTTACTTTTGTTCGCGAATGGTTAATAAAGTCAAGATTATTCCAAGCCAAGCCATTTCACTATTTCTTGGTACAGACCAAAATTTATAGTTTTATCGGTTTTTTCATAAACCCACATTAATATTTCCTCCGCACCTACTAAAGAGTACGTTACTAAATTCGCAAATCAAACTTTAAACAAACAAAATTACTAAAACTAGCTTCATCTAAATTTTTAACAATGTAACTCCCTTATTGCGTTGCAAAGAGACTCGTCCGGAACATATTTGTACCGGCGTCCCTCAGGGACAGGACTACGGGCACTTCTATATTAATGTCGATTCCTGTAGCTATGCGATTTAAATATTTCATGGCGCACGTGTGTGCCTATGATAGCATGGAAAGGAAAAATTGCCTGCAGACTCTGTGGACAAACATTGTTTTTTTTAGACCGCGAAATACTTTATGAAATTGGTAATACAAAATATTTCAAATACAACATAGTACAGGGGGTAAACACGTGGTTAACAAAAAGATTAACCATTTATTTTTAGGTATTATTAACGGTATTTACGGAACCTTTTTTTACTGACATTCCAATTCACAAAAATATTAACATCCAAGATTTAAACGTCGTCTTCGTAAGTCGTAAGTCGTCGTGGCGCCGTGGTTACTGTGTGTATCATACGATATCACAGATTAAGCAACGTTCGGCGGGGTCGGTACCTGGATGGGTGACCGCCCACCATTCATTTCTCACGACGACTTCCGTGCTTCGGAGGGCACGTTAAGCAGTCGGTCCCGGGTGCTGTATAATTGTATACAGTAGTCGTTAGGGGTAAAAATTCTGGCATCCACCACTCAGCACTGGGTCAGCTTGGTGGATTATGGCCTATACCTCCTCTTCACCCAGGGGAGAGACTTATGCCCTGCAGTGGGCTCATTACAAAAAGTTGTGCTGATGATGATGAAGATTTAAACTACAAAAGCCTATTCATATAAATTTGTATTTTTTTTTCATAAAATGCTACCTAGCCCTAAACTAAGTAGAGCATAAGATCTAAGACGTATAGAATAAGTTTTTTTTGTTACATTAATCTCTTAGTACTTACGTAAAATATTACTAAGACTTATAAAAATTATAGAAATAAGTTATAAAAAGCATGAAGATACACAACAGTAATATGGAAATATACCAAAAGGTATAAATCCAAAACCGTGCGAGTTGAGAAATGTTTGCTTCCTAAACTAGCCTGGCAGGACTCGAACAAAGGTCCTCTCACACTCAACCAATGTTCCTCAAAGGATGGATACCTGTATCATAAAAAAATCATATAGTTAGTTATTGAACCGTAACCACCCTCACATGTTTCAGCCGTCTTCACTCACAACGTCACAAAGCTACTTCCTTTAACTTCACTACACAATGTAGGTCAAAAATTCAAATGCAATATTCAGATTAATAATCGCTCTACAAAGAGATTACCTCTCCTTCGTCCTTTCCACTTCTTTTAGTGAATTATAGTTTTCGTGGAGTGAACTTGATGCAGTCTGCGGTAATGCTGGCAGTAAACAGTGTAAGGCAGTCGGGAACAAGACACCGCACTGGCTTTGTGCTTCAGGATCCGCCACTCTTCATAAGCTTCATAAGGATACCGCATGACGGGGGTGCAAGGCATAAGAGGTTTGAACCTATGCTATTGTAAAGCTGAAACCGTGGATCTTCTTGTATATTTTTAAGGTGTGATTCTATCAGCGTTGTTAATTAACAAATTTTAATTCTTATTTCGACAGCATTATCAAAGTACAGTCTGCAACAGAATTATGTATACTACCTATTATCTCATACACATATAATATGCATGCATGTAGTATGCGGGAGACTTAAGGCCAGTTCAAATGACGTTTATTGAACAATATTTACGCTAATATTTTTTTAATACCCTTAGACTCAGCCAACCGTCACTATTTTTGTATGTCATAAAAAGCAAAAAAAAAATACAACATTGTCAGCGAAATTTTAATGATAGATATTCAGTCATTGAACCAGTTAATACACTCCAAATCCAAATTCGTTACGTGTGTCTTCCTAACCCATAAATAAGAGATACAGGCGTGAAGCTATGTACGTACGAGTATGTATTTTTTTTATACGATTGACGACCGGCTGGTGTAGTGGCAACATACATTGCCTTCAATGCCAGAGGTTCTGGTTTCGAATCCCGGCGGCGGCGGATATTAGTGTGATGAACACAGATATAAGTTATCAAGTCATGGATGTTTATATATTTCTTAAGTATATCAGTCATCTAGTCCATATCCTTATCCCATATCCCTAGTATCTATCCTAATCCATAACACAAGTTCTGAAACTTAATTTGGGCTAGATAATGTTTTGTGAGTGTCAGAAATTTATTGTTATTATTTATTTATATTATACTTCCCCAGCCAATCACACAAACTACATGGCCCCAAAGTAAGCATAGCTTGTGATATGGGATACCATGTAGATACATAAAATCCGGGTCACAGTCTCTATGTTCAGTCAGCAACGTTTACTCACTAGTCTTACTGTTTATATTTAATGACACCACATTTTTTAAAGGTCAATATCGGATGCGAAAATAACTCATGTAAATCTTAAGTTATTTTTCAACGTGTCGCTTGTCAGCCATCCCCTGCACCACACGTGTGTAAGCTCACCGCACTAAGGAGCGGCAACCTGCGGCGCGTGTCCTTCACTCGCATCGTGCTACACGATCGCTTGTGAACTGCATATGTGCTGCAGCTCTTCAGGAGGAGTTTAGAGGTGCAATAAGGTAGAAATTCCTAAAAATATCTATGGGAACGGGAAATACAGGACCTTTGTTTTCTATAAAAAATGTAAGAGTTTGTATGTGTATTAGAAATTTATTGAAATCTATAAACTGTTAATGCAACCAATTGTAGATTAAGTTTTATGTCTGAACAATAAATCGTTTTTCACATTTTTTTAACTATTTAACAATAGACATACTTATTCTACTATGCTTTCAAGGGTTCTTATTAAATTTAAATAAAGTAGAATTATTGTTATTCAGAAAGAAATTGCCCATGTATAATTAAAAATTCAGTGCTTCAAAGACCACGACAAGGAAGTAGACCCGGGTGTATACTTGTGTATAGTAAAATCTGAAATCAAACATGCAGCACTGTGGCAACTAAATAGTTTGGCCTTAAGCTCTTTTTTCTTTCAAGAAAGAGACTCATAGCCCTGCAGTGATATCATTTCGTGGGGGTTGTGATGATGAGAAATAATTGCAGATTTACAATCACATCGTTGTGGATCTTAAAGTTTCCAAGTCCTAGTAACGTGTAACTTTTAAACCGAGCTTCTTTAACTCGAAAAACTCGTAGCTAACGAAATACTAATTAAACTAAAAAGTTTAAGCGCCATTTCTTCGGTAGCCTCACATAAAATATTTACTATCTAGAAGTAGTAAAAGCACGAGGCCATACTGCAGAGCATAACTCTATGATTGCGGTGTAATAACGTTTAGACTACGGCTTATATTTATCATGAACTATGTTTAAAAATTCATAGCTTTTATTTTTAAGTATATTTTTATAATGCATTTAATTATGAAACTTGTAGGTAAATATTTAACTCAATACAGTTAAAAAGTCAAAACGTCTACTTGTGGAATTTCTTTCGGTTGTTTTTGGAGTAACTACTAACATCTGGTGCAAAAAAGTGGCTTGTTTAAAAGTTATAGAATTAAATGAAAGTTTTCCATAGATGAAGATAATAATTGACTTTTCAATAACTTGGGTAGCACATTGAGTTTGAACTGCAATGAAATTGAATGATCCTTCATCGATACAGAATTAAAACTATTCACACAAATACTTTTTCATACATTTCAAGCCAATTTAAAATACACATATCAGAGCACAAAGCTCATTAAAAACCACGGACAAAAACGAAAACATTATCATTCACCGAAGTATCTCAAGCCAAGCCACGCTAGCGCCAGTGCCGCGGCTTTACTCGCTGCCGACTTAAGCGTCGCCGTAACTAAGGCCAGATGAAACAGGGCTTTAGCAAAAGCCGGTCTGGTGCGCGGAGGAGATTATTCACACATTTACTTTAACTTTGTTGAGGCGATAATACTCATTTCAAACTGTTTTTCATTGTTATCTTGAGTTTTTTGGTTCATTATTGTAAATAAAAGATGTTTTGAATCGCGTGTTGCCGTATTTCATTCCTATGGTGATTGTAAAGAAAATATATTCCCTATATTAAATATTTTTTTAAATAAATATATTAAAAGTATTCCTATACAAAAAATATTTACTATCTCTAAACTGCCGTTACTCTATATATATTGATGCCACAAACTTTGCGTCACGCCACGGGATCTTCCCAACAGCAAAATACAGAATAATAAATAACAAAGGGAGCAATTTTTTTTTTGTTTGTGTGTTATTTACCAAGATTTATAAAAAGTCGTAGATCGTGTTAGGATTGATGTGGAGAGGCTGTGTGCAAGAGGTGATGCGCTAATAAAATTGCCTTTTTATCCACCCCAAACCTTTTTTCTCAGAGCACACTGCAGGGCCACGCGCGTGCCTTGTCTCCGAGTGACTATGAGATCTTAAGGCCATACCTACCAAAATTTTCCAGTGCTGGCTTTTGCGATTGTCAGAATTTTAAGGCATCGAAATATACCCTAACGACTATTATAAGCAAGTATACAATTGCCTTCACTGTAAGTCAATTCAAGTCAACTCAATTCTATAATATAAGTAATAAAAGAAATCGTAAAGAGACAATATCAAAATAAATTTAAAACGTTAACAAAACTAACCATTAACTTCATAAGTTCTTTAGCAAAACTTAGTCGAAACTTGTTAAGAGTTAGCCTATCCATCGTTTATGCGCTGTACCACATTGCAACGACGCCACGACCGTGTGCAGTAATGGACATTATATTTATGTTAAACGTAAAATTCCGTGGAGAATGTTCTAGTAAACTTTGTTGCATGACACTATTCTTTATGCCTTGTTATGTAGGAGGTTTAGTGGCGTTCTAAAGGTGAGTTACGAGAGCGTTAGTCGTTCAAAGTGTGTATAACGCTAGAGGAAATGAAGGCTATGTATATATTTTTAAAGTTTTGCGGTGTAATGTTTCTTTCGAAATTTTATATGGCGTTTTTATTATGATACGTTTTAATTAGTTTTTATCCCAAAATGTGCCTGAAATATAAAGCTTAAAAATATATATTACTTTTAACTTGCTCTGCGATGCCAGCAAACGGCCATCTTAGATATAAGAAAGAGAGTTTGACTCCCTGCGCAGTAAACATTTCATTGTTCTATAGATCTAATAGTCGCAGTTCAAGGAATCTTTAGTTTCAAGTTTTTATTTTGAGAAAAAGTATAGTATTTTGTTAAAAGTGTGTGAGTTCACCTAACGCAGCCTAACCAGCAACAGTGTGCTTAAAGCTTGACTTATCTTTGTGAACTCAATAAACAAATTAAAACTGATTTATAGAATGTTCTCATTTGACAATTTTTCTGAACTGAGATAACAAAACTACAAACACTAACGAGTTCAGAGTAAACTACTATCTAAAACATTTGTTTGATTCATTGAAAATCCTTTATTTACTTGCGGTCCTTCATGTTATGTACCTTTAAGTTGGTTTTAAAACCTGAATATTTATAATTCTTATCCAATACACTAATACCGACGCATACCTCAGTCTGTCTCACGTATTTGGAAATCATTTTCATTACTTTTCAAAAACAAATTACCTTCAAACAAGTCATTACGAACCAGCCAACTATTTGAACAATCTTTTTTATTTTTCTTTACTTATTAAGCCGTTTCGAACCCCTTTGCGTTCTTACGAAACAACTCGAAGAATTTGCTGCAAAATGCGGAAAAAAGGGATCTCTGAAGAACGCGGCGAGGAATTGCTTTCTATCAATAAGTCCATTTTCGGCACAATGGGAATTATTTTATGCCTATCTTGTTTTGCCAATTTATTTCCGATGACATGTTGATTTGATGAAGCGAGTTTTTCAGTGTTGATATCAACGAGTTTTTAAAATCAATGTGTGGGATATTAATTCCCTTTTTTGATTAATTTTTAAGTAGGTATATGCCTGATAGCATACTTAGGCAGAGTTGTATTCTAGGGATAGGTTTTCTGCTGTAATGTGTTTCTACTGTAAACACGTAAAGTGGTTAATAGTTAGCTCGTAAGACCGAAGCTTATGTTTTGTTTGTAGAGCACTTTTCACGTATAATATTGCGGAATGTTTGAAAATAATGAACGCAAACTACACCTTCTTATTTGTGCTGCGACTTATTGTTGAAGGATGGATTGTTTTCTCCGCAGTCACTGACTCGCACTTTTTTACTTGAACTAGCTTTTGCCTGCGACTTTGTACGCGCATAAATATAGTTTATTTTTAACGCACCAGTCACTCATTGAATAACCTTTATGCGAAGTATCACAACCATGCAATTAAAGAATAAGATTTGTCATAAAAACTAAAATGTCCAATAATTCCCGTTCCCGCAAGGACTTCAGGAATTCCTTGCACAATACTCACATACACCTTGAAGAACCTTTATACCAAGTATTACATGCGTGCACTCAAGGAATAAATTTTTTTCATGCAAAGTAAAAAATCCTATTTTTCCCGTTCCCGTGGGAATTTTGGAAATTACTTTGTTATTGCTTCCCCACAACCTATAAGGATAGTATGTTCCAAATTACTCCTCTCTACGGCTAGTAGTTATGGCTGTTTGTTGTCTGTCAGTCACTCAGTCAGTAACGGAACAGTTTTATATATTAAGTACATACTGAGCCTCAATTAATAAATAATGCATTTCATACTGGATGTATCAGGGGTCGCAATGAAACGTCATACTGTTAGTAACACAAATATTGGCTTCATTCCAACATACTCTTTAATCTAACTTATTTATTATTAACTAGCAGTTTTTCACGGCCTCAGTTTTTTTTCCATCTGGTGGAGCAGTATTGTCTTTGATTTCTATGCTAGAGGGCCCGAGTTGAAACCCTATGAAAACCTAAGTTGATAGTTCTGTGATGAATATCAACTTCAACCAGAAAAAAGAAACCTTATTCATAAAATTTTTGAACATTTATTTAGGTTATTTCTAATATTTATTATTCAATGTATAAATGTTTATTTACTTACTTAGTTTATTTCACCGCTATTCATAACAGAAATTCTTAAAGAAACTTATTTCAGATCAGATAATGTGGTTTGAGATATAAAAAGATATTTATTAATTATTTCGTTGCTATAAAAACATTCAAAGTTAAAGATTTGAAAAACATCCATGCATCTTTTTTCACGCATTTTACTTTTGCAATTAGGTAATCCAATAAACAAAATCAAACGAAAAGAAAGTCACGAATGAAAAAGCTTAAATACACCAATTTGCACAATATTGACATCCCGCATACCCCTAATCTCCTTTTTTACACAAAACCAATTAATTTCAATTCCAAACATAAAACGTAAACTACCCCTGTGTTATAAATAAATCAAAAACACCCCTATGCAAATGTTTATATGTCCCGCAGTGCCCCTGGCGGCGGGTGATGGAACTTGTTTTTTTATTCAGCACTTCTAACGCTGCATCTGGATGTTTTAAGGTTTATCATGTAAATTGTCGACGCCTGCGTTTTATTGAAGATTCTATTCTTCGTTAAAATACAGATTCTATGATTAATTTCTTAGAATGAATCGATATGCGAAACAACATTGATCATTGAAGTAAGAGTGTTAAATTAAATACTTTAATAATGTTTTTAAGTTTTTTGCATTTAAAATTCCCAATTATTCTTAAATAAATAAAAACTTCGAGGCGTACCGCCAGGCCCCGGTAGATCAGTGGAAGAGCACTCGTCCGGCAAACGAGAGATCCCAGGTTCGAATCCTGGTCGGGTAATTTTTATTTATCACATTTTTCATTTATTTAAATACTTTAATTACCGGTATTTTTAAATTAAAGACTAAGCTCGGGTTTAGCCTCCGTCTTCTCTGATGGTAAGTGAAGATCGTTTGAAGAATAATTTATTGTACATTTTAAGTTGAAGTTTCGCTGTGACCAGAGAGTATGTACAGAATAAATTTTTCACATAATATGATGGTGGGGATGGTGGTTTCTGCAAATAAATGTTTGATTTGATTTGAAGTATTTATAATGAATCTATCAAATTTAATTCAAAACAAGAAAACAAGCAATTTACTGCTCCACATAGTATTCAAGCTCCTCATTATCATGTTATAAAGGTTAAAGGTAAAAGGGCAAAGTGTACCTGATTTCAGATTATTAATACCGCCTAAGGTTAAGTCTGCACTAATAATTTTACCACATATATGCTCTCTTGTGAATTATCCACAATATAACGATAATTATCTGTTATTAGAATGTAGGTATAACAAACGTTTTCAGTTCAAGTAGCTAATGATATTTTCACAAAATATAGCCTTTGTTGCTCTATAAGTATACTTTCTCATGAACATGTAGGATTTGTGTTTTTTGAACATAACAAAACAAAAAATCGAACTGTTCCTCTTTGTACTAGAAAAGTACAGACTACTAAAAGAAACCGTATATGGGAACGATGCACATCCGAACAGTACAGTTTTCCCTGCTCACCCGGGACCACACAACTTAAAAACTAAAAGCCATTCTAAAATTTAACTACACAACTGCAATAACAGGATTAAACTCATAAACTGCCGGCCATTATCTGCTGTTACAGCACACTGTACAGAACTCAGAACTTGGGCCGTACCATTAAAAATTAACAAGAAAACACTATGAAAATAAAGTCACTTTACACTTGAAATGAATCCAAAACTTTAAAGAAGACTTCGCGACAAAATATCCTATTCGCTTTAGCACATGTTACGCGATACAAAGCTCTTTTGTTTGAACGTAGAGTTTATATTTCTTTGGATGAAAATGGAGGAGTGCTATTTTGTGCATAAAGGCTTAGGCGGTAAGATTATAGTTTAATATCTATGCAGGCTTTATTATGGCAAAATTTTAATTAGCTGCAACTGTATGGCTCTCTGTAGTCGTTTTATGCTTGGAAATATTTTATGCGAAAGATGCTTAATAGTTGTTGTTTTTCTGGTGTTTTGGTTCTAACTGTATTCAAGTAATAATACTTAGTTATAACACAATTTTGTATTTTTACCCGACAACGGCGAACCAAAAAGGAGGGTAATGATTTTGACCTGTATGTATGTTAATGTGGGTATGGATGTTCATCAATTCCCTCAGAACTTCTAAACAATCATAGACCTGACTGCCCTATTTGGAAGCACTGGGAGAGGGTCCATATTGAAAATGGCTAGAATGAAATTACATTATAATATTATAATACCTAATTTATTGAGTGGATTATTAATTTAAATGTATTTAGTTAATTATTTCAATTTATTTCAGTTCTTATTATTAATTGCTAATGTTAAATGTCTATTGTAAATAATTGTGTGTATTATTTTGATCTGTGGCTGCCTTTTTTTTTGTGTACCTATATGGTTATATTATTTAGTTGTGTATTGATGTGTATGTGCTTCATATATGTTAAGTGTTGAATTATTTTGTACTATTGGATTTTAATTATCTGAATAAATAAATATTATTATTATTATATTATAATTGTACAAATGAGTGTCGTTGGAAGCCTCTTCATTGCCCACTAGTTATAAGCTACATAACGATCACAGCTATCCTTTCAAAATATCTCAATCAGCTTGACGTAAATACGTAAATATTTCAGCGGAGATTATTTTCTTGTTTCATACTTTTTAGAGCGTGTTTTTAGCAGTCGGGTTTTACTTTTAAATTTTCTTTTACTTTTTATATTTTACACAGTAAAGGAATGGCTTTAAGGAGGTTATTGCAACAATAGTTTACTTTGCTTTACCCCCGTAAGGTTTAATTAATAGATGACTCTTAAACATACCTACATATATTATCATTAATATCTTGAGATAGGATTTCATATTCAAACCAATAATAATAGATCTCATCATACAGTGAACATTGCGTAAAAGAGAGTATTTAATAAATGGTCACTCACCAGAAGTGAGTTCAAAGTATATTGCGAGAGTAAAAAATGGGCCTTTAGCTATTTCTTTTATATACAAGAATGGAATATAGTTTATTTGCAGAATATAGTAGTACTAGATTCTTAAATCTTAATAATATACAGCTTAAAATTTATGTTAATTTAAAAAACAAACAATCACAAACGATATTTCATACAAAAATACTTTATCTCAAAACCTTAGTTCTTCTTAATTGACGACATTTCCTCGCATTTCGATGATGATAGGAGTCATTTGAGTCACTGCTGTCAGTCCACAACTAGACGTCATCCACATGTTCTCTGACGCTTATGACAGCTTGCAACATACCTATTTCCGAATAATTCGAGGCGGGGATGCTATGGTATTAGGTTACGTTAAATTCTAGCATATCTTAATTATATAAATTGTAGGTTAGTCCTTGCATGTTAAATTGTTTTAATTTCTTGAAATGTTCTTTGAGTTTTAATCACGACTTTAGACAAACATGAGTTTTAGGTAAGCATTTTGGATTAAGTTGAATGGTTTGAAGTAAGTTCTAAGTGTCACAAAATATTATGTCCCTTCTATGCTGGACTGGGAGCGAAAGAAAAACTTAGAATGTACCAGCGGCTGCTCTCCCTGGGCATACTGTAAAAGTCAGTTAAGGGACAGAGGTTTTATTGGCGTTTTTTGTCGGTCTTCTAATCTCTGGTGTTCTGTCGACCCCATAAAGGATACAGGCGGGAAGTTATGTATGTATTTATTATGTCCCTTAAATTTCCAAGATTAAAATTATTTGAAGTACATTTATTTTCACTTCTCAAACATGTTTACTCGTGCTTTTTCGGCTTCTATATATGCTTGATTCTCTGCCGCGCAGCTTGATAAACAAACTACTTCAAATCGAAAATACATCCAAACTTCCGCTGTGTAGTCTCTACATCACATACTATTTAAAGCTTAGGTATTTATATCCAAGCCCATTGGAGATGATTAATTATACATATGTTGATTGGATTTATTATGAATTTCCAAACCGAGGCTTAAGCTGGAAGGCCTTTTGTTCCTGTGATTGCTTTGGCCGAATCTTCCCTTTATTCTTTGCACAACAAACCTATCATACGTTTATTATGTCGTTTACCATGGAGAGGATTATGTTACCCACATACACGCTTCCGACTACTAGCCAAACTCCAGAGTCTTCTACAAATTTTAGTATCATTTTCACTTTTACAACTTAAAGTTTGTTTTTCCTGCATAAATACTTGTCCAGCTCTTGAATCTTTGCAATTGAAATCAGACCACGAGACCAACTATCACAGACCCACAAAGCAAAGAGGCTGGATTATGACGGCGGTCCGCTAACTAGGAATTACGTAAATGAGATGAGCAAACTTGACTCAGGTGCTCGGAGCACCATGATTTGTGAATTTTATTCGGAAGAATTGAACTTTAATGCTCGATTCTTTTAAATGAGCGTGTGCTAAAATTATAACAAAACTGCATTTTTAAGCAACGTCGACTTTAAAAGTTATGTAAGTTCGATTCTTTTCTTGGCATTGATTTATTTTTTGGGTTATTTTTAATGTTCTTTATTGCTAAGCTTTGACATAATATAAGCATTATATACAGGTAGATTAAGTTAAGACGGGAGTTTTATTTTACTAGCGTTTTTATCTTTTCGGTTACGACATGGACCTCGATCAGCCACTAGCCATCGCTTTTATTAGGAACCAACACCCAAAAAAATATATTAACACAAGCTAGTACGACTAGCACATGAGCTAGTCTTATCAACGGATAAAAATAGACCCTTGAAAACTCAATTTAAATCAAATAAAATCAAAATTCTTGATATCCACTTTTTTACTTACATAGACCTCACCCTAGTCCTCGACAGAGACAGCAATAGAACCTCGTTTTCCGGACAATAAGTCAGCAAGGGCGCGGCTGGCGCATAAAAATGCATTTTCCGCCACTGATCTTCAAGAGGTCGCCCTCTGCATACAAATTTCATCAAACAAGCCAACTCTCATATAAAAATTTAAGGCGAAAATCGTTTACACTGAGGAATCTGATATCTTATTTGATCAAAGTATGATCTTTCTTGAAGTTTTCTTCATTTCTTGGATAAATATTTCTTTATAATGATATCAATAAGAGATCCCCTGCAATGTGTTTATATTTTGTGAATCTCGATCACATACTCGTGTGTGGATAAGGAGGGTGTGCTTTTTATGATGTGCAGTGTCGTGACGTGTGTGCGAGATGTGATCTGTTTGTGATGTTGAAGAGACGTTGCTTTGTAAATAGTTTGTAAGGGATAGCAATTTGAATACTAAAAAACAGAGATAGTATTAGAACCATTTTTAAACAAATATTTAGGGCGTCAATAATATAATTTTTTTTGTTCTCATAATTATATTCAAACTGACTAAACTAAGCTGTTAAGAGATTTTCTTTTTCCTTCTTAGTTAACTGTTTAGACCTACTTGTATGTAATTGGTGATTGATTTTTTCTAGATTTTCAATCATCTTTAATATTCCTTGAAATCTGATGTATCTCAACGTTTTTAGTAGCCAAAAATATCCTGTATTTAAAACATCATTATCAACACCGTTATCAACACATTGGAACTGTTTATCAACTCGCTTATATAGATTTTACTTCACGCACAATGCTAGGATTCATTACATATTTTATTGATACTATCTAAAGATTTCCTGTAATCTTACACAGTTAGACCTTCCGAACTCTTTCCAACTATCATCCCCCAAACTGCACCTTAGTGCTCCATCTCCCTGCATAATATAAATAAATAACTACCCCCGACCACCCCTGCAACGAACAGACTGACATTAAGCAGATTTCCTTGCCGTAAAATGTCTAATTTGAATTCCTTAGGACCGAGGGATGCGTGCGTTTTAGTGTAGGACTAGTTGTTTACCCTGGGTTTGGCTTTGTATTAAATTATTTTGAATCTTCCCATTTATCCGAAATATAGACATTCCGTTAAATCTCTCTATTTATACCTCCTCGTAACGTGGAGGAAGACTCATGCCCTGCAGTGGCCTCATTACAAAGAGTTATGATGATGAATAAACGAAAACAGAAAGATAGCTTTGTTTATTTACATGTTTATTTTCTATATTTAGTAAACTATAACTTAGCGAACCTGAAGAAACCGCTTTATTTTTTATAAGTCGTGTTTTATTTCCGCCAGAATAATTAGGCTGTGTTACTAGAGTATAACTACAGTGAATAAAAATAGTTGACTTGCGAATAACCCTGAAAAATTACGATTAATTTTTGCTTTCGCAGGTTGAATACTATGATCTAATATATAAAATTCTCGTGTCACAGTTTTCGTTGCCATACTCCTCCGAAATGGCTTGACCTATTTTGATGAAATTTTTTGTGCTTATCCGGTATCTATGAGAATCGGCCAACATCTATTTTTTTTTTATTTATATGGCAAAACAACGTTTGCCGGGTCAGCTAGTATAAAAATAAATTTTGTTTAACGCATTTAACATTTTAAAGTGAAGTGAAACTAGACAATAAAACAGTACCGTGACAGCCTAAATAAAAAAAACATATCTATCTCGTATATTGAGGGATTTTCTGACAGCTCATGAAGTTTAGTTCAAAAAACCTCTGTAGATGGCACTTTTAAAAAGCCGAAGGTAATTCATAATGTAGGTAAGTGATAGCTACCATCTATGATTATTTATAAGTTCAATTTCTGATACACTTAATTACGTCACTTAATTAATTTTACTTTTAAAAACGCAGGTGTGAGTTAAATAGTATAGGACAAACAAGACTTCGCCTTTTGTAAAGCGCCATCTATCGAAAACTTTTGTACCATTTTTGTACCGTTTTGTTTTTTTAATGAGCTGTGAAAAACCTCCCATTGCTGATACAGGCGTCAATTAATTTATTTTACTTTAAAAAACGCAGTGTGGAATAAATAGTTATATGACAGACAAGACTTCGCCTTTTGTAAAGCGCCATCTATCGAAGCATTTTGTACCGTCTGGTTTTTTTAATGAGCTGTCAGAAAATTTCTCATTATTAACTGAATTTACATTTGAACACGACGAATTTTTCGATGTCATACAGACGCCGTGGTTCGCGACTGTGAGTTAATCAGGTTTAAAAAGTATTGACTGAATATTGTCTTAAGTGTTCGCGATTCATACTATTAAATAAAACACTTTTTAACCGGATTTATCGCGTATATTTACATTTTAAATTTTGACTCGACGTTTCGGTGTCTTTTCAGACCCCGTGGTCACAAAACACATTAATATTCTTAATATTTCTTTTCAGACCCCGAGTCTTTTCAGACCACGGGGTCTGAAAAGACACCGAAACGTCGAGTCAAAATTTAAAATGTAAATACATACATACATACACACACATACACAACTTCACGCCTGTATCCCGTATGGGGTAGGCAGAACACCAGAGGTAATAAAACCATCTGATGTCACGTTTGACAAATTAGGAGGCATTATAATAGTGAAGAGAGACTATTGCAGTGACAGGGGGTCAGCCTATCGCCCAAAAAAAAGCCTCCCATAACACCTCGGTCCCTTAACTGACTTTTACAGTATGCCCGGGAAGAGAAGCAGCTGGCACATTCTATGTTTTTCTTTCGCTCCCAGTCCAGCATAGAAGAAATGTAAATATACGTGATAAATCCGGTTAAAAAGTGTTTTATTTAAAAGTATTGACTGTTATGAATCGTGAAAACTTAAGACAATATTACATTGAAACTAAACACTCAATACTGAACTGCATGTACTGTGAGTGATAATTAAGACAGACTTAGAACTAACAGTAAGTAAGAAATTCAATAACACCTTCACTACTAGAACACACAACTAATGGCATTTTGGAAGACTAAGATATTAAGCAACTATGTTTTAATACAGAAAAAAACTCTATCGAATTAATTTTAAAGTGTTAAAAACAGAATTTGTGGTCAAATACATCTTCATAATTTTTGACCATACTACAAGTTGTAAAACAGCAAGTGACATGAGAGCAACCTTTTATGATTAGTCATTATATACTTTACTTATTTATTTAAATTTTTAATATAACACTATAGTCTTTCATTTTAATGAATAAATATTGTAAATCTAAAATCAACCCGAAATCACCATGGAAAAGATATAAACTTTTTAAAAGAAATACTCGCATAAATTCCTAAAATGAACAAACAAACATCCCTAAAATATTCCATATAAACTTTATGTAAGAAACTGCAAGGGATAGCAAGGATATATTGTAAGGGAATTTATTAAAGTTTAATTTATGACGTCATCAAGGGCGGTCGGGCGGGAAAAATTGCGGCTTTAGCCTTCAGTATTCGAATAGTTTGTTGGTAGTTTAAAATTCGATTATGTTGTTTAGCGATGCAGAAAATGTATCTATATAGCAATTTTACTTTATTGTTTTACATGATAATGTGTTTTGTTTTTATGGTATCAAATTTTAAAGAATTAACCTAAATAACCTAAATAACCTAATTTTCGTTCCAATTCATTTACCAAAAGCTGAAAGCGCGGTAACAACTACTCAAAAACTTTAGTCATTTACACCATCAAAATTATAATGTACAAACTTGACGCCAGCAGCCTATTAAACATCTTGTTTCCAAAATATAATAAAAAGTATAGGTAATTTTTATAGTACTTCAACTGTTTAGCTCTTATCAAAACCGAAAATCTTTCCACAAAAAACAGCAGTCAACATTCCATTCCCCACAGTTTTACTTTACAAATATTTGATTTAAATCCAAACACAATGCAAGTAATGAAACTAACAATTCCTATACATTACACCCTTCGCTAGGGGTGCGACAAACACCGGAGACTTTTTAATTTGTCCCTGTTATTTATTACCGCGCGCCCGGCAATGAGACACCCCTATTGATTACACCTAGAAATACTTAGAAGTACAAGTACTGCCGGTAGATTCGTTCCAGAAATGGATAGGAGTTACCAGAGGATTTGACTTGGTTAAATTTATTACCATTTGATTTATAGGTTTGGGTAAATTAAGTGTTTATCCAGTTTGGCGTTTCTAAGTTTTAGCTAGTACGTTGACATTGTACTAAAGAGGAAAAGACTATTTTTTTAATGTGGATAATGCTGATAAGTAATCTGATTTTATACTTATTGTATTTATTATCACTTCATCATACTCACGGTTTAATTCATTGGTGAGATGCCTGCTAGGGACCCTCTATTATGTTATTAATATTTCTGCAATAGTATAATTGAATGTGATTGAGCGCGTAAAATGTGGATAAGCTAAGTAAATCATTCAATTTAGTAAAAATACATTTTTAAAAGTTTTTAACAGTAAAAAAGCAAAGAAACAAAATCTATGCTGAACGGTTTTGAAAGTGAACTGTAAACGATAAAATTAAACCTCACAAGTCTAGGAACTACGGTATCCTTGGATTGAAATCAGTTTATCTCGACTTACCTCAGTCGCTCAGCGAATACCTGGTAGTGGATAATGAGCGGTTTTCCCTTTTACACGTGCCAGGCACAATCACAATACAACAAATAAATTAAATAATAAAATATACTAAATTAACGAAAAACGAGAATTAATTTAATGAGAACGAGAATAGCGACAGATTTACTTACATTCAAATGAACAAGTGAAGGAGCTGACAATAAAGTATTGCCAAATTACAAAATAAAAACTTAAGTATTGCCGATGCGAAAAATAAAAAATACTAATATTCAAACCAAATTCATACCTAAACATATACAAAAAACAAAATTCAACAAACAGAAATAGCATTTAAACAATATCATCGCTCCATAATTTACGAGGTTTAATAAAGAAACACTTAACACAAATAAAAGGACATTAACATATCCCGTACATTTCCCGACATCATTTAGTGACTAATTAATCCTTTCAGGATCGGATTGGGGCAACCATCCATTCAGGGTTACTGCTACAATGTCCTCAATGCCTGTAGAATTTAGTTCCAACGCCGAAATGTCATGATGAAGAGCAATCAACATCGCTCTACGTACCCAGGTACGGGCAGTGTGTGGTACAAGTCACAAGATTTATTGGGATACAATTAAAAAGGTTGAAAAATATTGGAAATCAATGAAAAGTAGGCAAAGAAGTGAAATATTTATGTATTTTTCATTAGCTCACTTTTTTAAATGTTTTTGTATTGTATTTTTTAAATGTGTGTTGCGAACTTTTTTGTAGATATTTATAAGATCAACAATTGATTAGAAAATTTTATGGCTTTATCTTTTATAGTTTACGCAGCGTACGCAAAATACGTAACTATTCTGGTTTATTTTTTACACCTTGTGTCCGAAAAACCCAAATATCTTACGGTACTATATTTTTTTTTTCAAATTAAAATTAAACCTATTTAACTCGAATGGTGAAAGAATTTTTAAAAACGGTCCAGTTGTTTTTTAGCCTATTTAAAACTAAACAAACAAAGTTCCTCTTTATAATATTAGTGTAGATAGTGTAGATAATAAGTTGTTAGATAAATAATGACAAATTATGAAACATGAAATATCCTTAGAGTAAGACATTATAATAATATTGCTTGCTGTTGTATAGCGTGTTGAACTATTTGCTGTAAAACATCTACTTACATATTATAATACTAAACTATGAAGCAATAATTAATTTGATTTATTTACAGGCATTCTGTACCTTTCGAAACAGGACGTCAAACATTTTCATCGCAGCAGTCCATATAAACTATTAATTTTTTTTTTTTTCATCTAAATAGCAATCATGAAAATGAGCTTGTAATATATATATGATAAAACAAACATACAACTTACGCTCTTCACCATAGGGTTTGAAATCGCTTAACGTCCACAACTTAAGTCGCACAGACTACCCAGAGCGCTGACTTTACAATCTACCCTCGATCTAAGCCGAGGCTTACTTAACGTGCTGCTTAACATGAAACTTAGATTAAAACGCTTCGAAACAGACGTTTAATGAAGAATTGATTGTTTCATACATGATAAACTGAGCTGGCAAAAATATTATTATTATTAATCTGAACTAAACATGATTGTGGTTAGCATACTACGGTCTTTGTCAAAAATTAAAAAAATCATATAAATGGCTACTTATACTACGTAGATGACTTAATGTAAAGGGTGCACCATGCACCGCTTCATCGTTATTGCTTCGTTGAGTTCCAGAATATTATGTTTTGTAAAAAGCTACTTAACAGCGAGTCAGACCAAACGATCCTCTCTCTGTCTCTGAACTCGTCATCACATAGGGGAGTTACTGTTAGATGCCAGTTTGTTTCACCAGTTAAAATAAATAGAGTTGGTATTTTAGGACATTAGAGCTATGAAACGTGCACCTGGTCGTATGTGGCATACAGGCATATACAGGGTAGTTTTTTAGTCAACGGTCAAAAAGAAAATATTTTTCCAATAAAAAAAGTAACAAGGAAATTAATATTTTTGCTAACATATGAACTGGTCACTCTATATTATGAATGAATACCGTTAAAATAAAGACGACTACGCGCTACTACAAAACATCTTTTAGTACTACGTCGTAGTATTAACAATGAAAAGCCGCGTAGTAGCTGTGTTCATCAACAGCGACTATTTGTAAAACAGTTTGTTTTACCATATCTTTATTTTTTTCTACTTCGTGGTACTAAAATAAAATATTCAAGTACGTTTATGTCGTGCAAAAAAAAAAATATTTGGCTTGTGACTAAAAAACAACTCTGTATTCATAAATAATTACAGATAATACGACACTGCTGAACCAACGCTTGTGCTGGAAAATGTCATGTTTCTGTAACCACATGGGTTAATACTTACTGTTCTGTGGAATATAACATCGTTTACGCATGGTACTTTTGGAATTTAAAATAAAAAGCTTGATAGTTCCTATCCACGCAGACTATAATAGACTGTACCCGTAACGTATAGAATACAATTTTGTTTTTATTTTAGATATCAAAGGATGCGGTTATAATTAGCACTCGTTTCGTTAAGAACATAAAGACTATTAGAACATAAAATAAAATCATACAACCTTTTATATTGTAACTTATTTACATGTAACTCTTGTTCGTGATGATAATTAAGACTTCAATTAAACTGACTGGATAGGTATTTATTATAAATAAACACATAACATAGCAAGCACATGGTCAGAACTCGACAGAAACAGGAGTTGATCATCAATCTCAGATAACACAAGCCATCTTGTCTAGTGATGTGACATAACACTAGGGACGTACTCACAACTCTATAGATTTATTCCTACTTAAATCTAAAAGAGCTACACTTAAAATAACCATAATCGGAAAACTTTCATGCACATAATTCAAAACTCAAAGCTAAATTATTTAACCGCTGCTATTAAGTAATCAAAGACTACATATTATTACGATGTAAATTTGAAATGTCCATTTAAAAACCCTTGTTTCTATTATAGCTCCACAATGGCATTCCTCGGGTCGTGACATGCATTCCGGGCATTACTTAACTTGCCGATCACTATCTACGCGTTGATTGGAATTTATTGTGACGTCAAAGGCAAGGAGGGTTGTTATTATGGGGAATTTTGTTTCTAAATGTTACGAAAAAATCTTATAGTAATATTACATATCGATTGACAGTATAGGTCGGGAATTAATCGTGTTTAAATAGGCGTTTATTTATACAAATCAAAGTTTCGATCGAGTTGTTAAGAATGCGTAGCGTAGGAAAAAAGCTTTTTCAAAGCTTAATCAATTGTGTATACTGATCAAAAGATTCTTCCTCATTTTTTCTTAGAAATCATAATTATTCTGATGAACAAAAGTAGATGCGCATTTTCTGTGGAAGCCTATGAGTACTTGAGCGCAGGCTTTTTATGAATTTTATTATAGGTTTCCGGACTCATACCTGCAGGGCTAGCATGCAACCATCGATAAATAGTCGAATCGACAAGATAAATATTATTTTGTTATTTGATCCTATTATGTAAGCTCATATGCGCACCATAATAGATAGAATTACTCGATTTGATACCATGATTAAGACCGCAGAACCAAATATGTCATAATCTTAATAAATTACATACACTAAATAAAATATTCTAAGAAAATATCGATAAAAGGCCCGATTTATCGTTGTCGACGGTAGCATGCTAGCCCTGCTGATGTGATTTTATTGTAGGTAACAGTTGTTTGGATACTTACATATCTTCACGACGAAAAATGAAGTCGTCGTGGCGCCAAGGTTACTGTGCATATCAAACGATATCGCAGATTTAGCGCGCTCGGTGCGGCCGGTATTAGGATGGGTGACCGCCGACCATTCATTTCTCACGACGACTTCCGTGCTTTGGAAGGCACGTTAAGCAGTCGGTCCCGGGTGCTGTATACTTGTATACAGTAGTCGTTAGGGTTTGTCAGAAGCCATTTCGGCACCCTGAAATTTCTGACATCCACCAACCAGCACTGGGCCAGCTTGGTGGATTACGGCCTAAACCTCCTCGTCATCCAGGGGAGAGACATTACACGGAGTTGTGATGATGATGATGATATCTTCAAATTAAATATTCACTATCTAAGGATTCATTGGTGTATTAAACAGGATCGAGTCGAACTCTTTTAGTATATGCCTGTGTCTTTATAACTTTTTAAATTCTTCTCTTATCAACGATAGTGCTTTAAAACAACAGCACCGCCTCTCAGTTTCTTCTTGAAACAAAATTAAAGTACACACAAAACGATGACATTCTAACTAATTAAATAACAACCTTATTACTAGACTCAATGAAGACTCAATGAAAAAGAGAGGGTAGACTCAAAGTAAACATTAAGCTTGCGATCTTTTAACGTTTTAAAATTATTAAACGCAATTATTTAAGTAAAGTGAAGTGCAAATATAATAGTTATCATGATAAAGATTAATGTACTATAATAAACTAGACATATAAATATCTACAAAACAAAATTGAGAAGTGAAACAAGTTTGTGCTTATGCAAGTGAAAAACATCAATATATACTAATAAATACAACAAAGTATTACAAATCAGCACTACATAAGCAAATATTGGATAAAATACGCAGTGAGTAAAAGTGGAAAATAATAATAACATATAATTATATGAACAAAAGCACATAAAAACATAAATTTTGAATAAGAGCCATCTATGTTAAAATACTAGAACCTCTACAAGAATCTTATCGATCAACACAAAAAGTTCTCCTACTCAATACTAGAGGCCACTACCTTACCACTACTTCTACTTAAAGACAGATTATTTTATTTAAACTAAAAAAAACAATACACCATGAAGTGCACAGCGTGTGATAACCATGCAAACATAACCGAGCGTATGACATGCATTACTTGTAAAAAGAGATATCACTATAAATGCCTTAATATATCAACCTCGCAGTACAAAACAAATTCACATAAATATAACATTTCATGGTTATGTCCTGAATGTCAGAGCGCTACTAGAAGAAAAGCGAGAAATGACAACACACCGGTAAGAAGTATCTCTTCGCCCTTACATAGTGATTCAGAATCGAATTTAAGCTGTAGTGGGGATACTATATTTGACAACACCCAACAGTTAGAAAAATTACTACCTAGCTCCAGTCAGACACCAATAAATATGCAACAACTCAGCGAACTTTTGGATATGAAATTAAAAAATATTCAAAAATCTATTGTCACAGAAATAATGAATAAAATCGAAAACAAAATAGAAAATGCAATTAAGGAGGTAACAATTGAATTAACACAGGATCTGCAAAATTTAAAAACAGAACAGACAAAAATAAATAATAACCTTGCAACTTTAAACCAACGAATTCAAACATTAGAGAAAGAAAAACTGTCTTTGGAAAAAGAATTTCGTAACTTATCACATAAACTCACAAATTCCCCATCTAATAACTCAAAAAAAACACATAATTGTCAAATAAATAAAAAAATTGTACTGTACGGTCTAAATGAAAATTTTGATGAAGATGAATATAACCTTAACTATCAAATAATCAACATATTTTATGAATTATATAATATTGATCTTACCGGGTACATAGAAGAAATACATCGACTTGGTAAAAGAGGAAATCGTCGACCTGTCATGATAGAACTTATGAGCAAAAGGATAACATCGTACCTAATACAAAATACAGGATACTTAAAAAACACCGGTCTTTATATTTCAGAGTTCTATGATGAAACTGGGCTTAAAGAAAGACAAAAGTTACAAGAACTGTTGATGTCGGCTAGGAGAAAAGGAAAATTTGCAATAATCAGAAATAATAAATTATATATAGATGGGATTGAGCAGGTTTTAGACAGTGAAAATAATGTTACCTTGAACGACAAACAACTACGCGACAACTTTAAAAATAAAACATCGCATAGAACCTCTGATACATACAAAAACATAAATAATACATTTCATGAACAATAAAGAAGATTACAATTTTAATATACTTTTTCAAAATTTTCAAAGCCTAAACAATAAACTGGATTTGTTAGAAACTTTGATTGAAGAAAATAAATTTCAGGCGATCTGTGTTACTGAATCATGGCTATCTCAGAGCAAGAGAGACTTAATAAATATTACTGGATACAGAATTTCATCCTCATATTGTAGAAATAGGTATGAGGGTGGTGGTGTTTGTATTCTGCTGCCTAATCACATAGAAATTATTGAAAAAAAGACATCGCTGATTTATCAATCGAGTACGTCGTGGAAGTCTGCGCTACAGTGTTACCTACTTATAATCTACTATTAATATCATTATATTGGAATGGAAGGGAGAAAGAAGTTTTTTACAAACTATTAAAGATAATAATAACATATCTCAAAAAAAATTACTCAAAGCTTAACATAGTTTTGGGAGGCGACTTTAATATAAATGTATTCAATCGATCAGAATCAAAATATTTATTAAATTTAATGTCAGAATATAATTTTACACAGCATATTAAAGAACCAACACGCCTTAAAAAATGCATTGATTTCATTTTCACTAATTACGAAAAAAATATAATTAACACATCAGTACAAGACTTTGGTTTAAGCGACCATAGAGGCGCAACAATAAATTTAAAAATATCTATACCAAATAGAAATATTAATTGGTACATACAAAAAAGAATTTTTAACTTAGCTAATATGCAAAATTTTAAGGAAAAATTACAAAAAATCAATTGGTCTAATATAATAAAAAATAGTAATAACATAAACAATAACTATGAAATTTTCAACGAAAATTTATTAAATATCTTAAATCAATGCATACCAAAAAACAAAATAAAATTAAAAAATAAATATAAGAAATTTTGGCTAACCGTTGGCATAAAAAATTCTTGTCGTGAAAAACGTCTACTTAAAATGTTTATTAATAAATCAAATAACGAAACGCTAAAACAATATTACCAAAAAAGCTGTAATTACATCAAAACGCTTACATTACATAAAAACAATTCAAAAATCTACAAATAAAACTAAAGCTATGTGGCAAATCATAAATGAAAGAACGAATAAAAAAACGGTACAAGAAAAAAATAATATTCAATTAAAAATAAATAATAAGCTAATTTCAGACACTTCACAAATAGTTAATATCTTCAATACTCATTTCGCGACAATTGGTGAAAGTAAAACACAACCTGGAAATAGAAATACTGGCCGAACTTATTCAGTCTTAAATCCTTCTGAGAATTCTATGTTTTTACGTCCTACTACATTAAAAGAAATTCATAAAATAATAAGAAAGCTAAAAAATAAATATTCTCATGGATATGACGAATTGCCACCATCCCTAATTAGATATTGCGCAGACGAGCTAGCATTACCTTTAACTTTGCTTATTAACCAGTCATTTGCTGAAGGCGTCTTCCCAGAACTATTAAAAATTTCTATTATAAAACCCATTTACAAAAAAGACGATAAAACAAATGTTACAAATTACCGCCCCATCGCACTTTTGTCAACCTTTTCAAAAATATTCGAAAAAGTCATGTATGATAGAGTTTATTCTTTTTGTGAAAAATATAAAATTTTCGACGAGAGCCAAAATGGTTTCCGAAAAAATAAATCTACTACATTAGCCGTATATAAATATGTACAGGAAATTTTAAATATATTAAACAATAAAAAATACGCTATAGGGGTATTGCTGGACATGACTAAAGCCTATGAAACTGTCCAATATGATATACTTCTAAATAAATTAAATGGTATTGGAATAAGAGGCATAGCATTCCAATGGTTTAAATCATATCTAAAAAATAGAATACAGTACGTAGAATTAGAAAATTACAATAAAAATAAAAAAATAATTACAATGGTACGATCTAAGGAAATAAGTATAAATTCGTCAATCCCACAAGGGAGCGTACTTGGATGTCTATTGTTTTTAATATACATCAATGATTTACCTAAAATAATAAATGAACATTGCGTTTTATTTGCAGACGATATATCCATTTTAACTCAATGTGAAAACAATAAAAATATATCCGAAAAATTAAATACCATTTTAGAATCAGTTTGGTCATGGCTTAAAGATCATAATTTAAAGATCAATTTTACAAAAACAAAATTAATAATCTTCCACCCTCCCCAAAAAAAACCGATTGAAATAAACTTTGAATTTAACGGTATACAAATAAAATCAGTTAATGAGTCAACTCTTTTAGGTTTAGATTTAGATAAACATATAAATTGGAAAAACCACATACAAAAAATTACAAATAAAATATCACAATTAAAATATGCTCTCCGGGAAATTAAAAAAACCACTGATATGCGAACAGCTCTTTCGCTTTACTATGCATATGCCTTTTCAAGGCTATCTTATGGAATAATGCTGTGGGGTAACAGTACCGAAGCACCTTCACTATTTATTTTACAAAAAAAGCTGATAAGAATATTAGTAAACATCAAACAAACAGATAGCTGTCGACCACACTTCAAAGAACTAAAAATACTCACGCTTCCTAGTTTATATATATTCGAAATTTGTAAATTTGTTCGTAAATATTTAGAATTCTTTAAAAAACGTCAAGACCTCCAAGTAAATTATTCTCTACGTCATGAAAATAAATTAACTTTTCCAAATTCACGAATGAATTTACATTCTTCCAGTCCGCATGTCATGTCTATCAGAATCTACAATAAGTTGCCAAATGTATTAAAGGACATAAAAATAGATAAAGTCTTTTTACATAAACTAAAGGATCTCCTCATAAAAAAATGTTATTATTCCATTAATGAATACCTATGTGATAATGATCTAAATATTTGAAAGCTTCTTCCTCTCTTTTGATTAATGTCTCTTTTGTTTGTGCCCGAAGGGGTCTATGATGTGAAACTAAAATTATATATTATCTACCTTGTAAACCATCATAGTATGCAAATAAAGAATTGAATTGAATTGAAGGCTTTACAAACCTGCTGCTGGCGATAGCTTCGTGACGACGCCCCATCTCGACTTCCACTGCAACAAAAAAAATACCTTTTATATTTCTTACTGACTGACTGAGTAAAGATAACGGCGGAAAATTTGGATTTGATATTAACTTGGAGAAATTCCGTGGGAACATGGAAATACTGTGTAAGTTGCTTCACTATTTTCGAGGTTAGGGATTGAATTGGTGGTTTGATTTGAAAGAGACAGCGATTACCTTCTTAATAATAATAAGGTATAAACTTGGCTTAATTCAATTTTGTTTTCCTTAAATTTAAATATATTTTATGTAAAAGTTGAGCTTTCACTTTAATTAGTGGCCAAACAATACAATCTCAATTAATATTTATTCAATTCCTTCCCCCTAGGACCTCGACAGTGTTCGGACATTCAACAATATTTTGAATATTTAATGTTTAATTTACTTGTGTGGAGTAAATAAATCCAAAGTACTAGGCGATCAGTATAGCGCAGAAAGTGTGATACATGTGCGACAGTGATATTCCTACGAGAGCAAGACAGAAACGAGATATCGCTTCATCTGTAATGCTTCGTTTAAATAGAAATAAAGCAAAAACCGATTACAAGATTTCTATAATTTAATAAAACGTAATTTCATCATTGACTAGCCGAGTTTGACCATAAAGTTAGTAAGTTTAATATAAGGCCAACGTGGAGCAAGCATTCTCTACATGAACGGGCTCTTCATAAATACACTCAATATTTTAAAGCGTTATAGTTCTCTAGCCTGGCGGTTCCTGATGCAGACCTACTAATATAGTATATTCTAGCACTAAACTAGAAAAATATATTTCTCGGTAAAACTAAATTATGTGGCTATCTCAATCAATGGCTGCATTGATTTTTCAGTAACATTTATAAGATACTAGCCAGTCCCTGCAGTTCTACCTGCATTACTCCCGCGTCCATGGAAACTCCGAGACAAAGTCGCTCATAGCCTTCCCTGATAAATGGGCGTATCAACGCAAAAAGAATTTTTCAAATCGGACCAGTAATTTATGAGCTTAGCGCGTTTACCCAAACAAATAAACAAACTTTTGAGCTTTTTATTAGTAAAGAAAAGATATAGATAAGATAAAATGTTATTTCTGCTAGTGTTTCTAATGAATAAATTAGTAAAATATTTCACGTGACATGCATTGTCAATTTATCTTAGACCACGAATAGCCCTCGCGACGTAATAATAAAATAATGGTCGGCTTATGCAGCACGAGCCTTCCCCTTATTACTGTCACTGACCAGAGCGTCTCAAAAACGGTGTTTCTAAATGAATACATACATACATACATAGCTTCACGCCCGTATCCCTTATGGTGTAGGTAGGACACAAAGGGCTATAAAACTATCTGATGTCACGTTCGACAAATTTGAACGTGTTATAATGATAGAGAGAGTCTATAGCAGTGACAGATCAGCCTATAGCCCGCAAAAATGCCAATAAAACCTCTGTCCCTTTACTGAATTTTACAGTATGTTCGGGCAGAGAAGCGGCTGTCACATTCTATGTTTTTCATTCGCTCTCAGGCCAGCATGGAAGCAAGTTTCTAGATGAACTGTTTCTATAATAGTTTCGTAAACCACAAAATAATCTATGTATATCATTAAACAAGCGTAATAGGAATACAGAAATTTAATAGAATAGAAGTAGTAATCCAACTTATTCTTAAAATCTAACGTAATATACCTTTTTCGTATAATTTAATAAGTTTTCTTTTTAGTGTTAGTTTTTCAGGTAGCAAAATCATCAGACTGTTGAAGTTAAATCTTTTCAAACATTAACTTAATTAAGGAATATTATTTACTGGTTACTTATTAAAATCATGGTCTCGAAAGACTATAAAAGACACGGGAACATCAATAGAGTTATTTGGACGTGTAGAATAATTTTATAAATTGTTGTGTAACAGCATTTTTAGACGTCATTGTCGGAGTTGTCCGACTAGTGCTATGAGCGTAGCCACGGCTGCAGTCACCATTGATGAAGGACTCCACAAGAGTTAACTAGTCGAACACATGCGACAATAACGCATGAGTAAAAGTCGCATAATAAACAAAAGTTATGAGCCACAAACCTTTTAAAATTTAATATTTAATTGTTTCATCAATTAACGTGGAACTTGAACATGAAAAATATTTAAAAAATCTTTAAGAATGTTTGTTACATGAGTACCACTTAAAAAAAAATTAAGGCTATCACCTCAACATTGTAATTTTTAGTAATAGGTCTCACTAATGTTAAATTTACAAATTTAAACTCAACAGTTCCTAACTTATACTTGTTTAGAGAGCATATGCAAGTAACATTATTCATTAGAGAATGTAATGTTGAATTAGATCCATTATGTTAGTTTGCAAAATACATTTTAATGCAAATTAGCCACGGTTTTATTAATATATTGTTGTCTGAACTAATTCAAATTGTACTTGGTCGATAAATGACTGCGCTGCCAAAATACATTTATCAATGAACTAATGAGGATTACTAATGCTAAAATATATAAGTTAATAGTTAAGTATTAATATCATAGAACAAAAATTACGATTTCCTGGAGTTGCAGAGCTATGAGCGGTTGAGATAACTCAGCATCAGGTATGCAACATACTCAATCATAACATCACATACTAATGTTTAGCAGTGAAACTAAAACAAAAAATATAAGCTCTTTCCGATAAGAGTCCCAAAATGCAGAATACACAAAATCAAATTAGCATGTTATCGCAACTGTGTCTAGTCGAAAACAATAAAAATATTTTACGATTACAGTTATTGTAAAATATTTCGGATACTCCCGAACTTTGATTGCATTTATTTCGGGTTTAATTGTCGGAGCACGCAATTTTACCAAATCGACTAGCGTGACTTCTGGGTGCAGCTAAACTAGATTACAGAGTAACTGCAAATAGAGAATTCTATTAATTTATTATAAATTTACGAGCTTTAAATGGTGGTGCATTAAACGGTGCCAACAAAGTATGGCGAATTTACATACATACACCACTTTTGAAGAAGTAGTAGTAGATAACACCAAGACATTGGTGGATAATGGGCGATCATTATCTTCATGAGCCGAGAGATGCACACGTCTCGACGGAGGCCTCCCCCAGGATTCATCATGTCGTCCAGACCCGCGCCGCCCTCATCCAGCGTTTGACGTCCGTAAAGTGTATAAAAATACCAACTACGAATAAAAAAGTTTTCATTTCATTTCACGACTATATCCCTTATGGGGTAGGCAGAACACCAGAGGTTATAAAACAATCGGATGTCACGTTTGACAAATTTGGAGGCATTATAATAGTGGAGAGAGACTATTGCAGTGACAGGGGTCAGCCTGTCGCCCACAAAAACCCTCCAATAAAACCTCTGTCCCTTAACTGACTTTTTCAATATGCCCGGGAAGAGAAGCCGCTGGCACATTTTATGTATTTCCTTTGCTCCCAATCCAGGGAATCTTATTACACATATTATAAAACTTTCGTTTGTAATTTGCTATTTTTAATGGACAACAATCACATATACTTTCTAGTGTGTATATGACATCGTCGTGTTGCAAATATTATAAATAAATAAATAATGAGATTCACGGCCACTTAATATAAATTTGACAAAAGGTCTTATGGCATTTAAGTAGGTAGGCCTTTTT